>QVRM01002324.1:0-36288 GCA_003439945.1 Dermanyssus gallinae
AGAATATCGCAACCATACTCATATACGCGCGTATCCGATGGTGTGGTTTGTAAGAGTGAAGTTGTGCTTGTTCCTGATCGCTGTGAGGTGAGGTGAGGTGCAGTGAGTCGGTGAAGACCGGTTGTGGTCCAGGCGACGATGACGACGACGATCAGGTCAAAGAGCAGAAGCAAGCTGTGCGCGGCCGCTACCCAAGCTTTCGGCTCCGAGTGCTCGCTCGGCAAGAAGCAGCAGCAACAACAACAACAACAACAACAACAACGATGATGACGAAAACATCTTCCACCAGCTCGACAGAAAAACGAAACAACTCTAAGCGATATGTGCTGAATGATCTCTGAGTGAGTGCAGACGTATGTAGGCCACCCAAGCATGCACCGATGTGAGTGTGTACTGGGCCGGTAGTCTGTGTTTGTTAAATTGTTTGTCGTGAAACAGTGCAGAAGTGTAACCAAGCTTCAGCTGAAAAGGCGACGAAGGACAATCGAGAAGTATATAGTACAAGCCTATACGTTCGTACGGAAGACAGCGATAGGACACGACAACGCCAGTGACTCGCGGACAGCCGCGACATACAAACAGACAGACAGACAGACAAGCAGAGCGATGTTACATCCGTGAACGGCTTACCAGTCAACAACAGCAAATTAACAATCCAGCATCCACGTTCTTCATCATCGTCATCATCATCATCATCGTCGTCACCATCATTGGTCCTCATCAACATCATAAACAACAACAACTTGGTGTTCTTCCTCAAAGTGTCTCCTTCTTCTTCTAGCTATTCTGCTTCTCGTGGTGATCTCGTGCTAGTTAAGAATCGTGCTAACTGAGTCATCTCTGAGTGAGTTGTGAAGTGGTTCGTGGTGGTGGTGGTGGATGTCGATTGGTGTTGGTGTACGATAGTGCCCTCTGGATATAATAGACTTTCCGAGTAAAGCCGAGGCGAAGCGCTCGGCAAAAGCGCTTTCTGCTGGATTTCTCGCAGAAATATATGGTAGGTGAATGATGCGCTCGCATGTACACGTACACATAGATGCATGTTTATATATGCATGCATATATATATATATATATATGTGACACATTGTGATAACAGACAACATGGACAAATAAATTTGCCGGCGGGTTATGTCGGTCCAATATATATATATATATATATATATATATATATATATATATATACAGCACTAGTGCTACCACTAATTGTCAACAGTGGGTCTAATTGGATAGTGGTCGCTGTCTATGATGGTAGCGATGTCTGAGTCGGCTGTTTCACCACAGACGTCTTTTTACGTCAAAATGAACGGTGTCAGCGCCGTCAACACGGAGACCGCGTGCCCGCAATTGACAGGCGCTTCGTTACCCCTTAACTCGAGAGTCTCCAAATCACTACAACTACAGCAGCAGCAGCAACAACAACAACAACAGCAACAACAACAACTGCAGCAGCAACAACAACAACAACAACAACTGCAACAACAACAAGGACAGGAATAACCATAGCATATCGGTCGTAGTCTGCAGAGTAGCCTGCGTTTAGGGACTGACTGGGCCCGGCTTGTTTCGACTCCAGTCCTCAAGCGCCTGGCTAGAGGAACAGAAAGGTTGAGATAGTGGCTAGCTGAAAAAGTGAGTCTAGTACATTCGTTCGTACCGCCACTAGCGAGCCTTGAATGGGTTGCTGTGGACTACTACGCTATACGTTCGTGTCTCGGTATATCAGTATCGAGCAAGCGTGCATACATGCATAATTGTATGTATGTACACATGTCTGCGTTATGTGGCCCATATGCGTACATCATACTATACTACTTCGTCTGATTGGCATTGTTACGCGCACTTACCACCGCTCAACCCAAAGCGACTTATAATTTCGGCGCGCAAAGAAACGGACGGCCATTGGTCTCTGATTTGGCCGTTTTATGCGGTCGTACACACACACACACATGAATACGCAAAATCATACAGGTAACAGGACGACAAGCTGAGTAATGAGCAGCATCGTTCCACAGACAACACAGGGAGCGTATGCGTTGACCATTGACTCGGATTGCTGCTATTGATCTATTGATCAGATGTATAGACGCACACTTATATATATATATATATATATATATATATATATATATATATATATATATATATATATATATGTATAACGTTGTGCTATTTGTGTCACTGCCAGAGGGGAAGATTCTATCCGCGGGCTTCAGCGACTGTACCGCGCTCGCGGCGACGGCATCGTTAAGTCACGACAAATCATGTGCGGCTGGCTTCTGTTGTTACCGTGGCGGCTGGCTCGTTATTCTCGTTGGAGCTGCTGGTTCTGCTGCTGCTGCTGCTGTTGCTGTCGTTGTGAATTTCACGGGAAGGCAGGCACGTTGGACTGCTTTCCGCGACAAAGCTAAAACATCTGTATATATATATATATATATATATATATATATCTGTTGACTATAGTCAGTCGACCAGAATCCTCATAGATAGTCGAATGAAGCGATATCCATGATGCGGTGCGGTGACATCGATGACGATGCCAACGACGCTAGATCCGATGGGCATCAACACCAACCAACTGTTGCCTACGACTGAATCGGCACTAATCCGACGTTTCTCCTCTATTCTTTCTTTCTTACCTATTTGACGTTTCTTATTCCGTGTGTTGGAACTCGTGCCGCCGTTTTGTCGCTGTTGTTATTGCTGTTGTCGTTGCTGTTGTTGTCGTTGTTGTTGTCGTCGTTGTTGTCGTCAAGTTGTTGAAAACAACATCAATCCAAATATTCGTCGACCTGTATATATATATATATATATATATATATATATATAGTATGGTTTATTAACACCCTGGTTAGGTAAATTAATGCAGTTGAATAATGTAGACACTGTCGCGGCGGCCACAGCCTATTCAAGTGCATCCATTGGCCCACCAACCGGCCTGCGAGGTAGGTAGAGAGGAGAGATCGATCACAGGTTGGTCACATGATGACAGAAATCAATATTGGGGACAGCGCCGGCAAAATGGACTAAGCTTTGCCGCAGCTTCTGCTGTTGCTGATGCCGGCTGGCCGTGGTGATGATGATGATGATCTTGGTCTTCATGGGGGTGCTGACGCTGCTTCTGCAGCAGCAGCAGATTCAGAAACAGAAGAAGAACAAGCAGGGCACCACTCTCGTGACGCCACTAGACATATATTCGGCTTCACGTACATATATTCTGTCTGATTACGCGATTACGTTTACGTGGTGGCCCAGACTCAGTTAGGTGACCTAAGAAACGTTTAAATGTGTTGTAGTTCACTAACGAAACTCGCGACTCACAGCGAGGTAAGCTGAGTGTGAGGTGCCATCTAGGGTGGGGTGTCCGTCGGCGGTTCGATGCGCCCCGTCGCTGTTGATTAAATTTGATCTCTGAGCGATGCTCATTGAAAACAAATGATAAATCGCATCTCGCCCGCTATGAGTCAGCTGCCACGAGGACTGTTGGGAGAGGCGCGGGGGGGGTTGTATCTACCCTAAATACGATATCTCAACCTGTCGTCCGACGCTCGGCTCCTCATTGTGGATATCGTAATTATATATAAGGAAAAAAATAGACCTCACGGCGATTCCAAGCCGGTAGGCGACGTGGGATAGTCTAGAATCAAAAACAGTCTTATTTAAATGTGCTTGAAGCAGAGTGTGTGGCTGTGATCACAAGCCGATCTCCGGACAGCTAGCTGCAAACGGCTGCAACCGTCTGTTCCTCGCGAACACGCACTCGCGTTTTCATGTCTCCGCGCACTCTCCGCTCTGCTTCGATCACTGGGCTATTTGGCTGGACATATAATAGCTATTAATGCCGTCCTTGCCGCTGCCATCTATCAGCAGGGCTCGCGCTATGGTGATTTGAAGAAGGGCCCATTCTTCAACAACAACAACGCTAACACAGACGTACATAAATGCCTACGTGCACGTATATGAATTTGGTACATGCACGTGTAGTGTATATGTGCGTCTGTGTATGTGTGTGTGTGTTTATTTGCCAGTAGCCAGTGTATGTCATAGGTGACAACGTGGCCGCAATGAACACCGGAAAACAAAGTAACGCTTTTTATTTGATTGTCTTCTACTGCCAAGTAGTTTCTTCTCTTCCCCTCTTTTCTTGATATATATATATATATATATATAACTTATTGTTTTATTAAGGATGCAAGTGGAGCGACAATTGTCTCCCGAGAACGTGTGCAATATATATATATATATATATATATATATATATATATAGAGAGAGAGAGAGAGAGAGAGAGAGAGATAGTGAAGAGGAGTAGGAAGATGCTGACGACAAGGGCAATCATGTTGGAGGTTGTTGGTCAAACAGTTAGTTAGTTGCCTCGTTCGCTCGTTAGTACATTAGTACAGGGGGTAGTTATCATCATCATCGTCATCGTCGACGACCTCGCTTTTCTGACTAGGCTACCCCTTTGTTTGATTGGCTATTCGGACCAGCTATCCAGATTCTGGTGCAGCTACCGCTATTTCTGTTCTGGCCGCCGGCTCTGTGCGTACAAGAAGCGGCCAACGGCAACATCATCTATCGTTAAAAGCTCTATTTTTTTTTTCTTTCTTTCACTCTGGCTCACTCACTTCTATCACTGGTTCGATTTCTGATCATCAACTCCCCGATATTCTGATATTACGATCTAAGCGACCATGTAGCAGCGCTCCACCCATCTGCCCAAGCTCTTTCCAAGCGGAATGTCGGTTCGACAGGCCGTCGAAACCACCAGACGAACGAAGAGTGTTTTTCTTTGTTGTTTTCTATTGCTCCTGTAGCTCCTATTGTACGGTCGTCATCTTCATCATATTCCTGCCGATCCGTGGGCCTTCTGAGGAGATGGTAGCGCTGCGGCTGCCGCTTCTGCTATTGTTGCTGTTGCTGCTAGCTCCTGGTGGAGCGGGTGATAGGTTCGCTGTGACCGCTGGTTGCATCTATGCATAGACCTCTACAGCAGCAGCAGCAGCAGCAGGTTGCTGGAATAGTCATGCGCTCAGACGCACGGACGAGGAACTCCGTTCCTCTCAATGCTCAAGATGTGTGTTTGTGTTCGTCTGTATAGTTTTCCTACTGTCTAGATGATTGTAGAGTATCTAACCGACCTTAGTATTGGACAAATTCAGATTGAGACGGAGAGATGTAGGAGAAGAAGAAGAGGAAGAAGAAGGTGAACAACAAGAAAAAGCAGAAACAAAATTAAAGTAGAACAATAGAGGCAACGTGCTCTTGATACTACTCGATGGTCGAGTTGGTACTGCTGCGTCTAGCCTATGTATCTCCCCGTACTCGGCGCCGGCCGCCGCGCTGCGTCGTCGCATTTTTCCCTTCTTGGGTTCTCTTGGGTTGCGTATTGTGGGAGCGGCGCACTCTACGTGCCGCCGGCGTTCTGTGGTTTTGCTGCCGTTGCGGTTAGGCGTCGTCTCCAAGCTGTTGCTAGCGGAGGCCGAGCAACGCGCCCTGCCTAGAGAACTATGCTATGCGCTTGCTGACATGGTGTTGTTGTTCCTGTGTGCGTCGTGGATGACATTGTTCTTGCTATTGTCGTCATTGTTGTTGTTGTCGTTGTTGTTGTTGTCGTTGTTGTTGTTGTTGTTGTTGTTGTTGTTGTTGTTGTTGTTGTCGTTATTGTTGTTGTTGTCGTTATTGTTGCTGTTGTTGTTGCTGCGGTTGCTGCTGTTATTACGGCCAGCGTCGGCTGACGTCTAGCTATGGTTTGTCTTGCTGTGGTTGGTTTATGTTCTCTGCTCGGCGCGGTGCCGCAAAAGGTTATATAGCATTGGCAATGGCAGTAATACTCGCAGAACTAATCGACGAGGAATTAAAGCAGTCACCGACGTTGGTGTGGTTGTTATTGTCTTCGTTGTATTTAAAAATAAATGCATTTTTCGAAGAACGACAAGGAAGCGAAACAAAAAAAACACAAAGAAATGAAGGGGTTGTGTGTTGGCCGAGCAACGGGGTCAGAAAACCAGCCGAGTTTAGTAGATAACCGGAGAGAGGTTCAAGACGCTCTTGATCTGAGCAAGGAAAGAGAACTTGATCCGCTGAGGACGTCGATGGTATACTATGTCGTATCGTGTTATGGTGAACGTCGGCTGTCGTCCAGCCAGTAGCTCTGCCCATACATCTCGATATATATATATATATATGTATATATATGCGTTGTATATATAGTCGACCATGCCACAGTTGATTATAAGCGTGCGCGCGTGCCGCCATCCTGGCAGTCCTCAAACATCGATGGCGAGTTGCGGTTAGCTCAACTCCGCTCAAGTCCCCGAACACATATATCGATAGCAGAATAAGAGCGCGTTCGGTTTTTTTTTGTTCTTCTGCTTTGAGTCGTTTTGTTGCCAGCAAATATCAGCGGACTAGCTGTTATCGTGGTTGGCAATGTGGTTATATGTAAGATGCCAGTAGTAGTGAGCCAGTTCAGTCAACAAAGCCACACGAGTTATGACGATTAATGTATATGTACGTAACGACGTCGTCATTGTCGTCCACTGAACCGCAGCCGTGAGCAACAAGCGATTGGAGTCTTGTTAGTCTTAACCAAGTAATGCCGCCACGACCTGTTTGTCAAAGGATGTCGCGTGTCTTGGAAAAAAACACATATAAATATATATATATATATATATATTGTTTCAGCGTATGCTGAGCCGAGTTTGCGGCCAGCTTCCAACCGACCCGACCACATGACCATTAATGCTGCAACCGAAGCGGTCGGCGTGCTTATAGACGCCACGACCCGTAGGCCTTTTGTCCAGCCGGCGACGCGCGATTGTTTTGAAAAAGCAGGCGGACATTCAGGGAAGGACACGGAAAGAAAGCGGAAAAACGTAGCCGACCAACAAAAATTAGATCTCAGGCAGTGCCGAATAGGTGGATGGAAACATGTGGCGATACTGGGCCTGCGTACGGGGACAGCAGATTCCATCCGACAGGCGGGCTTTGTCTGGAATAGACGGTCCGTCTAAAGCAGAGGTGCCAGCCTCAAGAAGATACCAATGTTGAGTGATGTGGCGCTGGAACTGTGAAGTGTTTTGGTCGCTCCTAGCTAGGTACTTCAGCGTACGCCAGCATCTAGTCTTGCAGAAAATTCGAGCACTGTGAAACCTGCCTCGGTTCCGAGACACTCACTTGGAGGTTGCGCTGCATCGGGCGCTGTCGTCGCCGTCTCCAGAGCCTCGTGGAGTGGGTCTTTCTCAAACTCTGCGCCAGCTTGCCGGCCGTCACCTTGAACGCGCAGGAGTGTCAAATCTCTTCTAGTTGTAATATTCCTGTGTTCTGCCTTTTTTATTTATTTATATATATATATATATATATATATATATATATATATATATATATATATATATAACTCATGAATGACTGCGTTATTATGCCGATTATTGTGACGTGTGACCCGAATCGACTGTGCCTATTGTACGGCTCTTGCTACTAGGATAATGGCAGTTGCTTTTATGATGATGACGTCTAGTCTAATTCATTAGTTTCTTGGCCATCACCTCTACTGAATATATATATATATATATATATATATATATATATATATATGTATATATAACTAGTTATCTGCAGCTGTTGCGCCAGCTGCCATAAGATTTGACCCGAGTTGCAGAGCCCGTCCACCACCACAGCGGCAGGAGCATTATTAGCAGCAGCAGCAGCAGGTGGAGGGATTCAGCGATGTGCGATAATCATGCTCACGTTTGGCTTTTTCTTCTTCTCCTTTTTGCTGTCTCTGTTGAGCTATTGTTTTGACGTGCACAACATTGCAGATGTCATCTTGTGACTCCGTTGTCATGTGTACATGTGTATATATATACAGATTCATGTCCAATATCATAAGTACATAGTTCCTTCGATTCCCTCTGTTGATGCGCTCGAACACGGGGGCTCTGTATCGTGGGGCGGCTGGCTGCGGCGAGACTTGCGCAGACGGTGCACGCAGTGGAAGCGACGGCGGCGGCTTCATCGTTATCGTTGTTGTTGTTGTTGTTGTTGTTGTTGTTGTTGTCGTCGTCGTCAGCCATAGCAGCACAGTGTCGAAGCAGAAGCAGCAGTAGCAGCAGCAACAATAACAGGGCGCGGGATGATTGTACGTGCGTTTTGGTCGTGGTCGTCGTTGTTGTTGTTGTTGTTGTCGTGGTTGTCGTCGCTGCAGTTCGCCCAGGCCATCGAAGCGGGCCATGCCGAATCGTCACGAGCACACTCACTATCATAGCCCCTATCGTCGCCCTCCCCCCCACCAGCCCCATGATTATCATCATCATCAGCAGCAGAAGCATCTTGATCATCATAGGCAGCAGTAGCATCTTTATCATCATTGTCATTCACCGCGTATGGCGACACCGAACATACGCAAAGAGTAGTAGGCAAACAAGCCGGCCGCGCCAGGCAGGCAGGCACCTAGGTAAGCCAGCCGGTAGGAAGCCGGTACGGGAAGCAAACAGATGACGCGGACGGACGACCACAGAAAGGACGAAGGAAAAAGAAAGGAAACATGAAGAAGGGCCACGTGCGGGGAGGGGGGGCAGGGCGTGTGGGAGAAACGAGGAACGAGAAGAAACCGAAGAAAAAAGATGAAGAGCAAGAAGAGGAAGACAACGTCGACGACGACGGCGATAAGCAGACGAAGAGAACAAGAAGAAAAACACGAAAATGAGAGAGAAGCATAAGGCGAGGAGGAGAAGGATGAAGCAGAAGAAAAGCGAAAGACGAAGATGAAGAAAAACACGAAAATGAGAAAGAAGCATAAGGAGAAGAGAATACATACACGCATGAAGCAGGAGAGGATACATACAAGGATGAAGCAGGAGCGGATACATTCAGGGATGAAGCAGAAGAAAAACACGAAAATGACAAAGAAGCATAAGGAGAAAAGGAGCGATACAAGGATGAAGCAGAAGAAGACGAAGAAGAAGAAGAAGAGAAAGTCGACGAGGAAGAAGCAGAAGAAGAAAAATCCATTTCGTCGTTAGGTTTCCGATTGACCGACTGCTGACCGACTGCTAGCGGCGGTCTGACAGGGTAGAAATGACGCTGACGACGCTGACGACCACGACGACGGCTGGGTCTGATTGTGCTGCTGTGGCGGTGGCGATGCGGCCATCTTGCCCTGCGGCGGTCCAGATCGTAGCCGCCGTCGGAACGAAGAAGACGGATCGAGGCGGCCGTACCGAGCATGACGGCAACCCACGAAGACGACGACGACACTGATGATGATTATGATGATGATGATGACGATGATGATGATACCTCTACGCACACGACGACGACGACGACGAAGAACACGTCCAGGGAGTGCGCGCGCGAGAGAGAGAGATAGAGAGAGAGAAGAAAGAGGAAGAGAAGAAATAAAATGATGGTTGAAAAGTTGAACAAGAGGCTCAAGCTGAACCACGAGAAGCTGAACATTGTGATGCTGGTAGATGGTAGTGGTAGCAGTGGCGATGATGATGATGATGATGATCAGCATCATACTAACCATGCCGATGATGATAATGATGATGATGATGACGACGACGACAGCGGCGTTGGCGAAGAACATCTAGAAGTAAGCAAAATGATCAGCTGCTGAACATGAACAACTCAATCACACCGACATGTGCATATAGACGCTCTAGGCTAGCAGCAGCAGCAGCGGCGGTAGTAGAGTAATGGTGCAGCAGCAACAACAACAGCAACAACAAAATATATGTTAGAAGAAACAGAGCAGAATATGGAAGAAAAAGTGGATATGTTTATTATATTCTTGTGTATATATTGACGGAGATTGAGATTATATATATATATATATATACTGACACAACGTCGAGAGTAAATGCCTAGAAAAGAGAGGAGGCCCGGGAGACAGAGAGCTCAGAGTGCGGAACCAGCTATGATTCGCCGTCGGCTGAGGTGAAACAAAACCTACAAGCTTAGGCTGAGTTGTTGCTGCTGATGCGGCTGCTGCGCTGGCGATGCTGTTGTTTCTGGAGGGAAGCAGAAGAAGCTCGTAGAAAGTCGTAAGAAAAGAGGCCAGCTCAAACCAGCCCAGCTAAGCTCGGAACAGAATTCTTTCTTCCTTTTCTCTCTCTCTCGCTCGCTCTTTTCTGAGAGAGATAGAGATTTCGTTTGCCGTCTAGTTGTTTTGCCGAGGTTCACGTACGTATATGGCAACAGGTCACAAGCGAAGTAATGAGAATAGTGACGGCGATGACGACGTACTCGCGGCCTGCAAGCTCCGCAGCTCCTGCTGGCCTGCGCATCTCATCTTTGGCCAGATCTTTCTGCTGGTGGTGGTGGTGGTGGTGGTGGTGGTGGTAATAGTGGTCGTGTCCTGTCCTGTTGATCCTGATTGATCCTGTCGCCTGCTTTTCCAGGACATGCAGTCGTTTGTTCGTTCTGCAGCATGGTGGCACTGCAGCGGCACTGATGTTGTTGATGGTGATGTGGTGGTGTTGGTAATGGTGGCGGCCCAAGTGCATTACAACCCAACCACGACGATGTGGTAGTTGGGGTCGGAAAGCAGCCGCCTGCCCTGTGGCGGAGGTCATTTTGCATTTTGTTTACAGTAGTAATATTCGACCCGGTGGTGGCCAGCAACGTCCATAGCGCTGCCAGAGCTACCTCGGCCATCCTCTGCACCATCCGCTGCACCATCCGCTACACCATCCGCTGCACCATCACCGCTATGGTCAGTCACCGTGGTCACTGTGGGCATCATCAAGCAGCTAGCCGCTAGGCTAGGCTTTTGGGTAAATATTTAAAGGTTTGTCGGCCGCGGACGATTACGACAGACAGACAGACAGACGAACGAACAGACAAACATGCGAACAGGCGGGCGGATGGGCCGTCAGGCGGACATAAAGTTGTACGGAGATCGGGCCAGGAGCTGTTACGATGTTATAGACGGGAGGTGGGCGGAAGGGGGTGGATATAGATCGCGGCGTATTTATACACATTTTCCAGTCGAATATAAAGCCGACGTAGGCATTCTCTCTCTCTCTCAGGTTGTCAGTTTCTCTCGGTTCTCTCCTCATATACCTATCTACTCTTCCACATACACACACTGACACACAACGCCCTGGCTATCGGCATATGCTTCGACTCTCGTAATCAAGACCAGATAGAGAGAGAGAGACGTATGTTTATCTAAATATTTCTGCCCAATCTGCGGTACATGTTTTGCTCGGTGTTGGTGATGTGGTTGCTGGCTGAACGGCTACTGCTGCTGTTGTTGTTGTTGTTCCCGCTACGACGCCAACAACGACAGCAACAACAACAACAACTACGAGAACCTCGACCTAAAGATTGGCCACCATTATAATCATGACATTTGCCCGAACTCGGACCATCTCCGATCTCATTGTTCTGTTAGTATCATCATCACTTCTCGGCGACTCGTGGTCGCCGATGTCATAAACAAAACCGTCTAACCGAACCGCGAACCCGAATACGAACGAGAAACGCAGAATGACGCAGAGACAGAGAGAGAGAGAGAGTTGTGACGAGAGAAGAGGTAAAGCGAGAGGGAGAGAGAGAGAGAATAAGAGAGGCAGAGAACCACGTAGCGTGATGATCTCGGCGAAAAATGGTGATGATGGTGATGCTTCCTCGGAAACTTTGTCGGCGGTCGGCGTACTAGGACGTCCGCTCGTTCACCGCTCGACGCCTGTTTACTCGTTCGTCCGTTCGATCGATGGATTGATTCGCGCGCTCGCTAGACTATATATACATATGTATATATATATATATATATATATATTAATACATGATTGACGTGTGTGCGTCTGCTCGGGTTGCTGGCGATGCTGCTGCTGCTGTTTCGGTCGTCGGTAAAATTTCGATGCGGTCGCTCTGCGGTCGCTTTGGTCGAACATACAGCCTACAATATATGTACATCATAGCATATAGTCTGATATCGTAACAAATAAATCCTTTTGTCTGGTTCTGATTCTGGCCAACTTTGCCGGTCTGCCTTCCGTCCTCTCTCTCTCCGTCTATCTCTCTCTCTCTCTCTATATATATATATATATATATATATATTGTTTGCGGCATCTCTTTCTCTCTCGAGCTCTGTATCGCCGCAGACTGGCTGCATATGTATAATGGTAGATCTAAATGCACTCATATGGCGTCATTTTATAGAAACGGCTGTTAATAACGGTAGTATTTTCCTTGCTATGTTAGATTATGGTTGTCGTCGTTTCGATTGGCGTGGTGATTGTTGTTGTTGTTGTTGTTGTTGTTGTTGTTGTTGTGGCAGTATTTACTGCGACAACAATAGTTATTGTTTAAGCTCCGTTCATTAGTTCTGAGGCTGTAGTAGCTGTCGTCGGTTTCAGTGATGTTGTTGTTGTCGTTGTTCTTGTTATGGTTATGGCTTGTCTTGATTGTTGTATAAACATTGTTGTTATGCAATGTTTATACGACAAACGTCGTTGTTGTTCAGCGAGACCATTTCTACTCTAACTACCCCCCTACTACTGCTTCGCTGTACTACTTGTACTACAGTATAGCGGCGATGGGAGTTCATTTTGCGTACGCTAGGGGGTTTGCAGCAGACGGAGACCGCGCTTGCATAGTGGTCGGTGCAGACATCGTCGAGGTTGCCTCAGTAACACTCTCTCTCTCTCTCTCCGTCTTTTGCTCTCCCTCTCTCTGACTGCCAGTCGAATCACTACGACTTGGTCGTTCTATTAAGACTACGACAACCACGTCTCTATGCGAGACGACTCGAGATTCACGCAATAAATATTCGCAGCGGTAGTAGGTGGCTGAGGCTGCTGCTGGCAGAAGAGGCAGCTTTACAGACCTTTACAGACCCTCCACGAAAGAGAAAATTGGCGTAAGACTTATCCGATATCAGAGCACGTACGTACTTCTCAACAGCGGCGACAAAACAACAACAACAGCGACGACAAGCAACAACAACAGGCGACGACAACAACAAGAACAACAGCGACGACAGCAACAGCACCACCACCAGTCGGCGCCCCAGCAGGATTTCCCCGTAGGAATGTTGTTGCTACTCCGCTCCCGGCAGCTGCTATGGAACTGCTGCTGCTACTGTGCAAATTACACGCGCAGCTGTTCAGGTAGTTCGTTGACTCTTAGCATTGCCGTCTGTTGTTGTTGTTGTTGTGTTGTTACGGAACAACGGGCCTTAGAAGGCCTGACGCACGCCAGCTCAATCACCACAACAATCGCTAAGCAACCTGCGCCTCCCCCGCTCCATGCAGACTATTTAACCGTAGTAACCGCGGGGGGCCGTCGTACGCCGAGGTATGACCTGAGTGCTTCCTGGAAAGGCTGACAAGAAGCACGATCTCCTCCTATTCGTGCTCGCAGTCCTCGCTAGTTTTCTCGCGCGCCTGGGACTGTTGTGTTGTGTTCCTTGTTCGTTGTTGTTGTTCCTTGTTCGTTGTTGTTGTTGTTGTTGTTCTTTGTTTACGTGCGATCTCGCTTATATCATGCTGCTGCTACGATTGTTCCTGCTGCTGCTGCTGTATTGCGTGCCGCTATCCGCGTTGTCATGCTGAAAAAGCAGGAAGATAAATTTCGGTGTAGAAACAGCAATAACAACACAAGCGGCATCATGCTAACGGTATGCGCGTATATGTGTATATTATGCATGCCTAGGTATTTATATATGTTTGTATGCATATATATGTTATGTATGTTTGTACGCTCATGTGCTGTGCCCTCTATAAGCACTGTGATCTGCCCTTTGTTCCAAAGTGCCCGAAGACGACGACGGTGGTAATCATAACAACAACGCTCGAGATTTACTCTGTCTGAAGATAGCTGGATGGCGCCACGGCAGCAGCAGCAGCAGCAGCGAAAGCAAACAGGAAAGCTTACCGCTTTTCTACTCTACGACATTTACAACGCGCCTCGTATGTATCCAGTGCAGATGACAGCCGTCGACAGTAAATACTCTGTTTTTGTTATTTCAAGTTTAAGCGTGTAACTGCAGCCCCAGAGGTAGCTGTAATAGTGGGCATCGTAGCTGGCATATTCTGTCATAGGAAGCAATGGGTCAACGCGTATGTAGCTGCATTGCAAGTTAATTGTACCGCCTAACTGGCCGTCGGCATCGCCAAGTATACGGATGGGAACAATCTGCTGCAAATCGATTTTACTGTAACCCGTTTCGGGCGATAATGCCGATTATTTTGGCATCGGCTTTTGATACAGCTGCGGCCAATCTTCTGCAACAGTGGCGACCAATGGTACGCGTGCCATACTTCTCCGCTCAACACGGGAGGAGTCGCTCTGTGTCAGAAAATCAAAAACAAAATGTCATATCATATCAAATATCGAAAAGCCAAGTCATATTCGGAGGAAGGGCGCATTAAGTCAACCATCCAGATTCGAAAAAGTACTCTCGAGGTGATGTTTCTGTCCAATAGGCTTTCTACGTATCTACCCCGTAGAGCTTCTACCGGGCAGATCGGTAGAAAGCCTAGCGGTTCAAATTCGTTTTCTACTTAGTAGCGTCGTAACAGTAAAGGGCTGCAAGGTCGAAACTTTCTTCGACTGCCACTGCCGCAGCAGCTGCTGATGATGATGATGATGATGATTAGAGCGTGGGGTTGTCGTGCTCCCAGCGGGAGCGTGCCAACAACGGACCTGCAAGTCGGAGCTATCGAGTCGGATTCGATTTGCCAACGTGTGTGTATTTGGGAGCCTGTTCCCGTCTCCAATCTCATGCCGGGGCTGTGTTGGGCATTAGAGGGTCGGGCGTGGAAGTTGGCTACTGGCGTTCGCTAGGAAGGGGGCGCGGAATATGCCAACTGGCGCCAGGTGGGGGGGAGGGGGGCGTTTCGAGGCTGGCTATCTTAATTGGCTCATTTCGTTAACGCAGAACACAAGTCTTTAAGCTTCAACTGCAGCTGCTGCTACTGCGGTCCGAACGCCAAACTAATTTTAGGGCTGTGTCGTATCTATACGAGGTTGGTCGGACGTCGTCATTATTAGCACGGCTAGGAGTAGTATGATGATGGTGACTATCATGATGGTAATGATTATTCGTCGTATTTTTGGTATTGTAGTTGTTGTTATTCATAGTGCGAAGCTGCAGGTCAATAATTAATCTCTCACCTTCCCTTACCGCACACGTTTAGCGTCAATTATTATTATCATCAGACACCAACACACTGTCAAGTTGATCGAATATGTGTATATCTGTATATATGTGTAGTGTTGTTGTTAATATAGCTGTTAGTCGTAGTAGTAGTAGTAGTAGTGGTTGTAGTAGTATTATTGATGACTTGTTATCGTCTTCATTCTTATTGTTGTTGTTAGTGTTTAGAAGTCATAAGATATTTATGATGATTATGACGATGAATAGATCGCTGTGTGATCGAACTCTATCTCGTTGACGTTGCGCTTACCAAGGCATCCGCCACGCGGACTTCTGTCGGGTGAGGTCAATCAAGCAAACAACCATCGAAACAACCAATCCCCGACGAGGGGCTAGAACTGGCCCAGCAAAAGGATGAGAAGGAATGCTCGAGTAGAAACCCATAGGCAAAGAAGGCAGACAAAAGACAGAACAGCTATAAGGCGATAGCTGCCAGCCCAGCTAAACGAGGCCATATCTATATCGGCACACACACACACATATACACATATAGATAACATGACGCACAAACAGCGTTCTGATGGGTGGGCGGCCCTGGCCCTTCTATAGAGCGAGCCCTAGACAGAAAATTGTCAGTAAAAGTGCATATACACAGACACGACTTGCGCGAATGCAGCTACAACAAATCGAAACAGCCAGTCAATTGCGCTGCAAACGGCCGCGGCCACGGCGATAGGTATGGGAAGAAGCGTGTCCTGCAACAACTACAACAATAACAACGATAACAACAATAATAATAACGCCGACCGACAGTATTCAACTTTGACATGAAACCATGGGCACGAAGCCGATTGACCAGTATCCCGTATATCTGGCCGTGTTACTACTACTACAATCACAAGGTACAATTTCTTCTATTCTTAGGATGATGATGGCTCATTAACTAAACCTTCCTCGATCTCTCGGGGCCCCCATCAATCAGTCAATCAGGGGTCATCAATCATCGCCTCGCCCTGTGCCGCCTGGGCAGAAATGACTTCACCGCGTGAAGGATGAGCTCACGCGAATGACCATGCCACAGCCGTTGGGCCGCTGCCATTGCTCATTGTCATGCAGGCCGGCTCGGTTGCGTTCGTTAGTTGCAGAGTCAGTTGCAAATCAACGAATTTGTTTATTATTATTATTATTATTATTTGGTATTTATAGTGATAATGATTAATATTATTACTCACTCACAATGTATACGTTCGATTCACAGCGTTGCTTCGACTCACTCGCAGGATCATTAGTCGTGTGTTGTGTTTTGTTTTAGTTGTAACGATATTATGAATGGATGGTATGCTGTCGTTCATTGCTCTATCGTTGTGGCGTTCATATTGTAGATACTGGTATTGTTGTTTCTGTTGTTATTGTTGTGGTTGTCGTCGTCGTCATTGTTGTTGTTGTGGTTGTTTGACCGCAATCGGTGCAAAGACGTTGTCTGCGTTCGTTGTTTATTGTCTGGCCCTACCTTCCGAGGGTTCGTCTACGAGCGCTGTCATTAGCGCCTCGTTTGGAACCTTCGCGCCTCTTGACAGCCATATTCGAGAATATGTGTAATGCATATATATATATATATATATATATATATATATATATATATATATATATATATATATATATATATATATATATATATATATATATATGTATACATATATATAATATTTAGACAATTTTGTACTGCTGTGGTCTATCGTTGACCGAATCAATGCCCCAATCTAGCGTATTTCAACTCGGCAGCGCTCTGTTTGGTGGCGTAGCGGCAGAACAGATATGGTGATGTCGGATTTAGCGTTAAGATTTTGGCATTACTATTTTAGTCGTTTTTGGGACGTCGTCGTCGTCGGACGTTGCTGTTGTCTTCTTCCTCTGTTTGCCAGCTACAGGGACAGCGTATATATATATATATATATATTTATATAAATAGAGAGAGAGAGATAGAAGGTGGAGATCGTATTGTTACCAACAGCTGACAGTCATTGACCGCTTTCGTTATTACGTAGGAGTTGGCGTGATTTTCTCTCTCTATGACGAGTCGCCGCCTCGTGAGTATTGATCGTGTGTGTATGTGCGCGTTAGTTATCCAGTTTAGGCAGTGCAGTGATAACAGCCGCCTTACTAGTGCTTACTAGTGATATCAGCAACCTTGTTATCGTTGTCATTTTTTTATTTTGATGTTGTTGTTGTTGCTGCTGCTGCTGCGGCTGGTGCTGTGATATCTAAGCTTAATCGTCAACACATTTAGTAGACGGTGAGCCAAAAAAAAAGCATAAGATGCTGGTGATAGCCAATGGTGGGACATGGACAGTGGTCGATCAAAAACCGGATCGCGCTCGGTCGCTCTTATAATATTGATGATGAGGCATTGCTCTCATTGTCGTCTTCTTGTTCTCGCCACCCGTATATATATGTATGTATGTATATATATATATATATATATATATATATATATATATATATATATATATATATATATGTGTATGTCTTCTGTGTTCTGTTTCGCTGTGACGCTTTTTTACACCGCGTTCTTGTGTTCTTGTTACGTCGGTGTTACCGTTCATAGTAGACTTTGCACAGAATTTCGAGTACCACGCGTTTCGAACGGTTGACTGTTCGACATACGTCAACGCCGTTAGCTAGCCAACCTACCAGCTTCAGCGGGATTGTCGCGGGCGTCAAAATCTGAGCATGTATGGTTGTTGTCAAGTCAAAACGTTCTTTGTAGTTGTAATACTAATAGTAGTAGTAGTAGCAGTTGATGTTGTTGTTCTTGTTGTTCTAGTTGTTGTTGTTGGAGCAGTAATAGTAAAATCGGATTCGCTACTACTTGCGAGTGTATGTTCTGTATTTGACATGAAACAGTGGGTGTGTGCACGCTGAGACCCCCGAGGGGTTGACGGGCCTTGCTCAGACATAACGCAGCGCCGCTCCTGTAAGCCGGCAATCGTTCTAAACGGAGACGGAACGACAACGCCATCGAGCAGCAGCAGCAGCAGCAAACTGTCTACGTTTTGTTAGTCTATTATTTTTATTACTACGATTACTGTTAAGAGTAGTAGTAGTAGTGGTTGTAGCAGTCGTCGTTGTCGTCCTCGTTTATTGCATTTATTGCCATTGGTATATACGCGATCGTCCCGATGCACGTGAGTCTCTCAGCCATTCATCACGTTGGCATTCACATGGCATCATATAGTGACCACTTGCGCCACTATAATAAGCCTTACTTCTACCCCACCACCAGTACTACTACTACTACTACTACGACAACCAGCCTAAGCATCTATGTCTACGAACAATCGCATAAGCTTGCTTATATTATAGACTGCGGTCTCAATCAATTATATATATATATATATATATATATATATATATATATATATATATATATATATATTTATATAAATTTATGTTTATGTTCGCACCTCGTATGCGGCCACGATTGACAACGCAGTCTATATGGTATAAGCTAAATTATGCGGTATAACTGGAGTATCTATCTATATATATACAGATAGTCCACTTGTGGGCTCTCCGAGATGCAGAGCTGGCGTCTAGCTAAGGCGTCTAGCTGCCGGTGCCGATGGTTGTGGGCCGGGTCGAGCCACGCCGCATCGAACCGCGTAGGTCTGACATCAGTATTATTATTATTATTATTATTATCATCATCATCATCACCACCACCACCACCACCACCATCATCATCAGTATTATCATCGTCATAATCATCATCTGCAGCAGAAGCAGCAGCGGCTGTATAGCAGCAGCGATGTGCGACGGCGAACGTCGATGCCAGCCAGCCAGCCGATGCAGTATCAGTCTTATTTCTGTTGAGCAGGTCCGCTTGGTTTGGTTTGCTCTCCTTTCCGCTTTCCCTCCGTTCATGCCTCCCCACCCCCTCTCTCTCTCTCTCTGTGTTCCTCTTTCTTTCTGTGTCAGTCTCGCTTCTATTCTACCTATATATGTATACATCCACACACTATTTATCTGTGTGTGTGTGTGTGTGTTTCCTCCTATGAAAGAGAGAAGAAAAGAAAAGTTTCTCCTCGTCCGCTCGTTCTTCTTCTTCCTGGGTTTGTCTGCCAGGTTTCTTCGCGCCGACGCCGCAGGTTGTTCGTTGCTGCTTCGGGCAGCTTGGTGGCCGAAGCGAAACAGTTCGTCGACGACCGGGGGTACCCCCCCCCCCCCCCGTTCAGTCGTCGTACCGTCGTAGTCAGAAAGATGCGGACCACCTCTTCTTTCGTATTTTGTATTTTTCTTTCTTCTTCGATTTAGTCTTCTGCGAGCCTATGGCATGCCTATGGTTGCTGCTGTTGTGATCGCCGTCGTTGTTGTTGCTGATGATGTTGCTGATGATGTTGTTGTTGTTGCTGATGTTGATGTTGTTGTTGCTGTTGTTGTTGCTGCTGACGCTTGTCCCTCCTTCGGTTGTTCAGCCGCCAACACCATCGCATCATCGCGGAGGCTGCCAGTACCGACGCTGGCGCCGCCTGCGCTCGTACGAACCTTAAATCTCGGGTAGCAGAAGAGCAGAAGCAGAGCTGCTTCGTCTAGTTCTTCTCTCTTGATTCCTTTTCGACGACGAAGATACTGACGAAAACGACGACGAACGACGACAACAGCCACAACAACAACAACAGCCACAACAACAACAACAACAACTACTACTACTACTACTACTACAACCACAGCCACAACAACAACCGCAGCCGTAGCCAGAACACTCGGGGCAGGCGATTTTGGTCGAGGACGGTGGAGCTTGGTTGGCGTCGCGTCGGTTGCGTTTCGTCAACGATGCTGATGCTGGTGTTGATGGTGATGGTGATGATGATGATGATTGTTTCGGGGGTGCCTCACACTCCCGCCGGCGGCCATGGATGGGGTCGGGGGCGCGAGGCGGGGTTGGGGGGGGGGGTAGTACTGGAGGGGGAGAACGCCGCTACTTCTCGAACCACCTTAGGCCGTAATCTTCGTCGGCGTCAGCGCCGTCGTCATCATCGCCGCAGTTACTGTTACTGTTCTTGTGGCGGTGGCTGCTGTTGCTGCGGCAGCGACTACAGCTATCTGCCTACAGCCGTCCAAGCACCACAACCACCACCACCACCACCACCACGGCACTCTACGACCTACGAGACTTTGGCGAGAGTCGTTGGAGAGTAAGTAGTTCAGCCCCACAAGCCTCCCTTCGGAGGCTTCTCAAATCTTGTTGTTAGTGTGGTTCTTTGATTTTTCGTCTTTGTCGCGTCTTCTACTCTTTTTCTACTCTTCTTCACATCGTTCAAACGACGACTACGACGACGATGCTGATGATGATGATGATGAGGACGATGATGATGAGGATGGTGATGATGAGGATGACGAAGACAACCTTGAAAGCGAAGGCAATGAGCGGGCGAACAAGCCGGTTGACTGGCCGGCCGCGCGCCGATAGACCCACCGACCTGCTCCGACTGGCTCCATCTGGCTTCTGTGCTTCTGCTGCTGCTCTGTTGGCTAAGCGTATTGAGTGTATCGGGACGTCGTGTGCACGCCGTGACCAGCGCCGCACTATCGTGCTGCACACACAGATAGAACCACACCAGCATGGCTTCATCTCTCTATTTGGTCCGATTTCTTTTTCTTCTTCTCCTTCTTCGGCTTCTTCTTCTGCTACTTCTTTCCTGCGCTCTCGCTGCTCCTTCGTCAAGGCTCAATCTCCGCAAGCACGGAGCCAGCCGTCTTGGCCTCTTTGTAGCGGCTGCTGTCTGGCCATCATATATATTGCCAATTTTCTCTCTCTTCCCCCTTTTCCTCTATACCATTTATTTCTGCACCTCTCTCTCTCTCTCTCTCTCTCTCTCTATATATATATATATATATCTTCTGCGCGTTTTTTCTTCCTTTACCCCACCCGTTCGCTCTGTCTGTCTTAGTTACTCTCTCAATACTGTTTCTCGAGTTTGCGCGTCTCCTCTTTGGGTTGCGCCAGTATTCCCGGCCATCAGTCTGACGCTGACCAGCTGCCGTCCGTATCAGCAGCAATTGTCGCCGTACCCCCGCTTATCTCTCTCTCTCTCTCTTTCTTTCGCTGTCTCTCGTTTCTCAGTGTCGCTTAAGACCTCAAAACATTCGGCCGGACTACATCTTTTTATAGCCTCTGCTCCCTCCAACCCCAAACCCCCAACACGACTGTTGTTGGCTACTTGTCGGTAGTGGAACGCTTCGATCTCAGGTGTGCATATATATATATATATATATATATGCATATATATATGCACACACAGAGAGCAAGCGAAAAAATAGCTCGAACCGCACAGGTTTGAAGCGAGTCCCGAAAAGTACCAACAACTAAAACAGCCGGCCTTATTCGACAACTTCTCCTCGAGTAGTCGGCCCCGGTGTTCGAGAGGGGTCAATCGAGGCGGCGAAAACGCTGGGTATCCAGCTACTATTTAGGGGGTTTGCAATGGACGGGCGCCGTGAAGTTTGCGGAGGTTTGCGGGAAGCTTTAGGTAGGTGTCGTAATCGTAGTATCCTATCAGTAGTGGGGTGGTGGTGGCGTTCGCGGCGGCCGTAGAACAGGAACAACCAACGTCAACGTGCCTCGAGTCGGGTCGTCGAGAGACGCTAGCCTCTCGCGTTCTCCCGGCGAGAGATGCTGGTGGCTTTGTTCGAACTCTACTCGGTAATTACTTATTTAAAGGCGTAATTATGACGACGCTGATAATGGCGATGATGCCGAAGACGATAATAGGGGTTCATCTTCGAAATGTGCAAGTCATGGTTATCGCCACACTCATTATCATCGGCCGATCGGCACCCGATCGGGCGATTCAGGCGAGATTGTGGCGGTCTGGAATCGGCAATGTTGGGACCAGGCCCTCGTCCACTACCCACAACTCTCCCCTCTCTGAGTTCGGAGGTGCGTTGTCGCTACAAAGTTCCAAACATATTGCAGTGTGACATTGACTCTATCAGCAAACGGGCGACAAAACGACGCGGCCTGGTAGAGTACGTAGGCTAACTATTTACCTCCTTGATTGATGGCTTTGCTCGGCAGTTCATCGAGGTTATTGTTGTTGTAGTTGTTGATGATGACGATGTTATTGTTGATGATGACGATGTTGTTGTTGTTGATGGTGACCATGTTGTTGTTGTTGATAATGACGATGTTGTTGTTGCTGTTGCTGCTGTCATCTGCGCCTTCATCATCCTAATGAATGTCGTCACTTATCACCCATCAGTTTAACCACCGCAAGCTTCTCAACCTTTAGCGTAATGGCGTGTTTGGTAGGCCAATTCTGCCGGTCGACATGTCGTGGTTGTTATTGCTGCTGCTGCTATGGCTGCTGCTGTTGCTGTTATCGTCGTCCAAAGGACGGAGAGACGTAAATGAATTCAGCAGATTCCCTAGCACATATCCGTCGTCTACCTTGATCGATCTGGATATATGGTGATGCCGTAATGACAGCTCTAGCGACTGGTCGTCCTCGTCGTCGTTGTCGTCAGTTCTCATCAATGTGGGTGTCGTCGTTGTTGTTGTTGTTGTTGTTGCTTTTGTTGTTGTTGTTGTTGCTGCTGCTGTTGCTGTTGTCGTGTCATTGTTGTTCTTGTTGTTTTGGTAATGGCCAATTAGTATTTGATTGACATTGACTTGACGTTGCAGCAGATTGACAGACCGGCAAATATGACGGGGTCGATCCGGCATTCGTCGTAGGCTGGGCGCTATTTGCGTTGCGTCATATTCGACATGCCCTGCCGGCTATGACGGCTATCGTTGTTGCTGCTGCTGCTGCTGCTGCTGGAGTCGTCATTGTTGTTGTTGTCGTTGTCGTTGTTGATGCTGTTGTTGTCGTTGTTGTTGTTGATGCTGCTGTTGTTGTTGTCGTCGTCGTTGATGTTGTTGTTCGGCCACCAGCCGGTTGCGTTGCTTCAGGACGTTTGTTACCGACATCGTCGTCGTAGCCGAAGATGCGGAGATCCTACGGGACGTATATGAGGAGCGCCTAACTACCCCATCGACTGCTGACCTTCGTTGGATGGGTTGTTTTCGTAGGAAATCGGAAGAATCGACCGCGGGCCTGCCGGATTCGCCGCCGCAACCAAGCTGTGACTTCGGAGACTCGCCGCTCGAAGCAAATGTATACGAAGACTGCGCATGACATTCATGGCGCATGCGACATGGCCAGAGCGAAGCACCTCGTTATCTGTTTACGATTATTCAGCCTAAAACGTGCTACTTACTGGTTTGTGGTGCACTCATGAGACTCGCTGCCGCCGTCTGGAGTCTGGCGACTAGATGTCGCCTCCTTCAGCGTTTGGAAAACAGCGAAAAGCAGCAAACGAACTGGAGAGCACTGAACCCAACATGGACGACAGCGACAAGGTGGTACATCTCTAGACGCCAAGGGCTAAGAGTGCAGCCGTGCACCGGTTTCCGTCAGCTTCTGGCTAACCTGGCTAGGCAGCCGAGTGGACATGGACGTGGACTACGTTAAAAAAAAACTACGCGTTTTATGACGTATTTTGAGACTGCTTAACTATAACGGTTTGGTGAACGTATTCGTGGCCTTACGAGAGGGCGCGTCTTCGCGTATAATGGCGATTCCGATTAGCTGCCGTTATACGTCGTGTTGTGTCTTGTGGTCATCATAATTTTAGCGGTAATGGTAACAACAACAACAACCCCAACAGCAGCAACAACAACAGCGGCAACCATTACTACATCTGCGTCTTTATGACTCTGCTGCTTGTGGCGTATTCGTTCACATACATACACATGTATATGCCATATACGCATGCTGCTTGATGGTTCTTTGATTCTGCGGTTTCTGCGGTACGGTTGGTAACGCGCGTCGCTTGTGAACGCCACCAATAACGTTAAGACGGCTGTTTTTGTTGTTGCTGCTGCTGCTGTGGCAGTTGTTTTTGCTATTCTTGTTGCTGGCGTCTTGTTGGCTTGTTGTCAACGACTTGCTTGTTGTTGTAGAACACTTAACAACAACAACAACAACAATGACAGACACTACACGTTCTACGTATATGTTGGTGGCAGCATAATCGTATGGGCACTTGTAATCATTCCCCTGTTTCTGCTACGCTCATTACTATTATTACTCATTACCACCATTATTAATACTACTACTACTACTACTAATATTACTATGACTACTACCATAACAACAAGAAGGCTCCACTCTGCTTCTTTTGCAATCCCTCTTTAACGTGACTTTTGTTGCCAATGAAGCCTACGACGTGTGTGTTGGATTTCATCATTTAGTCTGCCTACATCGGGTGTCCCTGCTGTTCATCCTTGTTCATTAACAGATGATGAACATTAATTAAAGTTTCACTACTTGCTTTAACCAGTCTTGACAACGCTGTAATTGGTGCCATAGATAACAATTGCATAACTGACACAAACCTACTACGTACTACCTATAATATGTCTGGCGCCGCTGGTGCTGTGCTTGCTCTTTAGCGGCTACGCATAAACTAATTGAACGATTTAGGTGGTCTTCTGTGTCGTTAGCTCGTGTCGCTCATATCTATATATATATATATATATATATATCGAACTCTTATCGCAGAACGCATCCGACAGAGGAATTTGCCAACAGCCAAACTAGGCTTTAACTAACCCATCTTACTTTAAGATGGCCACTCCTGTATGTGTTTGTGTGTCTATCTATGTATAAATGTATGTATGTATGTATGTATGTATATATATATATATATATGGGATTGAATCAATAAATCGTTTGTCAGCATGTATAAGGTCTGCGTACATGCGCAACGTATAATTGTAGATTTTGCGTAAATAATGGTATACGAATTCTCACATTGGCAGTCTACCAATCTAAATAGGCGTTAATCATTACGGTCGGCGCTCACACAGGTGTGAACGCTACCTGCACTGCTCGTTGAAAAATGTCAATTGGACAAAGTACCACTATTGTTTTTATTAATGTTTTGCTGGTGCATAAAACTACAAACCCGTAACAGAAAAGAACATAAGCATCATCGCCATAGGGGCTCATTTGAGTGACTGACACGTTAGAGACGCGTTTCTAGACGAGTCGAGAGACACATCGAGAAGAGCGTATTGCAGTGTAGGATGTACACAGAGCTGCCTATGGTAATGTGGGGTACACATGTTGTTTTTGTTTTGTTGTTGTTGTTGTTGTCGTTGTTGTTGTTGTTATTATTAGCGTTGTTCTTGTGCCGTCAATGTAATCAATGCAATTGTTAGTAAATGCTGATCTCGTCATTGAAATTGTTGTTGCTGCGGGTGGTTGTGGTGGTGGTGGTGGTGTTGTAGTTGTTGTTGTTGTTGTTGTTGTGTGAAGCGGTTGAACTCAAGTAGATGATTCAGTTCAGCGGGACGGAGTCGATCGTACCGCTCCTGTGCTTGTTGGGTGGTGGTGAAACAACCTGATGTTGTTGAGCAGTATGCAGCTCAGAATGCATGCATACGTACGTACTGCCTGCGTGCCTGCAAGAACCGGTGACACACCCCTCTCGATTTCTGGTCTGGCTCTTGAAAAAAAATCTGAAATACGCTGGTACGCTGGTGGTGATCATTTATCATTAAGCTCCTTGTGGCCGTTCAGTCCGGCGACGCCAATCTCGCGTCGCCGGACTGAACGGCTTTATTGAAATGAGCTAGCAAGCCAGCTAGCCGGCCTATATGAACGTGTTTCATTTATTGTGCTCATTTCTGTATACGAATACAGATAGACCGTACTGTCCGGCTCGCATACTGTACTGCACATATACTATACGATAGACGTCACATAAAATAAGTGCGTGCATTTACGTGTGCTTTTCTAATCACTTAAATTATATATATATATATATATATATATTATCTAGAGGAAGGAGAGGAAGGGAGAAGGGAGTTTATAAATATATATATTTGTTTTTATTTTATTTTATATAATAACAAATAAATTTATGTAATAATAAATACATTTAAATATATGCAACTTCCGAATATTTCAAATAATTTCAATATGTATGCATACGCAGACAAACGCGCTGTCCATACGTGAACCGTTCCTATATAGATCGATAGGGTTTTGCATCTATTATTTACGTTAGTTCTCTCGTCTCGTATGCTGCTATTCAACGATGCCCTGTCATGTAACTTCATCTCATCTTCTGTGCCGTTATGCGCATTATGTAAACGCTTGTTTTTGTTCGAGAGCCAAAGCGAACACTATACCCGGAACACTTAGAGCGGTGAGCCAGGTTTAAGCGATGTTAGCGTCAGGTTGGTTTCTGTTGATCGAGCTGTACGGATTCACAGCAACATGCCGCAAAAAGAGTGAGAATTTCTTTTGATTTAAACATGTCGAGGTAGCAGTGGAGGAAGAAGAGTTTGAGCAGCAATAACAACAACAAAAACAATATGTGCCACCGGACGACACACTGCTTGCTTCGAAATGATTTGAAATTTCGATGAAATTGTAAATGTAGGTGGTTCATCAAATGATAGGATATCAAACTGTAGCGAAGAGCATTGCTTCAACACCCTCTTCTCCCTTCGTCTCCTCTCGATTTGCATCCATGAGAAAGACTCACGTTGATTTATTGTACGTTTACGGTTATCCTGTTTGTATTCACCCGTTTTTGTCTCCGGTTCGGTGGCGTTCAGTTCAGCCAACTGGCTGGGCTTTCGAGCGTCCCAGCGAAACCGGCTGCTGGCGCCCGCTAGCTATAGGCAGGCGTCGGCGACTCCTAACGGTGACATTGTATGAGTATCGAACGCTGACTGCTCGCGAACGGTTGCGCCAGTTGTCTGACAGTTGGTTGCTAACAAGTTGGTGGTCGAGCGTTTTGGTAGATATAGCGCGCTATATAGCTATAGATGCAAATGCGAGTCGGATCGAGGCGAGGTCCGGCATGGCCGCATGCCATCACCAGGGTGCGGACGCGGCCGCTGTCGCTGTTTCCGCCACCCACGACAACAATAGCAATAATAGCAGCAACAACAAAAAAAACAGCAACAACCATAACAGCGTTACGGTGAGCAGAGCTGCTGTGTGTGTGTGCGGGCTGTGATCATCGATCACAGACAGTCAGAGACAATCAGGCTCATTCGAGGTGCTGCGTCCGGGAAAGGCCACCTTCCAGCGTCAAGAAGTTCCTCTCATCCTTTCCTCCAACCATTTCTCATCGTACTCGAACAATAACAACCATGTTAGCGGGGCCATCACCATCATCATTACCAGCCTGGTCAGCAACGAGCGGCTGGTCTGATTACATTTCGTTGGGCCGCCGTGATTCAAATACAGATTTTATTACTACTGGCTCCATTTTCAACCACTCATAGTTGTCAGCAAAATGATTAGTAGTAGTAGTAGTAGTAATAATCACCATCATCATAAGAATGGCTGGCGTCGTCATACATCATTATTTTGTGGTGTGGCTGGCCGTGATGATCGTGAGAGTGGGATACATACAACGTACTACAAACATTTATACACACACACACACATACGTATAAACCTACACACATACAAACAATTGGGGCGTTGGTATCGGTCGGTTGCCATTGCTGGACTTATCTCGCTGTTAATGGCGGTGGCGACGACGACGACGACAACGTGATAGGGAGCGCCTGAAAAGCGTAATAACGGACTTTGTTGTTGTTACTACTGTTGTTGTTGTTGCTGCTGTCATTTTCTTTGTTGCTATTATTGTTGTTGTTGCTGATGCTGATGATGCCGCGGTGATTATTGTCATTGTTGCTGTTGCTATTTTTATAGGCATTTGGCTACCTTCTGTTGCGGGTACTGCACATGCAGACACCCGCTCCTATGTGGGTAGGTGTGCTATGAAAATAAAGAAATACCGATAAAAGCATCCACATTACATGTATTTATTTATTTCGATCACATCGAGACATAGAAACGCGCTGTATGTAGACAATAATTGATCACCACACTGTCGCGTTCCGGAAAGTGGCTTGAAAGCCCCTCCCTCCCTTCGACGGTCGATAGTACATAGGCGACGAGCCGCTGTATTATATATTGCCTGTATGAGCTGCATACTTACATGTACGAATATACGTTGTCAAGGCCGTTATGAAGTGGCTATGAAAGCTATAATGCTGTTCTTGCTGGTTTTATTGTTGTTGTTGTTGTTGTCGTTATTGTCATTATCATCATCGTTGTCTAGATTGCCTATCGATAGTCATTGTCACAAGACTGTCTCAAAATTCAGCAATCGGGGGTATGAACGTCAGGGCTGACTCAGGGCCGCTTTTGTTAAATGGCGGGCTGTCCATATGGAAGCAAGAGGCATATATATATATATATATCTATATATATATATATTATATATATATATATATATATATATATATATATATATATATATATATGTATATATATATCGACGAATACGGAGTCGTAGACATGGCGGGCGACTTCATTGTATGGGTTCTCGATCCAGGCGCAATTGACTCATTGTCACACATGCCTTTCGAAGCGACATTTCTTAAGATTTCTTAGGCCTGGGTTAAATGTCGATTTGGGTCGATGTAAGTACGCATGCGTTGCTGGCTTGCATTGCCGGATTGGCGGCGATTGGGCTCGCAACGGTGGCCGACACCGTGCGGAACAACACGCAGAATCACGAACTTAGATAGACTTAGGGATTTCGATACGGATCTGTTGACGACCTACCTACCAGAGACGGCGAATCGAATTCCGATATGTGTGGCTCAGATATCGAATTGTGCTATGACGATCATCACATGGTGGCGTCAGGAAGCAAGGTGGTCAGTCTGCGTAGTTAGTAACTATTACAATACATACATCATTGCAGGCAGCGTGCGTAATTGACCGCTCGCGCCACCACGAAACGCGCGGCGAGGAAGCCAGCGTTTGCCATTCTTGTAGACAACTGACTGAGTCAGTGAGCTTATCCGCGAACTTTATTTCGCTATTGGCGGCTGGCCGATCAACAAGCGCGCCGCTAACGAGACGTGATGTGACAACATAGTCGTTGTTGTTTTTCGTTAGCAAAATGCCGATTATGACCTTATGGGTTTACGGACGACAAATGCCGACAACAACAAAAAACAACAAGAACAACAACAACGAACAAACGAGTATTCGACGACCGCACAGTAGGCGCGATCTACTGGATCCACGATGTGGTACGCGCGACCCACTGGATCCACGTTATGGTATGTGAGCGTGTCGCCGTGTCGCTCGCTCATACACGCACAGAAGAAGGCACAGTCGAAGTGATTGAGCTTTTCGCAATCTCTCTCTCTCTCTCCGTTGTGACGCCGCACCCCCAGTAGCGGGCGGGCAGACTATAACATTTCGTGTGCGTTCTTCAACCGGTCTTTCTCCGTCTGTCTATCTGTCTGGCTGTGTATCTGTTTGTTTGTTCGCTAGGCCGTCAGACGTTGGTCGGCCGTGTCGGTTCGTGTGTGCTTGTAGCTTGGAGGCGGCGCCACGATTCGACGGTGCTACTCTCTCTCTATATCTCTCTCGATGTGTACGGTGCTCCATGCATGAGAGCGCGCCAAAGAGACGCCCCCCCCCCACCAGTCCAACAACGTCCGGTAACGTGCGCTTTACCCCCCTCTTGCTTAGCGAAATAGCAAAGCTGAGAGAGGAGAGCTATAGTGTATATAGTGTATACTACCACGAGGACGCCGATGTCTTCTACTACGACGACTACAATCACGATCTACTCACTAATACTACTACTACTACTGCCTACGGCAACGAACATGCCAACGGCATGCATGCGTCGTCTTATAGGCACGCCATATGTGTATATATACAAAAACTTTTTTAGCGAACACATATGTATATGTATAAATATATATATATATATATATATATATATATATATATATATCCGTGTGTGCGACATTTGGTGTTATCGTGTTGCTAAGTCGACAACTCGTCTTTATAGTTACATTAACTATAATGCTAACCAGACAACGTGCGTTAAATGCGGACGCTTCTGAGACAGCTGAGGCGATGAGCGGCCACTACGCGTTGCAGCGCGTTATAAACCGATGGTTATCGATGCCTCTCAATTGCAAATTGCCCTGCTTTTTCGGAAGGGAGCAAGCGTGAACGTAAAGCGTGCGGTGAGGCAGAAATAGATATAATACCTATATATATATATATATATATTTAACTCGAATTAGAACAAGACCTTACCATTATTGTCATTGTTGTTGTCGTCGTCGTTCGACGCCATTTTTGTTCTGCAGCGTTTTTGTTGTTGCTGCATTTCGCTGTGCCGTGGCTACAATTTGCGTCAATGCATCTGGTGTTGCATCTCTTCTTATCTTTGGGGGGTTGTTGTTGTTGTGGTTGTTGTAGTGTTTTTTGTCGGTTGGCTTCGAGACAGTCGACGTTACATCGTTACATGGCGTTGTTTAAGCTTTGCCGCCGGTAACATGTTGTGTGGTTGTGTATTGGGAATAGATACGCCACGGCTAGATAAACGCTCCTGGCATTTGCAGCCGTCGTCGTCGTCGCCGCAGCGACCACCGTTGATCTCCTACGGGTCACGGTAGAGGGGTACAACAGAAGTTCGAGAAGTCAGTCAGTCACTCACGCTTGCTTGTGAGGCTACTACAGCACGAAAGCCAACGAGCTGGCTGGGGGACAGCAGAAAGAAACCAGAAGAGTAGAACACATCGGAAGAACGCGCGCGCGAGAGAGAGAGATTGAGTCACGAACTTAGGCTTAGAGCTGCAGGCAACCAAAGCTCGGAGACGATCGGATCACAACCGCACAACCGTCCGGAGAGCCCACGATGGTGGAACAAGCACGTTCGACGTGCCGCAGTACAACACGTGGGGATAAATGACCTCCCACACCCCCAGCTCCCCGCGCACCCCCGACGGGAGAGTCGGAGGGTGATTGCACTGTCACCGCAATCGGTCGCCATTACAGGTGTTATTAGGACCGCTGCTACGACAAGCACTGCTGCCATTGCTACTCGGATTACTCGGTCTGCTAGTGTTGTTTTTGTTTTGTTTCCGTTCGAGGGCGATCTAGTGCTGCTTTTCAGTGCAGCAGAGGTGAGACGTTTTTTTTTGTTGTGTAGGTCTTTGTTTTCTATATGTTTTTAGATCTTCTGTTCTTATTTTTATGTTGCTATTGTTGATGTTGTTGCTGTTATTGTTGTTGACATCGTTTGTTTTGTTGTTATCGCCATTGTTGTTGCTGTTGATGTTGTGTTGATATCGACTGTTGCTGTTTGTACAGCCGTTTGCGTATGACTTTCTTTTATCGTTGTCACAGTCGCTTCAGCCAACTATAATATTACTTTAGCGGCCTACGTTACTGTGACACACCAGTAGTATAGTAGGAGTGGCAAATGCAGTAAATAGCAGCCTAATGAATGAAGTGTATCAAACACAACAGCAGGAACAACAACAACAATAACAACACAACAACAACAACAACAACAACAACAACAACAACAATAACAACACAACAACAACAACAGCAGCACTAGCAGCAACAACAACAGCAACAATAACATCGGCACAAGCATTTAGGTGACTTCTCGAGGTCACGCTTGTTAAACTCTACTAGTCAGGCATCGTTATGCCGTCGACTCCCGTCCGAATTCCGTTGTTTCTCGCGGTCACACCTGCTACGTGTTACCGCCACTGGTGCTGCTGCCGCTGCTGCTGTTGCCACGCTGCGGGGATGTCACGCTACAGTAGTTTCCTCGGCGGCGGGGACGATGCTACTGCCATTTGCATGGTGTTGACGACAAGATTGCTACCAGTATATATATATATATATATATAATATATATATATATACACATATATATATATTATATATATATATATATATATAATATATATATATATATAATATATATATATATATATATATATATATACATATATATATATATATATATATATATATATATATATATACATATATATATATATATATATATATATATATAGCTGGGCAATTTAATTCAGAGGTAAACGGGGACACATGCCGATAGTGTTCACCGCGTAGGTAGTGGATCAACGCACGTATTGCCAGCTTCAGCCAGCAACGGCAGGAATGGAAGGACGACGACGACCGACAACAACAGCAATCAGAAAAAGCAACAAAACTACAACAACAGCAGCAAAGTCAGCAGATTCATTTGTTGGCACTGAACATTTGCTGTGATTAATTGGATCGTTCGTTATTAGGGTCATCACCAAGTACAGATTCGACCTGGAGGATGGCAATTTATCGCGCAGTACTAATTAATACTCGCACTATAAATTAATCAATACCGTTGTAACTGATAGTCATAACGTAACTGCTGCTGCAGTTGCAGCTTCTACAGCTGTCGTTAAGCCTTTACTTTAGTCCACCTGCTCGACGTAGTGTTGGGTTCATGATAAGACAGGCTGTCTCTATCGTTCTCTTCTGTAGGATATTATTGTTAGAAGTCAGTGGATGTTAGCGATTCATTAAATAACCAATACATATATATATATATATAGTATACCTCCCCCGATGTTGTTACTAATGGGAGTGACTAGCTGCTGCGGCGCCTGACCTATTCCAGCACTGCGTGCAGTAAATTCTATTTTCTACTTGTCGTGTGAGTTACAACGAGTTGCTGGTAATAGCGTCGCTTTGCAGTAATGTTGGTCAGCCAGCCATCAAGATATGCCCGGTGTAGACGCATACAATTGCACGTAATTGTGTGTGCATATATAAATATGAGAATATGTACACATGCATATGCGACTCCGGCAGAACTGTTGCCGCCAGCTCTTGGCAGAATTCCACGTCGAGACAGCGGGACCATCTGCAGGTAGCCGTGACCGAATAACGGTTATTCATTAGTCAAGATTGAGCTCTGGCGAAGATTTCTGCCCCCGATAGATAAGTGATCACGCACATTTTGCCGCGTTTTGTTGTCGATCGCCAGAAGAAAAGCACATCACATACTAGGTTTGTATCTGCAAGCGTATTTGCGCAATGAAGGTCTGAAGTCATGTCAAATTGCGCACGTCGTTATATATGTATATACGCGTGGTGCGTGGAGTCTCCGTGAATATACCAACTTCAGCATTAACATTAGACCGATGCATTATCGTAGTTGTCACACTGACGTTATTGAGCGTGACCTCGTCGATACAGTGTAATGCTGCTTTTAATGGCTCTTATTAACGAGTAATTTCTGACGATTGCAATCTCAATTCCAATCGACTCCCCCCATGTTGTCTGCATACGTCACAATTATGGCCTTTTGGTCCTGCCGAAGGTAGTCGACAAAATGAGCAAACAGAATGTTGCCTAATGATTGGAGCCAGGCGTACTGTTTCGCAGTTATATAGAGGACCGGTTAGGTGACTCGTGACTTGTTCATCGCTGAGCTGAGGTAGTTCGCTCCTCTACGAGGTTGCACAACCTCAGGCGGAGGGCTTCCGCTTTGTTTTTTTCGAACAGTCGGATTACCTTCCGCCTAGCGTAGTCACACTCGTGGTCATAGCATAGCTTTATGTAAGTTGTTCTACTGTTAAAGCAGCGAAGTTTGCGCTTCTGGCTAGTAGCTGCAGTAATGCCTTTACCCTCGGTTGGTGCAAGAGCTGTCCCCGTGAAAGTCACAGTTGAACATCCCTGGTTACAAATACCAGTTGTTCACCCGTATTAAACGGACGCGAACACACATGACACATCACGATAGCAGACGAAAGGCTTTTCCAATTATAGATAACTTATGTTGGATATAGATAGCAATAATTGTGTGGTGGCATGTTAGCTATTTGTGGTTTTGTACGCCGTGAGTCGTTTGTGATGACAGGCCAAAATATTGCTCCGGCTATATATATATATATATATATATATATATATATATATATATATATATATATATATATATATATATATATATATATATATATATTAACCGAAGCTATATTTTGGCTTGTCATCATGAACGACTCACGGCGTACAAAACCACAAATAGCTAACATGCCTTCCTTACATATATATATATATATATATATATACGTATATATAAAGTAATAAATTAATGTATTTTACCCTAATTATATCACTCTGCCAGAGTCTCTCTTTCTCTCTGATTCTCTCTCGCTCTCCCGGCAGCTTCAGCGGGGCGAGCTGTTCGGATTGTTGGACAAGTCATCCAAATCGAGTCAAACTGTCGGCAGTTCGTTGGGACTCCACTGGCGCCGTCGCTGTTACCACCCGATGCCTCAGTCATCGCTTGCCCAGCCAGCAAAAAATGTCATTGCTGGGTTGGGTGAGCTCCGACCCGTCGAAGTAGTCGAATCGCTGGCAATGGGTGCTGCTTCTGCTGTGTGTTTCCTGTTGCTTTTGCCTGACGTGGTCTCCTGTTTGTTTTTGTTTGTCTGCTGCCTTTAGCGGCGCCCGGCCGATCCGCGCGAGTCGACCGAACCAAATTCCAATACAGGGTGCCCCTTAATGACGGCCGGCAACAGCTATGTCGGCGGCAACATTTTATTCTTCTTCTTCTTTTTCGTTGTTGTTGTCATCGTCGTTGTTGTCGCCGCGGCCGCCGCCGTCACCACGAGAAGCCGTTGTCTCCGTGTTACCTCCTTCATTGTTGTTGTTGTTGTTGTTTGTTGGTATTCATGTTATTGTTGTTGTTGCTACTGCTGCTGCCACGGCTTTTGGTGTTGTTATTGTTGCTGTCGTTGTGTCATGGTCAAGGTTTGGCCTCATCACTATGGCGGCCGGATGCTGTTAGTCGTTAGCAAGAGAGATACAGAGAGAGTAGAGAGAGGGAGAGGGGAGACACAGATAGAGAGAGAGAGAGAGAGAGAGAGAGGAAAGGGGTTTGGGTGGGCAAAAAGCGGATGGTGGGTAGCATTCCTTTAGAGCGGCCATACTCTGGCTGACTGTAGGGCTGTGCGGTCAGTTACGAGTTATGCGGTGGTTGTGTACATCTCATCGATGCCGCCCAAGTGTCTATTCGAAGGAACAGAGTTCCTCATGATGCCTATTACCCAAGGCAGCAGGGCAGTTAGCGTTCTTGTCTTGTTCTTTATCGTCATCATCATCCTGGTTTAGGCCGTTACAACGACGTGGTCATCAACGTCGTCTCTGTTACTTCGCTTATATTGATCCCATGACATGAAATAATATATATATATACATATATATAATGTTACAGAGTGATCATCAATGGCTAATTATTATCATTGTCATTATCTATGGGTGAACAAATAAGCTGATACCTTGCAGTTTAAGCGACGTCTCATTATTAGATACTTCTTCTCGTTAGACCTTTGCCTCAGTTAATCATTGTTAGCTCGGAAGAAATAATAATAATGCTGTTTATGCTGTAAAAACGCACAAGAACATGCGTTTATAATGTTCTGTAATAGTCTTGAATATATATACATATATTAGTATTAAACTGTAATTGTGTTAATTGAGTTCTTGTAATTATAGCAGGCCAGAAACTATACGGGGAAGTTTGGCTCTCCTTAGATCTTCCGTGCTTTGTTTTTAGCACCGAACATGCTACATACGGAAAGTTTGTAATGATTTTACGATTGTGTAATTAATTTGTCGACGAGACGGTTTGACGATTTGACCGACCCGAGTCTAGCACTAGAAGTCCGACGCGATGCTTCGATGACGGGGCGCGATACATACTTGAAGTGAGCTCGTCTGAGAGGTTTGCAAATGAACTGAACTGTTTGGCCGAAAGTTTCAGTGTGTTAATGTTATGACTATTACTTTATCCAGTGGTATGTACCGTAGTTTTCCATCATGTCGGAGCAGTGCGACGTTTGGATATCACACACAGCTATCGTCACCGTCGTCCAACTCCTCGTTGTTTATGAGGTGTGCATGCATGAGGTGCAATGGACGGAATCGCCGATGTCGATTACGGTTAGTGAGAGAGTCGCACCTAGGAAGGCGCGACTCTCCTGGTAGTGCATCTGGACTACCGTGATCCGTCCAACGACGCTGCTGCGGGGAACCGGGGCAGGGGGAGGGGGGCATGTTAGGGGTAGCGCGAGTGTCGACGCGCCGAATTTAAAATTCTAACATTGTTCACGGAACGCTACGACGTCTGTAGTTTGCGTATCACGGCGGCAGCAAAGCCAGCAGCACTTAAGGGCTCAAAAT
>QVRM01002325.1:0-110000 GCA_003439945.1 Dermanyssus gallinae
CACTAGCACGTGACACATAAGAACAATACACCTGTAACGATGACAGTAAAGCGTCATCTCCACATAGACAGACCACCACACCAACAACAAGCAATAGCAATAGCAACAACGAAAACAAAAAGATAAACAACAACCATGCTTGTTTGTGCTAAGCGTCAAAAGGACAGAGACACAGAGTCCAGAAACAACAAAAGATAAATGTAACGAATTTGTGCCAAAACCTAGACGCGGCATAAGTCAGTCATAGCAGTATGTATGTATATAAATGCAGTAGGTTCAATCCTGACTGATCACGCAGACACGGTAAGAAAAAGATTAAAATGGTGATGATGAAGGAAGAGGAAGAAAAAAGAAACCGAAGAGAAAAGGAGAAAATGCAAAGGACAAAAAAGAAAAGGAAGAACAGAAGGTAAGTCGCTCTGTTAGCTTCTACTGTTGGTGTGGCTTGCTACGACATAGCAATAACCCTGTAGCTCTCTTTGTATCCCCTCCTCTCTCTCCCTCTCCCCCTCAACCCCTCACGCTCCGTCTGTACTTCTCTCTCCCCGTCACTCTCTCTTTCTCTCTCTCCTCTCCCAGTGTAATCTGTTCAACTATTTGTCTATCTATCTATCTGCAACATAAGCGCTTCCACAATCATAAATGTCGCCAGTCCGCCAGTGACAGTGGGGTCGGCCAGCTGGTTGGGCGGCGCGGCGGTCAAAACGGCACCAGAAGACGCAGAAGTCGTTGCAGAAGCTGAAGTTGGTGACGCTGGTCATCATCACGCTGCTCTTGAAGTGACCAGCGTCATCCGGCGCGGAATCACGGCGCGGTCATGAGAATGATGGTGCTGATGCTCGCGGTGGTGGTGGTGGTGGTGTTGGTGGCAGCGGGGGGACCCGGGGACTCAGGGGGACGCAGACAGACTTGAGCCGACCTAAGCGTTTTGTCACCCCACCGTGGCTGTCGGCTCGCTCGTTCGCTTGCTTGCTTGGACGGTCTTTATCGCTTTGTCTGTGGGGTCGTTCTCATCGTCCGTGTTTATCCGTCGCTCAGTCGGTCGGGTCAGTAAGTCCGGAGGAGAAACAGGGGGAGAAGGAGAAGGATTCGAGGGGTTCGAGAGGTCACAGCAACAGCGGCAGGCAGCAGCAGCAGCAACAGCAAGCAGCAGACGGAAACAGAATCAACGCACAAAACGGTGGGCTCACCGTTGTAGCTGTTGCAGGGAAGTATACGTTGCTGGCCGGCAGCCGTTTTGAAACAGCGCCTTCTGTGGTTTGTTGCGTCGTCAACGTCGTTGTTTGTTGGTGTGTTGTTGTTGTTGTTATTGTCGTTGTTGTGTTGTTGTTGTTTATTGTTGTTGTTGTCATTGTGGTTATTGTTGTTGTTGTCGTTGTGGTTATTGTCGTTCTTGTCGTTGTGGTTATTGTTGGTCGTTGTTGTTGTTGTTGTCGTCGCCGTCGTTGTTATCACCATAGTCACTGAGTAAAACACTGCTTTCTGGTTTATAGATGACAGACACGACGCGTTTCTGCTATTGCGGCTACTCTTTGTGCCTAACCAACACCGGAAGAGTTTGTCTTATCTATAGCAACAAAGGGCACAGTAACAATGACAGCAGCAGCAGCAACAATAATAAACTGGGTGGCGGCTGACACCAGCACCAATATAAAATACACCAACTATAAAACCAACTAACGAAACAACATGAACAATAATCGCGACTACAGCATCATCAGCAACAACAACAACAGCAGCAACGATGTTCCCTGTGTCTCAGTGATGACGATTGATGATAATAATAATATTAATACTGATGATGACGATGAAGTCAGCTATCCTATAATCCTATATAACGCTTACACACAAACAAACACACAACCACACACACATACACATGTGCACACACACTGAGATAATTGACAATGCACCGTGTGATGATAGTACGCTAATGAGCAGCTCACTCATTACGCATTAATCGCCACACTGCCGCCAACACACCACAACAACAGCGGCAGTGGCAGTGGCTTTGATGAAGCCGGGGGTAACGGAGAGGTCAGACGATCTTAACTGCACCCCCACCACCTGCGGCTGAAGCAGCGCTGACAACTTTAGCTTTATCATTAGTGAACTACTGAATCCCCAACGTAAATGTGCCGTGCATGACCAGGGTGGTCCAGGCTCCCTCCATTGACTTTGTCATCGTCTTGTTGTTGTTGAGAAGGTTTGCTCTTGTTATTGTTGCAGTTGTTGGTATTGTTGTTGTTGTTGTTGTTGTTGTTGCTGTCGTTGCTGTTGTTTGTTAATGTTGTTGCTGTTGTTGTTAACGTTGTTGTTGTTGAAGTGTGCTGTTATTGTTATTGCCATTGCTGTGGTTGTTATTGCCATTGCTGTGGTTGTTGGTTGATGTTGCTGTGGTGTTGTTCTTGTTGAGGTTGCTTGTGGTTGTTGTTGTTGTTGATGTTGCTGTGGTTGTTGTTGTTGAGGGCCGCTGTTGTTGCAGTGCTTACTGTGGCTGTTATTGCTGTTATTGTTAGAAATAACAAACATAGGAGTAAGTTTATACATGTAGTAGTAGTAGTAGGCTGAATAGGAATAAGCAAGTGATCCTGCCGTTCCACTCGGATCCTCTTGCTCCTCCTCCACCCACTAATTCTGCTACTGTTACTACTACTACTACAACTACAATTAAAACCCCTATTACTTGAGCTACGAACGACTACAATAGGTCGTGATAGAGAACAGAAGCCTAAAATTGGTCGACCCCAATTAAGAAAGCCATCCGCTTCAGGCGGATTCACGAGGCGCTCGCCTCACCGCCCGGCGGCCGTCCTTGGCAGGTGCGGGCAATCATACGAGTTGGCTGGACGGCGTCTACACACGGTCCAAATCGACTAGAAACAGCTCTTCGTTCACGTGTTTGTTGCTTGGCAGCACCGACCGGCTACAACCTGATAGACAAAAGCGACTCAGAGATGAGGGCAGGCTTAGCTTTTGTGTTTCGGCAGAAAGTCGGTACAGACGTCTCCAGCGCTATGTAATATACTTCAACCACTTGTTGATTGTTTTTGTTGCTATTCGTTACTGCTACTGTTGTTGTTGTTGTTGTTGTTGCTATAGTTGTTGTTGCTCTTGTTATTGTTGTTGTTGTCGTTGTTGTTGTTTTTATTATTTTTAGTCCTATTGGTATCCTTATCTATCGGCTGAGGACTCTACGCAGCATACAAACGCGCATGTCTAACTCAAATGAGCACTCAGGCCAACTGCTGGACAGTTAGGGACGTTTGAATATCCATTCGTCACTACAGCCGTCCTGAAGCCGTTGTTCGCTATATCGTGGTAGTTCTGAGTCAGAAGTCAGCATTGATTAAATGTTAGGTAGCCAGACAGAAAGGACATTGTTGAATCCAGGCATTCTATCGATCAGCAGGAACACGACGAGCTTATTTCTAGTGTAACAGAAAACAACGCAGCAAACACAATAAAATAACGTCGAATGTCGATTAATAATTACGCCCAAGACAACAGTCCTACTCAAGCAAAATACCAACCCACTGGAAATTCAACGAACGGTGGAGAACACCGAACTAATGGAAAGGGTACATAAAAATGATAGTGATTATATATATATATATATATATATATATATATGTGTGACAAAGTATACAATTGTGGTGTAAGAACATGTGCACAACCCGCTCGGGGCAAAACTCAAGGTGTTAGGTCCAGGCTTGGGCTGGTCCACCTAGCCAGGGTACCTCTCACCGAAGCGGCATTCCCCCTCTGAACGTCTAATGAGGAGACGTTGTAGTAGATATTCGCCTGCCCTCTTGTCTCCTGTAGCGAGTGCCAGTTTTCTCCCGACGTCGTTGAGCAGTTTCTTCGTGAGCACTCCAGGCCCGCCCAATGTCTCGAATGCGAGAGGTGAGAACAGGTGTGGGTAGCCGACACTGGAGTACTTTCTGCACTTGGCTGCCTCCGCCAGGGCTACCGCGTGTCCAGGGCGGGCTGCGCCCGATATATATATATATATATATATCGAATTATAATAATACATATGTTACACACACTATGCGTCATCGACAGGACTTCGGTTCGTGTCGGAATCGAACCAAGAAGTACTCATATATAGAGCAGGATCGCGCATTATCTTTAGCACGCTATCGCGCAAATAATAATAATAATAAATGTTATTACAAATATGTACAGCGCGATTGACCTTGAACTAACTTAGAGAACACAAGACAACGAGTGACTATAGACAACAGCGTAAGCTATTGCTACGCTCAGAAAACTCAGAAAAATTAAACATGCTAATTTCAAAACCCTTCAAGCAAATTTTAATCTTGATGTGTACACGTCTAAATGGAACAACTGAAACTGATTCAAAACCATAATCGCCGTGTTACCAGGTAAACACAAGTATCAACTATAATCAATTCGAAACAATAGCATATGTATATATAATATATATATATATATATATATATTGAAAGCTCCGAAACAGATTTTTCAATCAGCAGCACGTGTTGGCAGGTTAACATGCGTACCGCTCATAATTGATTCCAAAGTGGAATCGTCTAAACTTCAGGCGCGCTCTATGCAACGCTTGTTTCAAAATGAATATGTATATGTATACATGTGTGTGACTGTGTGGGTAGCATGATGAATGATTTGTTTGCATACATAGAAGGAAGGGTCGTTTCGGTAGCAGCGTCAGCAAGTTTCGCTTTTTCGCTCATCATTTCACCACTCCATCGAAAGTGGTCGAAGCAGCAGCAAATACAACAGCGCCAACAACAGATCACGAAACGATTAACGAGCATCGCTTATGCGGCAGTTCGCGTATTCAACGCCTGCTCGCCCATCTGACTATCTGCCGGTCCCGCTTATTGGCGGACACAGTAATGAACGACAGCATACATGATCAAAACGAGGAACGCATATACATAGAAACATACATACCAGCGTACATATATATATATATATATATATATATATATATATATATATATATATATATATATGTATAAAGGCATGAAAATAAACACACTGACGTACAGATGCTGTACATGTATACGTATAAACAGTGGAACACTGATAGCAACAGCAGTAGCTGAGAGACGTACTGCTTTCTGACATCGACCGAGCGACCCAGTTCGATGATTGCGCCACGATTCGTTTGATCTGCGCGACGTTCATTCGCCGTACTCAGACCTGTATTGGGAGGGAGGCAGGACGGTGGCGGAGGGAAGGTATTTCGTTTCGTTAACTTGATTCTATTTTTCCTTTTCTTTTTCTTCTCCTTTTCCTGCTTCGTCATCTCTCTGCGAGTACCACTTGCACTACAACGACGCCAACAACAAAAACCACATCTACCTCAACTTCTATAACTATTTCGATGCTCTGGTACTTCTGACGTTGATGACGTATTTCGGTGGCAGTTCTCCCGTGTCGTTGGTTGCCATGGCAACGGCAGTAGCAACAACAACAATTATAATACCATTCAACAGCAGCAGCCATAACAACAACAACACCAACGAAATTCGACAATAGCGACAACAGTATCAACGATACAATTACATTCAACAGCAACAAAAACAACAACAACAATAATAATAAGAATAATAAGAATAATTTTCAACAATAACAATAAGACTCCTCACCAGTAACAGCAACGTCACCAACGGTAGAGGTACTCAACGATCATGATGAGACTTCATGACGACCAAGGAGACGGCCAAAACGTGGATGGATGAAGACAACGACGATATTCAACGAACAGCCTCGCAACATCGCCACAGCACAAGGCCGTCACCGCCAATCGCTGGCGCCAATGTCATCCATCACGATGATGGTTGTGATGCCATGCTGATTGTGGTGATTGTGCGAATGATGACAATGCGGTGATGGTTGGTGGTGGTGGTGGTGGTGACGAGCACAGATGCCGATGACGACAAAACCGTCGCACCATCCGCACACCCCTACGCCTCCACACGCTAACCATTCATCACCACGACCAGTAGCAAAGGCACGCACGCACGACACGTATAAGCATAGCAACAGCAGCAATTGCAGGCATAATCATAACAATACTAATACAAATAGAAATAACCATAATAATAGTCATAATCATAATACTATCAACAAGCACAATACAAAGTCAGCCGGACGGCAATCCGGCAGACTCGTGTCTACGACGTACACGACGTATGAAACACTCGTTTGGCGTTCTGGGCCGCAGGCGTATGTATGCACGCTGCATGTATATGTATATAGGCTGCATGTCCAGTACAAAAATAACTGTCGTATTAAGAAAGTGTATCTCAAATGCAAAATAATAAGGAGGTGCACTGCCGTCACTAGTTAGTGTATTTCCTCAGCAAAAGCTTTGACAGTAACTTCTAGTAGTACGTGCGTTTAAGACGGAACTAACGTGGTGACTAAAATTAAGGTTGTATATATGTATGTATATATATATATATATATATATATATGCATGCATGCAGCAGTGTGCGCCCTAAGCAACTCAATGCAGAATGGGGAAATGTTTACTCAGGGAATTATCCACTTTAACTTGAACGCGCCGATTAAATGGGTGCACATTGAATAATAATAATAATAATAATAATAATAATAACATTGTATTATTTTATGTAGAGTGTGCAAGCGAATTCGAACCGCTGCAAGATGGCCAAAGGAAAATAATCGTCCACCCTTGGAAGGTTGGCCTTTTAGATTCAGGACAAGTACATGAAAATGTTTTTGGCTCTTATAGGCATTGTACATATTTGTGTCAACTCTGCAGTGGAACCTAGTAGTTTGAGAGGGTTCTGAAACTAATCAGGTTAGATAGAAATTTCCTTAATAAGACAACTGGTATTCTCTTGGGAATTCGCGGCAACGTGTAGAACACTGAGAGACTCGCCAAAAACTGTTCTCATTTTTAACATAAGAATGTGTTGTAATACTTAGTTCGAATTGGTCGGTCAATTGATGCTTTTTGGCATATAGCTGGACTTTGGCTTTGGACACAATCGTGATTTCTGTAAAAATGCAATATTCAGAAAATTCGACCAGGCTGCCGGGGCTCAGGCGTCCAGATATAAAACGCGCCTGTTGCGCGTCGTGAAAACGCTGAGACTGCAGGCACACTGTAGACTTGACAAGTGTCTGACCATCTGAAAGTCAAACTCCTGCTAACTGCCATTTGTAAGTCGCCACTGTGAGTGCACTGTATAGTGAGACGACCGCCGGACCATCGTTTCTGAGACCTTTAATCAACATTTCTCTGTTTCTTTCGCCGTTACCGTTTTCCTTTCTTCCCGTTAACTTTTCGCTTCCTATACATTGAACTTTTCTTCAACGAATTCCTTCTTTCTCAACTACTGCAGCTAAGACAGCTTCAATCTTGCGTGCATAACATCTGTGCGTACCTGTCTCTCACACAAATGTTTCCAGATACCAGGCTATCAACGAGAGCAACCTCCGACGGTCTAGCCGCCCGCAGGCATTGTGCTGCCGGACGCTGCCTGTGTGCTGCTGAAAATACGAGGCAACTGTATAGTATAGCCACCCAGATGTACGTCTACGCGGTTCTCGAACGCGGGATTTGGAAAGTGTTGGAAATGATTAGTTAGTGAGCCGGCAAGCCGGCCATACGTCAACAACGACGGCGCGATCTTGATCGATTCGCTCAGATTAGCATAACGCAGACCACGCCTGCACGCGCCTTTCTGGCGTTTTCGTTCCCAGAGACTCGGAATGCGCGTTTCGCAGGTACACTCGTCTCGGTTCGGCCCGGCCCAGCTTGGCGCAAATAGTCCTGCAGATATGGTCAAGATCGTGAACAAGGACGCGGGGCAACGCTGAGCCATGCACACCAGGTGTGCCCCATGTGCACACCAAGCGTGCCCCATGTGTACACCACGCGTGCCCCGTGTGCACACCACGCGTGCCCCATGTGCACACTCGAACAAGTTGCCAGGCCGACTGAACGGATCCATACACGTATTCCGCGGTGGCGGCTGCTTCCCGCAGCGGATCTCTCACGCCTAATGTGACCAAACCCCAAATGCCCCATCCCCCCATCATAGAGCTCTGACGGACGGCTTGTCTAGTCGTGGTGCGGTGGAGCGGCTATTAAAACACTGTGATCGTCGTAGCTCGTCACTCGCCTGTTGAGGCGTCAGCATTAATGAATTCCTCGTGTGTCGTTAAAACGATGCGAGCGACTTGTGTGGTGAACCGAACATCGGCGTGAAACCGACATCGATAAGGAACTACTTCTGCCACGACACGCTGTACAAGTTGGTAGCTGGTGCACTCAAGTCGCACTCAAGTGGGGGGCACACCACACTGTTGTCATTGACAGCCACCAAGTACTGCACTACAGCGGTCCCACGGTGGTTGGTGTCTTTTGCTTTGTGTCGATATATGAAAAGAAGCGCATGAGAGAGAGAGAGAGAGAGTCATGAGAGACAGAGAGCGAGAGAGGGGGAAACACATGACGTTTTAAGCGTTTTGTTTTTTTTGTTGGCATCAGCTGTCACTCAGTCTCAGACTGCCATTGCTGTCATGCTGCCAGTTAGGAATGTAGACTGCCACAGCCGCCGCCGCTGCCGCCGAAATAGTGCTGATGTTGTTTTTGTTATTGCTGCTGCTGCTGTTGTTGGCTGTTATTGTTGTTTCCTTCTTTGTGATCCATCCGTCTGCTTGACGTGCTCCCGTCAAAGACAGAGAGAGAGAGAGAGAGAGATCCCCAGACCAGCGCCTCCACGGTTGCTTGGCTTGGCGGCATTACGAGGATACTCGTGAGGTAACAACGTCCCGCTCAGCTTGCTGTTGTCCGGGCATCTGTCTCCCGGCGGACTTCGGTTCGTTCGCGGCGTCATTCGTGGCGTACCTCTGACATTTGACTTCGTTAGTAACAGCGGCGGTAGTACTGACCGGGCACTTACTTTTTGTGTTACCCGCTTCTCTACTTCCGAACATGCGCGTGAGGTCGAAGATGGTGCCCGATCGATGGTGGCGACCGCTACGATGTTAACTATAACGATGAGTACTACGATGACCCTCTCTCTGCCCATCTCGCTGTTCCGATGTTACATTAGACATGGACTGCTTTCGGCTGCCTGTTCGGCTGACTGTCATCTGTGATGTATTGATGTAAGTTGAAGGTCTTGTCTCTGTGTGGGGTACCCTCGGTTGGTTGACAGAATTGACGCTCCTTTACTGTGCAACATTCGACTCAACATTCGACTGTATGGCGGTGGAACTTTTTAGACAACAATCATATGCAGTGCTGTGGCAGTTGTTCTTGTCGTCGATATTCTGATTTGCGTATTGTTGTTATTGATGTTTTTGTCGTCGTCGTTGCTGTTGCGTTTTTGTTGCTGTTGTTGTTGTTGTTGTTGTTGTCTTCACTGTTGCTCTTGATTATTTCGTATTTGTTGTATTCGTTAATTCGTCGTATTATTGCTTTTGTTGTCATTGTTGTTGTTGCTTCTAGTCCTGCTTCTTACTTTTACTTACGATCACTTTCACGGATTGTTTTTTTTTTGATTTAGTAATAAAACTGCCAACTGTGTTATTGTTTTTGTAGTTGGTTTCAGCGTTGTTTTTATTATTGTTGTTTCTGTTGTTGTTGTTGTTGTTGCTGTTGGCGTTACCGTTGTCACCGCCGTTACCGGACTCATCATCCTCCTGGTAGATTATGTTCTTGTTATTAGCAGCGCCGTTCTGTTATGTATAACTATATAGCTTACTACGCCGCTACGGCTTCCACCTACCGCTTGCCTAACAGTTGCCATAAAAATAATAACGTAAGTAGACAATTCGCGACACACGTCGGGCTCAGGTAACCAGCCAGCTAGAAACTAGAAATATGAGCATTTGCGCCGATTTTGTATAATAGATACACGCAAGAAGATACGCGAAACATTCGTCACAGAAATGTGCACAGTCTCGTCCTAAATGTCGTGTGCTTGTAGCTACTCATACAGAGACGCGGCGTTCGCCGACCTACTCTCACATTGCTTATTACCGATCTAATTTCTTGTTATTTTTCGAGCCACACTCATTGCTACATGCTGTGTTTATTACATATTTCGGCTAACTCACAATGACGACCACAACAACAGAAACAACAATGATAGTAACAATAATCTCTATAACAGTACCAAATGATCCAACAACACCACCACCAACAACAACATCAACAATAGCAGCAACAACGAACGCCTTATTGTCTAAGCTATGAACTTGCTATTGTCTAAGCTATGGACATAAGACTGATGTCGGGCTGCTGAACCACCTGTTTCTTGTCCGCACGCATCATTTTACCGTCATGTATTGCTGATTTCCGCATTCTTCAGCCGGCTAATGCCAAACGCTGTCAAGGTAGTAGTGGAAATAGTGGTATCATTAGTAATACTTATTGAAGCGGTATTTTATTTGATATTAGTAGATAATAGAATTGGCTGTCGTTATTGCTAGTGTCGTTGCTTTGTTTCTGTTGGCGTTGTGCTAGCTACTGTTAACAACAATGTAAACTATGTAGCTGCACACGATCGGGTCTAAACCACAAACACAACCGAGTGCTAACGAGAATAGTAATGATTATTCTACTGGCCGGAAAAAAGCGTGCGCACCGGCGTTATTACTGGAGCGTGACGCTGGATGTGTTTTGCGGAAGACAAAACGACAAAACTATATATATAAATATATATATATATATATATATATATATGTAAACACTGAGACAAGTCCGTTTATATCCGGTGAGGAAATCATGTTTAGCATTTGGAGCGTCGACGAGACCAAAATCAGCCTTTCATTTTTGCGCGGCGTAAACAGATCTAACTTCTGTAAACAAATACAGACGCCCAAGGGATATTTTTACCTCTTGCTATATATATATATATATACACTCATGGCGAGAATATTTATTCTTCAATTCATATTACAATTCTGTGTAAGTGAACGTGTTAATTTTCAGCCTAGAACAGCCCTGGTTTGCACCATTTGGCAAGCGATCCCAGAATTGAGATCCCGTTGCTCGACGTCAATGGAAAGTCTCTGGCGTAAGAATTGTGCGGCTCTGTTGTCATCGCTAGTTAACTTCAAATAATCGCCCAATTTAGTAGTAGTCTCTAAGTCAGGAGCCCGATGGTCCAAAGGTCTCGAAGGACACTGGGCTGAAGTTATGAGCACTTTTCAGTTCAACGCAAATATATATATATATATATATATATATCCCAACTCGTTTATACGTTTTAAAATCGGCATTTTCATGCAACTCTGCGTGTTTTTGTACGACCAGGGTGTCGCTATCAATAATACAATATCTCGTAACTCTGCGTAACAATTTGAATTGCACCTTCTCAATAGCCTCGGCGTGCTTTTATATATTGTCTAATGTATATAATATATTAAGTAATGCTCATAGGCAAAATATTTCTAAAATAAAAACACAAAATAAAATTAGCCCAACACAAGAGCCCCGAGGTACACAAAAGAAACAAGAAGCACTTTTAAGTTGGCTAAAGCATACTGTGACTGACCCTGTCAATTGTTTTGGAGAAATCAATACACATACAATCAAACGATTCCTTATTATAAAACTACACGACCCAGTCCTGGACCATTTCGGCAAGTTGGGTTACTGTTGACTTTTCTAATAATCCAATAATTCGTCTAATAAACTACCTGATGGTGGTCTAACACTTCCGTGGTCTAACGCATGATGACTTGGAGGGGATGTACTCCTTGAATACATCTGCCTCTTTGGAGTCGTCAGTTGTTTATAGGTCGTTTTGATTTGGTGATCAAATCTCTGTTTCCTTTTCTCCTTAGTCGCTTGTCGGCATATCTAAAGACCGATTTTAAATCCTTGTCAAGAAAAGGTTCGGCTCCTCCTCGAACTCTCAATTGGGGTGCTGGCCCTTCGCAATTTTTTCTTGTAGTTCTTACTGTGGTCCTGCTTCCATTAGGGTTTCGAGAGAACACTAACGTGTTCTCTTAAAATACCATTATTTGGTGTGACAATGTATATATATATATATATATATATATATATATATAGTAGGTTGATTAAACTACTGAGCAGCAGTTTCGCCACCATCAAGATGATCATCACTGTCATCATCATCATTATCCGTCAATGGTCGTTGTCGTCAATATCGAGAGCAAAGTTGATCGAGAGATCAAGAGAGAAGCCTCTCTCTCTCTTTTTTTCTCTCATCGTTCCACCTACGCTGACACTTACGCCTACGTTGGCGACCTACGTTGGTCGCCTCATCCGCTTCTGCAGTCACAGCCTGCACAGCCCACGCCTATGCCGACATTGCCAAGCGTTGGCCCCCGCACCCCCCACCTCCACTCATCTGCACCCCCGCCGCTGCTGCCGCCGCCGCCGCCACAGCGGACACGTTTCAGACCGCCAGCAGCAAAACAACTACGACGACGTCGACGACAATAACAACAACAACAACGACAACAACAACAACAACAACAACAACGAACAACATGGCGCCAACGACACCTTTCAGAACACCTGCAAAAACTGCCCTCGGCAATAACTTCGATACCCGGCCTAAGAACGACTTTTATCAACGACGAGAACGAACACGACGACGACGACGACAACGATGAGAATGACGAAGACATTGATAATGACGCGGGAGAGAATCTCGAAAGGGAGGGCTGCCTCCCGTAGAAACGCACGGAACTATGATGGCATGAAGGTTCAGCTTTTTGACTCTCTCTCTCTCTCACACACACAGACTCTCTGTAAAGTTCTTCCCCCTATATATATATATATATATATGTCTTTGACTGCCAGGCGATCAACCAGTGCCCTGATCAGATTTCCCCTCTTTTCGTCCCTCCCCAGGCAATCCCAGAAGCTATTGATGCGTTAGAGAATGGGATGGCGGACTTATTCTTCTTGTCTTCATTCATCGCTCTACGACGTCGTCTCTCGTCGTTTGGTCTGTGGCTGTGCTCGAGATACAACACGAGATGTGTTGCGTACGCCGCCATGCACAAGCCGACGTACGCGAAAGGCCGGGTCGTCGTCGTCGTCGATCGCGTATGCACGCATCCATCTATCCGCCCACACCACTCGATGCCACACACCCCATATACGCATCCCATAGACGCCTAGGTACGCATACCTCACTCGTATACAAGCTCGCGATACTATATATATATATATATATATATATATATATATATATATATATATATATATATATATATATATATATATATATATATGTATATATATATATATATATATATATATATATATATGTATATATATATTATATATAGTTGGCTCGCGCAATGAGAGTTTGTTTATGAAGCAAAATGTCGCGCGTAGTGGGAAGGAGGGGTGCCATTCTTTTGACGCGGCTTCCAGCAGCAGGGCTGCCGCCGCCTCCGCCACAGTTGACATTAGGCATTTCGATGCGTTCGACGTTAACAAAACCCAGCACCCGAATTGACATCGCATGGACTGAATTCAACAGGCGTCGTTTCACACAAGGAAAGAGAGATGCACACAATACACGAGTGGTAGAAGCAACTCTAGTAGCAGTTGTCTCCCAAATACAAATTGGCCACAACACATTGGCCGACGTGGGACAACGCCAGCCTACGCGGGAACGTTGATAAAACAAATAGTACTAACAACAACAACAACAATAACACAACAACAACAACAACAACAACAAATGACGGCGACGACGGCGACACAGCAGAGGAACGCAGCAGCCATTATGCATAATAAGAACTGCATGGGTAGCAGAAACAACACGACAACAACAACGACACAAGCTACAACAGAGAGAGAAATTCACACAACGCAAACGAAGAAATCGTAGAACTAGCAGGAAGCGAATGGGGAGCCTACGGAGCGACGACCATATCACACTCGCTTCGCTGAATCTGCACAGAATGTTGAGTGCGTATTTATTTACCCGGCCACATCAAGGGCTTTCCTCACAACTGCTTGTATGTCCAGATTGCTCGCCAAACGCCACATATATATATATATATATATATATATATATATATATATATATATATATATATATATATATATATATATATATATATATATATATATATATATATATATATATATATATATATCTACACATCAACCTTAGCAACCACCGTCGTAGGAGCGGCTTGTCTTGGAAGAAAGAAGAGAAGGAACGGTTTGTCTCAGAACGTGCGTAGCTGGTAATATTGCGTACGTCGCTTTTCTCCATCGTCTAATCGTATGCACTAAGCGGCTGATCCGCGTCTCAGAGCGCAAACACAGCCAAGTGGATCGCTTTCAGCAGAAATAGCTGATAGATGAACGAGTTTCGCTGAGTTGTGGGCGCCTTGTCTCTGAGCAGCCTCAGCAGTCTCTGGGAGCCAACGTCTCGACGCTTGTTAATGGCTAGGGATTTATCAAAGTAAATATGTATATATACTTGTCGGCCCGAACGATTGGAAACCCCTTTGAAACTACTTCTGTTTACATAACTGCGTGTCTGGTGATAGTTGTTGTTGTTATTGGTGTTGTTGCTACTGTCGGAGTGCTATATTTTTGGAGTTTGTTCTCGTCACTGTTAGAAACGGCCGTTGTCGTTGCTGCGCTGGTACGTTATCTCAGTTATTTTCGTTATTGCTGTTGCTACTTGAAGCGTTCTTGGCGTTGCCGCTGGTGTAGCTATCGTAGCGCCATGATCGTTGTTGTTGTTTGTTGCTGTTGTTGTTGTTGTTGTTGTTGGTGTTGTTTTGTTGGTGGTGTTGTTGTTGTTGTTGTTGTCGTTGTTGTTGTTGTTGTTGTCGTTGTTGTTGGTGCTATTGTCGCCGAGACTATGGTTCCTGTTGTTCTTCTCGTTGATGCTGATGGTGCCTTTGTTAAAGCTACCGTTGTTTTGTTGTTGTTGTTGTTGTTGCTGCTGTTGTTGTGGTTCTTGTTGTTGTTGTTGCTTCTGCTGTTTCTGTTTTTTGTTGTGGTCGTCGTCGTCGTTATAGTCGCTATTGACCTCCTACCCGCTAACAAACAGCAAAGTGCCGGTGCAGCGGCATTAATGGGTGAGCGCACTGATCGAGGCGCTCGCTTCGACTCGCCCTACTATATAATACAACGACGACGACAACGACTCGAATACAACGACTCTGCTAAAACGACGTGATCTGGCAGCGATAATGCCCGTTAAGCCAGCCAGCCAACCATCCAGCAACGTAAACAATGGCGCACTGAAACCCGAGGATGGCCAGCTACTCCCACAACACTACACCACACAGTTAGGTGCGTGGCCGGCCCAACGTCATGTGCTGGCCACCGAGCCACGCCATCAACGACACGACGACAACAACAACGCGATCAAGTCATGCTGCTGCCTACTCAGATCGATATCGTCCACTTTACACCAAAGCTAAGCGGTCAACTTTCATCGACACACAGCACATTCATACATATATACATCAAAAGATACAGACTTGCTATATATATATATATATATAATAAAAAAAAGTAAATAAGTAATATTTCCCGTGCACACGTTCCCAGACGACAATTGTCGATTCACTTACATTCTTAATAAATACTGAATATATATATATATATATATATATATATATATATATATACAGTGATTATTAAGAATGTAAGTGAATCGACAACTGTCTCCTGGGAACGTGTGCACGGGAAATATTACTCCATCTCGTAAAGAGTGGGAATATTAGTATTATTAGTAACTTATCACAAACCTAACCAGTTGGATTATAATATGTCACATAATTTTTATGGTTTATATATATATATATATATATATATATAGGGGCTACAAAAAAGTTTTTTCGGTTTTGTCCGTAAAGAATCATTATAAAAATTGGAAAAAAAATTGTAGACCCTATATATATATATATATATATATAAACAGCACCCCAAGCGGAAAAACATCTTAAAGACATTAGTCTATAGTTGACGGATAGCCCTATTAAAACGTATACCCTATAAATGTACATAGAAAAAGAAGAGAGTAATACTAGTATATATAGAAAGTGAGAGCGCAACAAAGCAACACAATTGTAATACACACGTACAGGCATACATAGGGTGTACGTTTGTACAGATGGCTGTGCCTAAGGGAGCAGCGCTTCACTGTAGAGGATGCCACCAGCCTTTCAGCCAGCCTGGAGGCCAGAGACAGTTCTCGTCAGCTCACTCAGCTTCTTGTGTTCAAGTTTTCCGCCTCCCCTCCGTCTGACATGATCGTTACGCAACGCACGCCGAGAGAGATGAGGGAGAGACAATTCCTCGTTCAACGTTCAAGTTGCCGAGTTTTCTCCGAGCCCAAGCAGCGCGTGGGCTGACTTGACGCGCGCCGAACTTCGCCGGGTCGTTGGCATTCGCCAAACCTGAACGATCTCGCCATTAACCGCTATCATTCTTCGTATTCTTTTTCCTTGTATTATTATGATCATTATTATTACTTGGGGTGGTATATGGGTTGTCACCAATTGTTCGTTCGCCGATGTAACGACAGCGACCGCCGCAGCAGCACAAGTGGCTGCCGATGCGATATATATATATACATATATAAATATATGTATATATTATATATATATATATATATATATAAATGCTGCATAAACCTAGCCATGACAAGGGCGACAAGGATCATGATCGGAAGACGGGACGGATGAGACGATCGCACGACGGTAGCACAAGTACAAGCAGAAGTACCAGCGGCTAGAGCACCGCCACAGTTCTGCATGTAGCGATAGCACCGTTGGTGGTGCAAGAACCCCAAGAAAAGAGGCGAGAGAGAGAGAGGGAGGGGGAGGGGGAGATAGAGAGAGAGAGAGAGAGAGAGAGAGAGAGGAAAACACAGGGGAGCAGGATGGGGGATGAGGAAGAAAAGGAAAAAGACCGAAGACGCTCCTGGTCACAGCTCCGCCATCCGCTGCTGCTGCGCCGGTTGCTGCTGGCACGTCTCTTCCGCCAGCGTCGCCGCCTCGGAGTGTGTGAAGAAGTTCCGCTGGGAAGAAGGCTTCATCATTTCTCGTCGTCGTCGTCGTCGTCGCCGTCGTCTTCGTGAAGTCGTCGTCGGATGGTGAAGATTGTCGGACCTGGCTGCTGCCGCTACCGGCTGTAGTCGTTGTTGTCCGGGTCTTCGTCTTCAGCGCCAGCCATAGCAGATACAACAGCAGCAGCAGCAACAACAACAACAGCAATAGCACAGCTTGCTGCCATCACTGCTACCGACGGGCCGTGAGGTACTGCTTCGACGCACGGCCGAAAACAGAGCAAGACTGGTAGACCGCTGAAGGGCCACAGAAATGTTGATGGCGGTGACGATGAGGATGATAACAACAACAACCGCTTCAACAACAACAACATCAACAACAACAGCTTCGCCGACAACAACAACAACAACAAGACATCATCCTCAACAACAGCAGCAGCAACAACATCATCATCAATAGCAGCAGCAGCAGCAATAACATCAAGACGAACGGCGACTAGAACTTCAACAACAACAACAATCACAACAACAGCAGCAGCAGCCACAATAACAAACGGTGCAAGTTCAATATAGGCGCTGATGGGGCACGCGGACGATGAAGATGGTCGTCTGAGTTCGTTGGGGTTATTCGTAGGCATTGAAACGGGTCGACGGGCATCAATTGCCACGATAGCTGTCTGTATCGCTAACGCTGCTCCTGCTGCTGCTGCTGCTGATGTGTTGGTGTTCTCGGCGATCGCTGAAGGGCCAAAGCTTGCTTGACGTTTGACGTCGAAACGCGGTGGCGACGGCGACGACGACTACGACGACGATAACGAAGACAGTTAGACGTGTGTGAGATGTGAAGTGCAACACTCTGAAGTCGTTCCACCTACGGAGGCCGCAGCCTGCCATTGCTGTTGACATTGTTGGTGTTGTTGTTGTTGTTGCTGTTGAGCTTATTGCTGTCGTTGATGTTAAGGTTGAGCTTGCTGTTGTTGTTGAGTTGAACCTGTTGTTGTTGATGACGTCCATGTTGCTGTCGAATTTGCTGTCGTTGATGTTAAAGTTGAACTTGTTGTTGTTGGTGTTGTTGTTCTTGTTGTTGTTGTTGTTGGTGTTGTTGTAGTTGTAGTTGTTGTTGGTGTTGTTGTAGTTGTAGTTGTTGTTGTTGTTGTTGTTGTTGTGTTGTTGTTGTTGTTGTTGTTGTTGTTGTTGTTGTTGTTGTTGTTGTTGTTGTTGTTGTTGTTGTTGTTGTTCTTGTTGTTCTTGTTGTTGTTGTTGATGTTGATGATGACGTCCATGTTGCTGTCGAATTTGCTGTCGTTGTTTGTGTCGATCTTACTCTGCTTGTTGTTGTTGTTGTTGTTGATGTTGCTGCCGCTGCTGCTGCTAATACATGCACATGCAACCAACCCCCAAAACGCCAGAACTTGGGCTCTGTGCAGAAGAACAACGATGCCTCACTTCTACCCGGCTGTCGGCTTCTTTCGCAATCCCGACTCCGCCTCCACCGCCGCCGCCGACGACGACGACGACGTCGCGATCATTGACGTGACGACTATCGCAATCAGACGTCGCACCATTACAGATATCATCATTATTGCCATCATCATCAGTATCATCATCATGTTGTTCATCTCCATCATCATCACTATCACGGTCATCATCATCATCGTCGTCGTCAATAACCACATCATCATCGTCACCACCAACAACAACACCGCCACCATCACCACAATCATTTCCACCACAATCACTATCACACGCGCCCCATGATCACAATAATGTCGCGCGGTTAACGCCGTCGTAGCTTCCTCGTCGACTTCATCTAGTATTCCGCTAGGTCATCGCTGCCGCCGCCGCCGCCGCCGACACAATTTGCAGCACATACGATTCCAGCATACCGCCAAGCTACAACACCTCGCAAGCCGGGCATCATCATCATCATCATCAGCAGCAGCAGCAGCAACAGCAGCGGCGGCAGCAGCAGCAACACTTCACGTCCCTCCTACCTGCCTTTATTGGTCCACAGGGGGGGAGGAGTGGGGGAATGGGGAAATGAGGTGAGAGGGGGGGGCAAACAGGAGGAGGGCGCTCGCTAACGCAAACCGTCAAAGTCGACCGTCGTGGTGACGGCGGCAGCGTAGCGGCCAAAATTAAGACAACGAAAGCAACGTCGACGACTTCGACGTCGACGGGGGGGGGGGGGGGGGGAGGGGGCGACGCTCGCTAGCGGGGGTTCGCTGGCAGGCTGAACTCCTCGTTGCGGTCATTATCAGCCTTCTCCGCGTCCACCTACGCTACGCGTTCGTTGTCGTGGTGAAACTGAACGCACCCCACGAGATGCAACGAGTCTCTCTCTCTCTCTCTCTCTCTGCCTCACCTCTCTCTCTAGGCCTCTCTTGCCCACTCTCTCTATCTCTCGCCCTCTCTCTCTCGCTCTCTTGTGTCGACTTGTCAGCCAACGAAATCATGCCAACTATATCGAGTGATGTTGACACGAACAGACAGACAGACTTCAGACAGACACCTTGCACACAGAGGCATCGACTCGTAAACAGACGCACCCTCAATCAGAGATCGGCCGGCCGTTCGACGCAACAACAAAGGCTAACAACAGGCAAATGACGATTCGCGGTCGGTCATCATTGGCGGCGTCGTCCTACCATGATCTTCGTAATCGAGTCGAACGGGCGGGCGAGCGAGCGAGCTCAACCACCACCAGCCGGCGAGGAGTGAGATGAATCACAACCGACGCACCGACTTCGTCGAGCAACGACAATTTACGTGAAAATTGTCGTCTCGTACGTAAGTCAATCACATATGACAGCACCTCAGCTTGGCTTCTGATATTCAACTAGATATATATATATATATATATATATATATGCTTATATGTATATATATATATATATATATGCTTATATATATGTGTATATATATATATATATATGAAAGTCGTGTCTTTATTCTTTCATATATACATGTGAATGTTTGAATCCACGGTGCCGATGGCTCACTCCTCATCTATCACTCGTGTCCGAGTGGGAGTCATGCCCGACCCCTGACGCGAAGACTATTTATATATATATAGTTGAATGTTAGCTTCTGAAACTGACTCCTGACAGTCAGATATGCAGGCGCAATGTTCTCTGGCTTTATATACTAGTTACGTAAGTATTGCCTTCTCTCCCCCATCTCTCTCTCTCTCTCTCTCTATATATATATATATATATAAGTATTGTCTTCTCTTTCTCTCTTTATATATATATATATAAGTCCAGGAAGACAATACCCAGTATTTGCAGAGTATTTAACTGTAAATTTAACCATAGAACACACCTACTCGTTTCTCGAAGCATCGTGCGATAACAACTTGACTGAACGTCTCGGATCATCCAACGCAACAAGAGCGCCTCTTCTCGTTCGTGCGAACGAGAAAATTGTTAAGGCTGTTAGCCTAACGCAGTAGAAGGCCGCCGGCGGTCGCTGCCATCGCCACCGCCGGACCGCTACCGCCTGATACAGCTGATAGAGCTCACGTCAGTGAAGCATCGTGAAAGGCCGGGAAAAGAAAGCAGTTGCCTCCCACCTCCCACGTCACGACGGTGGGAGCATCGGGCACCGTCCCATCGTTCGAGTGGCTCGTGGAAACAGAGCGTAACCGAGCGATTGGCAAGCAAACTTTTCTTGTTCGTCTTCTTGTTCGGTTCTCCTTCTGCTGCTGCTGCTGCTGTTGCTGTTTTCTTTCTAATCTGTTGCTGCTTTTGCTGCCGGTACCGCCTATGACATGCTACGGCAACATTATAGCGGGTCTTGTCTTTCTTTTCCCTCGAATAGCATCCACTACGCCGCTTCTTAAACTTCTATGTCTATCAGGCGAACAGCAAGAACACTCACGCTGATAGCAGTAGCAAATTGTTGTTATATATATATATATATATATATATATTTGCTGTACGTATTTGCCACTGAGCCACTGTTGTCCAATCAGTCGCCGATGATTCATAATAATAATAAGAATGCCGATCTCCCTATCGGTTAAGTACGCTCACTTTTCTATTTTGCAAAATCGAAAACCAAGAACGTGCGAGTCAAGTCATGCAAGTGATTCACGGCGCGTTTTGCAAACGCGTTTTTACAGTTTCAAGTTTACTGTTAGTTAGTGTTCATTGAATTTATGAAATATTTAATACAATTAACAGCGTTCTTTCCAGCTAGCCACGGTCAGTAATTGGCTGCTATTATTACTAATAAAGCCCGTACTACATATAATGCGCCAGACCCAAAGCCCAGACTCTCAAGTGTACGAGGAATATAATATTTTCCTCGGCGTGAGCTAAAAAGCGCGTCATCTGAAACTAATGGCCAGCCGCTACACACGGGTGGCAAAAGCTGGTATTATACGCGGCGGGAATCCCCCAAAGGGAGTCGCACTCCACGTCCAAAAAGAAACGGATGACAACTAATTATAGCAAGAAGCTTTGGCCACCACCGTACAGACGCGTACAACGAATTAGCAGTATCGGCTATATATATATATATATATATATATATATATATATATATATATATATATATATATATATATAGAGTAGGATAACAATATAAAAATATGCAATACTAAAATAGCACGAACTACAGCGTATAAAAGTGTATATCATGGCAAAGCCTCATGTTAAAATTTTCAACTTGTATGTGGATAGCTGCAAGCGGAGAGACACTGCGTTCTCTTAGAAGTAAAACAACAAGCTAACGCCGATAAGTAGAAGATTACAGCTCCTTTCTACGGATATGCGCCTATTGTTCGCGTTTTGCTTGCATATATATATATATATATATATATATATATATATATATATATATATATATATATAATATAACAGGTAATTTAATAATCAATTAGCATATATATATATATATATATATATCGACTCTGAATTTCGCATTATCCCCAAAGGTTTAAGATGGGTGCGGTCCCGAAGTGTTTATTGACGCTGTATATAGCAACAGAACGATTGTAACGGCCAACATCGAAGGAGCAGCGCAGAAAGCGAATTTCCTTCTCCTCATGACGACGATGAAGCCTCATTGGCGTTGGTGTGCGTTTGAGCATAGGCGTAGGCTGGGGCCATCGGTGGTGTGGAATTGTTCGTCCGGCTACCAGCGGCATCAGAGGCAGGTGTCCATCTGCGCCAGCTGCCCCTGCTAAACAACGCTCATCAGAGCGGTGAGGTTGGCACGTTGGCATTTGGCTTCCGAACGTGCCGGTTGCTTCTTGCTGTGGTAAGCGCTGTGGCAGCTACGGTGATGACTAAATGATGCCTTGATGGCTCCTTCTCCATCGATCGCCAGCACTCAAGCCTCTCGCCATACCCCTTAAAACCTGTCGGGCGTATAACAATCGTGATATCGACGCTTATCAAAGTAAGCAAGGTGATCGTGGTTCGCATCACCTGGTTCACAGCGTCGTAGTGGTATAAACGAGCGACGACAGAGTTTCATGCACACGCATAAACGCGGCTCTCTATATATATATATATATATATATATGTATATATATATATATATATATATATATATATATATATATATATATATATATATATATATATATATAGATATATATATATTTATATATATGTGTATATATATATATATATATATATAGATATAAATGAGTACGGTTCAATCCACGAGTGGGATATTGATGACCTGACAGGCGTGTCAACGTTGGCCACCGACAGTTGGATCAGCCAGCCTCTAGCCAGCTGTCTGCAGTACGCCTGTGCGCCTGTGTACGGAGCCATACGGCACCAAACTAACAAGCCGTTCCGATTCCAGCAAGCGTACATCGGCTTGAATGCAATTCAATCGGTCGTCGGCCACGTCCAATCGTTTGGAAGAAGGAGAATGGCGGACGCTCAGCAGCGCAGGGTTTGCCCCTCCCTGCGTGCCTGGATCCCTTGTATCTGACTCCCTACCTCTCTTCCCCCTCCCCCATCCCTCTTCCTCCTCTCTTTCCCCTCGTTCTTCCTCTATTCCCACTCTCCCCTCTTCCTCTGTTCCCCTCTCTCTGTACAGACATGTCTGCCAGCATGCGTTAATGTTGACGCGTGCAATTATGCGCCCATGGGCCGAGATCTTGCGAGATCCTACCCGCTAACCGACGAAATCGAAAGCATGAGGGAGAAAGAGCGGACAGAAAGAAGCGAGAGATAGAGAGAGAGGGAAAATAGTAGGAAAAAATCCTACGCAGGAAAGATGCCCGTCGACCGTCGTTTCCATCTCAGAGAAGATAGTCCTTCTCTTTCCCTACCTATCCTTGTAGCATTGCCGCACCGGTCGGCAGCAAATCACGTCGGACATCGTCGTGATTCGTTGAGACGCGTCGTCTTTGCGTTCCATCTGAGCTGTTTCATGGACGAGTGCGGGCATGGCCTCTCGTCGTACGGCCGGCCAGCCAATGCAAGCACTCTCTGTATTGCTGAACCTCCGCGACTCACACATACAGTTCACTAATGCGGGGCGTGATGCGATTAGTGAGCAGTAGTGTGCTTAGCCAATGTTGCGTCATGGTTGCATACGCCACTCACCCTTCTTTTTTTTCTTCTTATATTGTAAGCTTAACTAACTAGCGAACGACAAAGCAACACGTCGTATAGATCATGCACTATGTGTGTGTGAGTGAGTGACAATTACGGAATTGCCTAAGCTCGTAAGAGCTTTTCTGCTCCATCGAGAACAAATGCATGAATAAGGTCAACTAGTCGAACTAACTAGATACTTGGCAACTTGGTACTGGTATATGGCTGTATTCAGCTAGACAGCTACAAACAACGACGCAGTTACACACCTAGGTAGATACAGGTAGCCAAGTCCCATATTGCCAACTTTTGATACTAAAACTTGGCTACCTGAGTTTTTGTTGTCATACTATATATATATATATATATATATACATAATATATATATATATATATATATATATATATATATATATATATATATATATATATATATATATATAGATCGGAGCGAATCCGAGAGCTTTAAACGATATTCCGGATAGAAGTTCTATGTAGCGATACGAAATCTGCTGCTTTCCGGGTTGACATATGAAAACACGTAGGTAATTTAAATGTGTACCGTCCTCACTGGCAGATAAGTAGATAGTAAATTTAACAATGTTATCAGTCATAGTAATAGTTTGGCGAGACACATCGTCATCGCTAATTATATATCGGTCTGTTCGTTTGCTAATAATCGCCAACACAGTTACCACTTAGATCTAGCTAAGGAATTATATCACCAGCGCACGGCTCTAATTAGAGCCGCGAACTAACTTTGTCCCAGACTCTGGCCCCGACCCGCAGAGGACGAGATTGCGTGACGTCCGCCGCACTCCGAGTGCGGTGTTTCTATGCAAGTCATGCAAGCCTTCCAACGTTCCGCTTCCGTGCAAACGCTTAATTCCTCAACTAGCGGGCTAAACGCATCAAACGCTAACAGCACAACAGCAACAACAACAACAACAATCACCTACGCTTGTTGCATTCCTAGTACAAACTTGTGCATACAGACTCCCTGGCCCTTTCGACGAGACCAGAATGCACTTCGCAAACGAACCAGAGAATGAAGCGGCAGAGAAAGCGGGAAAGAAAGAAAAGCGTGAAATATGGGAGGATAGAAAACAAACCAAGCTCGAGCAAGTATTACCAAGCTAGAACAGCTGATTGCTCAGCTGGAGCCAAATTTACAGTACAAGGAAAAGAAAAATATTGCAGACGACAACAAAAAGACTTCGTATAGTGGAAGTAAACGATCAAAAGGAAAAGAAAACATTGCGGCTTTAATTATAGATCTGACAATTCTCATAGGCAATGCTTCTAAAGCAAATGCATTTAAGGACTCCTTCTCATTCAACTAGCAAATCCCTCTCCCCTATTCCCATGGGGAAAAGCTTTAGTTCGACAAGGCGTTTCCGACGACGTGGCTGCTAGAGGCAACCGTCCATATATACAAATAACAGAATATAATATTGTTTCTAAATTAAATAAACCAACTGTCGACTAAGTAAAACTTCTGATAAATGAACCCCTCTATTCGATATTTAGTAGGATAGTAGTTATGAGGATCACACTGTGTTTTGTCCACAGCCCACTTTTATTCTGTATATTTATTTTATATCCTAAAAACGTTATCCCCGAATCGATAACTCATAAACTGTATGCCGATGATCTGGAATTATACGGACCCTCTAAGACCGCTGGCGAACGACGAATACTATAGAGTACTATTGAGGCGGCATTGTGCTATTGTGTTTAACAAAGGTCTATAACTATCTGCTACATGGGGAGGCTATCTTCATTTAAATAGCGTTAAGAACCTCGGGGCTACGGTGACACCGGAACTGTATTTTAGCACATTGAAGCAGTTGAATGTGGGGAGCAGAGGAAATTTCTACGTCGTGAATCATTGAGGTGCAACCTTGTCTGCAATGCAATTGTGATGGGCCCTATTTAAGAGCTGCAGTTCAGAGCGGATTGTCGTATGTTCAATCATATTTTATACTTATTAAATGTATCCAACTATTAGGATTCGAACCGAACAATCTTAAAAGCTCTAACACGATACCGTCAATACAAATTGCCAAGACAGATTGTGTAAACAACATGTTTTTCTGGTGTTCGATGGTCAGGGCACTGAGAACATATATCGCTAACGGCTGAAAATCCGGCACATATGAAATGAGGTACCGATTTGAAAACTGTAAATATTGCAAATAATGCGCCCCCCCCCCCCCTTTGACAGAACAAAAGTGCATTTGAATTGAATTGAATATTTATTTATGTGGTAGACTTGTACTCGTATGTGCATACACATCAGGATAAAAAAAAGTTGCATAACCCATGAAATTTGACGTGAGAAATATCTTGCATTCACAACGAAAATGTCATAATAAAATTTTGATTTCACCATTCAAATGAGAATTAAATCAGACTTTATGATATCAAAAACATAATTAAGCTTTCAGACTTGACAATATTGTTGCATTAGAAAGTGTGTGTTTTTATCTTTCAAAATACCTATGTAAAACACGTCGAAATGAAACTATATCGCAATGAAAACAGTTTTTCGTTTTAGGATAAATAGACACCTAGTGGATGGCTAAACTCTTTATTCTAACTATAGAACTGTAATTTCATTTAATAGTATATAGTATTCCCGCGTGCCGTAAAAACGGTATAACAGATTGGCTATACGAGATCACCGTAAAACCTCTTCATGCACGAGAGAAGGCCGTGGAGCTCGGTTCTCGTCTGTTCAGGGATATTGCACCCCAAATTACGATTGAACCGACGCCGTGACTAACACGCTCCGCAATGCAAGGTTGCACACGAGTCCTCGTCACCGGTATACTGTTTCCCGCCTGTCGTTTCTGTAGGGAGAGATTGAGGTCTCCGGTCCGCAAGTAGAACGACATCGAAACAAATAAACGAATCTTCGTGACCCCAAGCAAACCGGCATCGTGCTTGTCGGTGAGCTGTGGTCAGTATTGTGCACGTATGCCATACCGACCGCTAAGAGTTAGCGGCAATTCTCCTGCTACAAGGACTATTGAAGCAACCCTGGACATCTCAACATCTCCTACCCTCGGGACCTTGACAGTTGAAGACATGCCGCACGGTTGGCGATCCCAAGCCCGTAGGCGGACGAAGAATCGTGTCGAATTAAAACACTTCTCTTTTTCCAAGGAAGTTGCTTGCAATTCTGGACCATCTTCCGTCCCCAACGAGCTCGGAGTCGCCAGTCGTGCGGAATATCTTCAATTCACAAAGCACCGAAGGTCGGACATATTGAGGGCGTATCCAAGGTTTCCCCAAAGTCCTTGTGGCAGGAGCATTGACGCTGACTCACAGCGACGTATGGTTTACCTTATCTATTCTTAATGAGCACCGCTCAAAGAAAAATAAGTTCCATCGACATCGGATATCGAACCACCGGCGACACCTTCGTAGAGGACAGCCATGCCTAGCGCACTAATTCGCTAGACCACGCCGCCACACGGGGAATAGTCTAGAATCAAAAACAACCTTCATATATACATACCATACATATGGTGCAATAAATAGATTATAAAAAACAACCTTCATGAAAAATGTTTTTAATTATAGATACAGCCCAGCCGTATCCTCCGACGCCGCCGCCGCTGGCTGTGTGGTTTGCGTGTTCGACTTTGGTTAGACTAAGAGAACATGGGACGAGAAACAAACAAAAAGTCCAAAGACCGCAGTGAAATGAGCAGATCAGCAACCAAGTTGCGTATGCGATTCCGGACCGCCGATCCCGTCGCAGTCAGCATGACTAAGATGCTCGCTCGAGGAGCTGTTGAGCGGTTGCTATGGTCACCGCTAACTAGCCAGTTAACTATTCCAACTGGTACACTTGCTACCACTAGATGACTAGCAATATTACTACGACGACGACGACGACGACAAGAACGACTTCTACAGCGCTTCTATGATAAAGGCGCCACTCTCATAACTAACAGACTCACTCACTAACTATCCGCTAAATCACCAGCGACCAGCAGCGGCCTTTGGCGACGGACCAAATATTGTTCTGATCACTGTTGACTATCCCAGCGTTGTTGTTGTTTTCAAAATTAGCATCATCATTATTATCATCATCATAATCTTTTTTATCGCCACCGCCAGAAAAGCCCCTTCTCGACGGTGACGGCTTTAGGCGGCCAGCTAACAAACACAGTCGTCTTCATTGGCGTATGGGAAGCGGCAGTCACAGAGTGGTACAAGACTTCTTCGTAGCAGTCATAGTAACGGGCAGTGAGAGTTTGCACCGAGTACTCGAATGACGATAGTAAGAGCTGTCTGTACTGTAGAAGAGAACAAATCGTATTCCGATCGTATGGCGCGGCCATTCTCAGTCTTGAAACTGGTCTCTACCTAGATGATGGATGACGAGGGCCCGCCCGCCATCTCGAACTCGTCACGGACAGCCGACGGCAGCTGTACGCAATTGCAAGTATACTGCATTATTTGGCTCATTTCGCACGTCATCTGCATTGACAAGACGTTTAACCTATGCATGTACTCGTGTATACTATATCTTTTATGCAGCGATGTTTTTTTGGTCTTCCTTGAGGCTTCTTAGCGTCTCTACCTGTCTGAGCGGGCGGGCGGGCGGGCGAGATGTGCAAACGTGTAGAGACCGGCCGATGCGTTGGAGCATTTCCCAGATATTTAACATATGCATGTACTCGTACATACTATTTGTCATGCAGAAGTATCTCTTCTTCTCCTCTAGGCTCCCTAGCGTCTCCATGCTACTGTACGGCGGCCGAAAAAATGTGCAAAGACTTGCCGATGCGTATGATCTGGAAGTTCGTCGTATGATACTTAGCGCTTTCCAGCGAGCAGAGGCGGCAGTACAAATGCACGTACTGCCACACATCAGAAGTACAGCAGTAACAGCAGATGCAGCAGAAACAGGAACTTGACTTTCTTCTTTGCTTAGCCTGCCTTGCATAGGCGCCGCTCACAGATAGAGTGTGAGGTCCAACCCGGAGGAATGGAGACGTCTGAGTCCTCCGAAGACGTCCATTCACGCTTTCAATTCCACCACTGCAAAGCGCGGGGACTTTTGCCTGCTTTTTTCGGCCCTGAGCCGATTAGCCCCTCATCTACCGACCTGGACGCCCCTGGTTCCCCAAAAAGAGCGCCCATGCGGTCGCCGAGTTTATTGCGGACACCCGATCGACATGGACAATCAATGGAGGGGAGCTCCAGCCAGTGGATATCCCCCGCATCAGCCTTCCAGAGGCAGGATCACAGAGACCCGCCATGGCCCTCGGCGCCGCTCATAGATAGGCCGGTCCATAGACCTCTATGGGTTTCTCTACAGAGCTGTCCGGGGTTTCTCCGCCGAGGTGTCCGGGATCTCTCTCTTCCTCTGAATATTGGGGGGTTCTCTCTATCTCGGGGTTTCTAGGCCAGTGTCTCTGTGGCGGCGTAGTCTAGAGCGCGTCTAGTCACGGTTGTCTGTCTAGCCCGATGTCGCCGGATGATTGATCTGATTTTGAGCGATACTCACTGAGAACAGACGATTATACATACCGCTGAGTGTCAACGACCATGCTGCCACAAGCACTGTAAGGGAACCCTAGATATCTCAACATGTCCGGCCCTCTGTGCATATTGAATATATGCCTCACAGCAATTCGAAGCGCGCAGGGCAGGGGGGGGGGGAGATAATCTAGAATTAAAACTAACGACCATCCTAAAATAGCGTTTTTCTCGAGGCCAGTGCCTCTTGACTCTCCTCCCGCTCGCTCTCTCTCTCTCTCTATCTATCTATCTATATATATATCAAGCGGATGTATCAAGCGATCGATATGCGATTTTAACGACAGCAAGTCGTATTTCTAAGTCCAGCTTTCAATATGATGAAAAACTCGACTAGAAGAACTCCTACTAGAAGCCAGGACCGGATCCTGTTTCGATGAGTCCAGACGCACCGCCAGACAGATTCGATGAGGCTCTCGAATAAGCTGACGTTGCTGACGCTAGCGTGGCCGATATCGCTGTTCCGAATTCGTTTCTCGCGTTACTTGCCCATATCGTCAGTTGTCGTGTTTGACAACCTCCGTCACTAACTCTCACCATCGGCGCCAGTAGGGACCAAAGTCTCTAAGTGAGCTTTTAGAATATGCAGCTTTAGGCTCAGATGTCTAGCGCATCCGCTATATATATATATATATATATATATATATATATATATATATAGACGTACATACATCTATATTCCAACAAAAACATCTCGCATCCGCAAGAGATTCTGAGCGAAACAAAAAATCCCTTAGCGGCCAGTTTGTGCGTTGTTGACTTGTCGAAGATGAGCCAGGCTCGGGAAGCGTATATAGAGTCGGTTAGCATCGTATACTTGGCGCTCATATATGCTGTCATAACGCATGCAAGTTGACAAATATGATCGATGACTTGCTTAGATTATTGAAGTGAGTGATATATGTATATATATATATATGTATAGATGGGAGGGCGAGACTCGATTGGCAGCACGCTACCTTAAAAGGAGATGGATTCGAATTGAAACCGCCGCCAACGTTTGAACAAAAAGTTTAACTGTCGCCAACCTTTTGGCGGGTCCATTTCGAAATCATCAAATCGTCGACGATGACGACGACGGCGATGTCTATCCTGGCGTCGCTGCCAGGCGTCGACGTCACAATCGTTAGGTTAGCAGTGGTGAGCATCAATTATGCACTACGATGTGACCCTAACTACGGCGGGTTGTGGTGCTCATAATGATGCTCGCGTCGTTATCGTCGCTGTTTTCGTACGAAGAACAACGAGGCCAGGACACGGGCAGGCGGCCTGCGGCGGCAGCGATGGTGCGTCGGCCGTGATGGGTTCTTCCAGCCAGAACGGCCGTCTATACGAGGAGGGAGTAGGCGCATCCAGCACGCGCCCCATAAATAAACTGCAAGGGCGCAGCGGGGTCGGCCGGCCGGGCCGCAGCTCCGGCCAGCGGCTCGACCCGACCCGATTTCCCGACCCCCCCCCCCCCCCTGAGTTAGTCGACCGACATTTTTGATTCGAACGTACAGCGCGAGGGGCAAGATGCCCCGCGCACCCCATCCCCTCACCATTACTCCTCGAGACGACGAGAAGCCGCCGTGATCATTGCGACGCGATATCTTCGTCCTTCGTCGTTCTAAGTCGTTTCCGCTTGTTCTGTTACCTTTGTGTGTGTCCACAGGGAGGAAGGAAGGAAGGGAGGGAGTGCTACGGACAGGGCAGGCGCAGGCTAGGTCAGAGGGGCAACAGGGTGGTGGTGCATTTGGCTTCTTGGAGCCTTCTTGCTCATCGAACAACAACAAGCAACACTCGACTTAACGAGCAGCAGGCGCTCGAAAAAGAACTCCACGACTACGATGCCGACCACGACCCAAACAACGATACGATCGACTATACCGACGGAGCCAAACAGGCCCAGAGGAGCGCTCCACCACTACAGCAACCGCCACCAAACTGTCGAGTTCATGACTCCAAATAGAAAACGCAAGCGGCGGCGGTGGCTTTTGGTTTAGATCGGCAGCTGCAGAGGGTCCTTGTGTGAGATTGGACAGCGTTATGCATGCATGTATATATATAGAGAGATACGAGAACCATTCGGCACGGTAAAGAGAAAATCAAATAAACAAGTAATAAACATTTTCTTTTCATTTTTCGGTATAGTCTTTTGGAGCTTCGCACACTTAGTCTAGTTGTGTTACAATTTATTGATTCCTTTGAGAATTATATATATATATATATATATATATATATATATATATATATATATATATATATATATATATATATATACGAGTATATATATAATTCCTTTGAGAATTATATATATATATATATGCCCCAGCGGGCTGTGCACATGTTCTTACATCATAAATGTATATTTTGCTACACTTAGATATATATGAATCGAGTGAGAGAGATAAATATATAACCCCAAAGATTTTCAAAAATGTACGTTTCTTTGGCAATGTTTACCGGCAACGGTCGTGCAAGGAAGCAATGCTTTCGTCTTGTATAAAAGGTCACACTAGCAGCAGCAACACTTTAGTTTCTTTGCACTCAGAATATCTACATGAAGATAAGGCGCTTTATCTTCGCGTCGAAATCATAAATGTAGAAAAAAATGTAAAATCACTACATTCCTACATTTACAAGGACGACAAGATGAATAATTTTCAGGCCTTTCTCAGCAACGGCACGAAAATGTCGCTTCTCATTGCTCTCCCCTTCTCGATCTCTTGGATATCGTCTTGAATCTATCTATCTCGATAGTTCGAGAATCTCTGAACCTGCCTCTTTGAGGAGGTGCCGAGTTGGCGAGCGCTAGGTGTGGGTCGGTTCTACGTTCGTACGTACAGATGCATCACTGGTAAAGTCCAAACAACACTAGCTGACACCCGCGCCTAACGAAATGCTTGGCCAGGCGCAGACAACATGATCTCAGTTAAACTCGTTTACACCATACATATTGAATCATTTCCAAGGACTGAACCTGTGCCGAACTGTATCGACACGAAGCCGGAATGTTGGTGCTTTCCTAGACGTACTCTAACTTTCCGTTCCCGCCATATACCTTGCCGAGTATGCCCTAATGTTGGGTACAAACGAAAAATGGTATCAATCTGTATCTAAAGATACGGCTGCCGGCTGTTCCGGATACACGATTGCCGGCTGTTCGGCTGATCAGCCATTCGACATTCGTGCACACTTCCACATTCGTAAGTTAACTTGATTCCGAAGCAATAAACAACTGCATTTACAAGCTACGATTGCACTGAACAACAATTTTGTTCAACATAAATATGAGCTCCTCGAATAAGCAGACACTTCTACAAACGCTTTTAGCAGCATCGACTACAGCAATAACAACAACAACAACAACCACAACAGTAACAGCACCACCACCACCACCACCAACAACAACTGAATTGGGAGCATATCTGTAAAAGCCGAAAGAGCTTTATGACCCAGTCGGTCGATTGTGAGCTATGATCCACATTTGTTCGCCAGAACAATCGATGATCTCTACATAGCAGAGCATGGGAACCGGGCGGAGAAGGGGTGGGGGGAATAATGACCGAGGGATAGAGAGAGAAAATGAGAGAGATTGAGAGAGACAGGTGTGCTGCCTCAGGTCACCTACCTTTCAATGCGGAGCGAACCAAATCGAGGTTCTCCAGAGTGGCTGTTTTGTAGTTCTTTGTTCTAGTTCGGGCGTCCTGGACGTCGCGGAGGCTGAGAGTGTCTATCTATCCGTCCGGCCCGATTAGTACCGGTTGTTCTTGACGCACTGCGCACTGTTGCTGTAAATGTCGTATTCCTTGTCGCTGGCTGGTGTTGTAGTTGTCGTCGCTGTTGTCTCTGCCTTTGTAGTTCGTCACCGGCACGATAGATCCTTTGATCACGCACAAACACACCAACCACTTAGATAGACTGCTAATTCGTTTTCGTCGTCGTCGTCGTCGTCGTCCCCGTCGTCATCATCAGCGTCATCATGATTGGGTACGGTACAGTGGACAGGCACAAATGTAAGTGAGAGAACTATGCGAAATTATTGCTAGTAGTAGTGGTAGTAGCAGTAATAGTCGCAGTAGCAGCAGCAGCAGTATTAATAGTGGCCGAAAGTGTAGTAGTCGCTGTATGTAGTGGACGTTGTAACAATCGTGGTAGGACAATTATACAAACAGCGTCAGGGAACTCCTGCAACTGGCGCCGTTAAGTCCGCCAGCGTCGCTGATGCGGCTCCAGTGAAAGTGGAAAATATTGTCGAGATGTTGTTGTTGCTGTCTGGAAAACTCTCTTTCCACACCTGCAGTTTTTGTAGTCGTTGTTACGACTGTTACTTCTATTGCTGCTGCTGCTGCTGCCAGATTTGATGCAAATTATGCTGTTGTTTCTATTGTTGTTGCAGTTGCTGCTGCTGCTGCTTCTGCTGTTGTTGTTTTGTTATTGGCGTTCTTGTTGTTACAGCGGCTCAGCTTGTTGTGCTGCGTTTTCGTTGTTGCTGTTGCTGTTTTCCCGGTTGTCGCTTCGACTTCGACGAGGTTCTGTTAACATCCGACTGGTGCGTCGGACTGGCGCCGGTAGTAACAGTGCTCGATGTGCCCTGCCACCCTGCCTTCACCTTCACCTTCAGCTGGTGATCGGGTATTTCACGAGAGGAATAACAATCATCGAAGTGGCAGCCAGCAGGACAGTAGTAGTAGTAGTAGTAATAATAGTAGTACCATACCGTTATGGCGGCTTCTTGATGGTGGTGGCGGTGGTCTTACCACACAATGGTGGTGTGGAGACGATGCGCCGATGACCTGTCTGTCTTTTTGTCCAGCGAGAAATGGATCAAGCGCTCACGCCAGCAGCTTGTCAGCACAGGCAACGATGTCAGAGGCAACCGGGGTGAACGGAGAAAACGGACGCGCCGATATGACACCGCCAACGATGGACCGCCAACGCCAACGATGAACTGCCAACGCCAATGGCTGCTTGGTGGAACTTCTCTTCGAGTGTCTCTGGTTCTTGTGGCCGTTCCCTGTCGACGATGATGACGTCGTTCTCTGTCGACGTCGCCTTGTCCCGTTCGGGCTTTTCCTTCCTTCTTCGATGCCACACCAATTGGCGCCGTCGCCGCTTACGGTAGCCACCGAACAAGCCGTCGTAGAAACTGTCACGTACTAGTAGTGCTTACGCGTACTAGCAGTGATTGGGCGGCGGCAGACCCCGAGCGTCCGATGGCGGTTGGTGGTTGTGGTGGTTGCGATGGTTGTGATGGTGGTGGTTGAGGTGATTTTCGTAGTGCCGACGAGGCGACTATCAACTATGCTGTCACTGCTGACTAACGTCATGACGATGGTGATCAGGGCGATCGTCTCAACGTACGTCGATCGACGCACACAGCAGCAGCATTAACAACAACGACGACGAAGACAACCACAATATTGCCGATGTTGATAGGCAGGCTCCACAAGTCACACGCCAATAACAGTGACAATGCCGACGACGACGACGGTGACGACGAAAACAACAATAACTTCGGTCACAACAATTGCGGCAACAGCACGCCGATCGCGATCGGGGGGGGGGGAAGGTGAGATCAACAGCAAGCAGCACCTCGAGAGGTTATAGCACCCCCGCAACAATGCCTATTTAGAAACAACATCAACAACAGCAATAACGGCAAGGACGTGAATGATAACGACGACAACGACGACGTCCACCACAACAACAATAATAAGGCGCAGGACAAAAGGGTATGAGAACAACAACCACAAGCAGAGGGAGGATGAAAGGGGATAACTTCCACTTCCACCACTTTCCACTTGCCTACCACGATACCTCGACAAGCAGCCGGGCAATCACAACAGGGCTACAGCTGAAGCTATCGCCGACGAACTCTTCAATCCAATGAACTGCATCATCAATCCACCACCTGTGTATCCGTTAGCGGCTAGCTTTAGAGGAAAAGCTGCGAGCCTACACCATGAGTTGACCGCTACGTTCACAGCGACTGTACGACGGAGGAGCGACGGTGTTGACGACGATATCCACGATTCTCATCGATGGTGACGATGATGACAAGGCCAGTGAGGTTGGAATGAAGACACCAACAAGAACACCAATGACAATCACTAACCACTACCCAGAAGAAGAAGAAGAGAGAGGTAGGGCAACAAACACCACAATTCCTGCTTCTTATGCTGTTGCTACTGCTCCCGATTTTGTGTCGGATTCTCCTGGGTGAAGTTTTGCTCTTCCTCTTCTGTTGTTTTTGTTGACGATGTGGTTGTTGTTGTTGTTGCTAATGTTGTTGTTGTTGTTGTTGTTGTTGTTATTGATTACATCATAACCTATGATCAATGCTGGTAGCTCAGCTTCTATTTCCGCACTACTTTTGCTTGTCTGCTGTTAGCAGCGACGATATCCGTGATCCACGAACGTGTGTTAGTGGGTATGGATCAAGGCGGCAATCGGAACTGCACGCAGTTGCCCAGTCGGCTAGCCAGCCAGCCAGTCATATGGTCAGCAGTCACCGAATGAAGAAGACGATGCCAGCGCGGTCATCATAGCCTTGAACAGCCACAACAACGTCAACATCAACATCATCAACAACCATAACCATAACAACTCGCTGGCCGGCAACAAGTAGGTTTCGTTGACGGACGCTGTACGGTGCGCGGGTCGACGCTTCTTACGTCATACGAAATGAAAGCCGAACATCACCAGAACGACAAGAACACGACAAGCAAAATGACGACGACGACGACGAGAGAAACGAAACAGGCAGGAAAAGGTGCAGCGTTGAAAACAACGCAGATCAAGTGTCGACACAAACAGCTGAAGAATGCCGCCGCAGTCGAAGCTGTTGCTGCTGCAGCAGCTAGATAAGTGATGCTTCTATTCCGGCGCGGTTCTTGTGCTGGGGTTTTGTTCTTATTTTCTTATCCTGCTGCCGTTTTGCGCTCGTTTCGTGTTACGTTCGCGGGCTTCGTTGTTTGTTCCTGTATATGTATTTTTGTTGACTTGTCGACCTGTGATGAAAGGCTTGGCTTGGCGGTTTATTGGCGACACTTTAGCACGACACCGTTCATCGGTTCATCATAGCTTCAGCTCTAGCATAGTTGTCCCCGTATCCGGGCGTTTTATCGGCGCGACTGGTTACGGGCTACTTACTGGTGGTAGTCGGTTCTGCTTTTTGTGCGAGCTTCTGCAGGCTGCCGACAAGCTGCAGACATCAACAACGGTCGTGTTGAGCTGTGTTGCTATTGTGTGTATTGCTTGTGTTGGGTTGGGTTGAGTTGAGTTGACGAGTCGATTCGAATCGACTGTGGATGATGCTTTGGGTGTCTGCGCGGCTAGTTGTCGAGCGCGGGCCGTTCTGTTCCGCTGGCTTCAGCAGTTGTAGCATCAGTAGCAGCAGCGGCAGCGGCAGCAGCCTACATCACCAGGGAAACGGGCGCGCACCTACTTCAAAACAACAGCAACGCTACTATCAACAACATTAGCATCAGCAGCCGCAGAAATAGTGACAGCTTCAGCAACGGTAGCACCTATACACATCAGCACATCGGCGATATCCCTCCCTCCGTATACACGTCATGGAACGGTGGTTTGACACTTGACTTGGGAAGGCGGAGAAAGGGGTGCAGACTACCAGGTAGCTGGGTAAGTGAGTAGATGAAGATGTCGTCGTATCCATACTCGACGTCTGAAACGGACTAAGCTGAGACAACCCCACCACAAACCGAAGGGAGAGGTCGGGACACGGGAACGAAGGGTTTTATTGTTGTTGTTGTTGTTGTTGTGTCTGTCGACCAACCAGTCAAACTCAGCTGACCGGTGCGTGCCAGGATACCTCTCTCTGTAGAGGACGCTGACGGGGTTGCCAGATGATGTTGCCGACAATGATGTTGACGACGAAAATGATGATCGTAGAGCCGGAGATGCTCGGGATGGAGGCCCTGGAGGTGATGGAGATGGTGGTGGTGGAGGTGGAGGTGGTAAAGTTGATACACCACCATCCAGCAAAGTCTGACTCTACTCAGTCTATATCCAGATTCGGAGCCGTCTGCCGACTTCGTGTCGTTCGCCAACGACGTAAGCGTATGACTTCAACGAAGAAGAAATCCGATAAATTCGAACTGCACTGCACTGGGACGCACGATGGCGCCAGTTATGATGATGATGATGACGATGATGGTCGTGGTGATGGTAGTGATGATGATGAGAACGATGAAGAGTCGAAACACACGTACCTCCAACAATCAGACACTTTGGCATATCATGCATGCAAAATGCGAAGCGCGCGCATAACGCACACCTTCTTCTTCTGCATCATCGTCATCATCATCATCATCACCACACTTCAACGCATTCGCTCACAAATCACTCACAAACACAAACAACATTCACACGCGCACAGGTGCACACCTTCCTTCTGTCGTGGCGTACGGTGGACGACCGATGATGGATGTACACATCGGGGGGATGCATGTACACATCGGGGGGGGGGGGGGGGGGGGTAGGGGGGAGGGATGGATACACTTTGTGGCTAATCACGATCCGATGACGTACGAAACCCTTGACCTCCTGCTATGTATTCCCCATCCAGCGCTGAGCAAGGCCACCGTACAACATGCAGTCAGTCTGCCGATCATACAGCTGCTTTTCCACCGGACGTCTTGGAGCGATCTTGTTGTTGTTGTTGTTGTTACTTCCAACTCTCGTATCGATCACAATCCTCGAGTGAGAGCAGCCTGCTAGTGTGAGCTCCAACTTCAAAGAAGTGTCGAGCGGGACAAAGGTGACGAGAACGCGATCGAAAAATATATCCAGATGGACTACGCAGGCGAACTAACTAAACAACACATGCATATCCAGCATCGAGAACAGGCAGATGCGTATTATTTCCTTGTTGTTGTTTAGGCTGTTATTGTTGTTGTTCTTGTTGTTGTTATTGTCGTTGACGTCGTCGTCGTCACGTATCCAGCAGATTGACGTCTCACTTCTCCCACCACTATCACTGCTCATGGAACATGGATGGAAGAACCACCATTTTTGGGCATTCTGGTGCAACTGTCGTTGTTGCTGTAATTTTTGTTGTTACTTTTGCTGCTGCTGCTGTTGCTGTTGTTGTAGTTTTTCTTGTCCTTCTTCTTGTTCTTGTTCTGCAACTGCACCGCATCCCAGATGACACCGGTTGCCACCGTATCGTCGCTCGGTGTCACTCCTGTTGAGTAGTAGTTACTCCTGTGATATCCGTTGTCGTCGTCGTCATCCTGATCGAATCGAATCGACTTCAACTGGCTGGGACACGCCTAGGATCAGCTCCACTACTACAACAACAACTACTACTACCAAATATCGGCAGAAACAACGACATCGACAACACGAACAAGAATTTCGTCTATTCCTTCTGCTGCTGCTGCTGCTGCATTCAGCTACAATCACAATCCGTCGTCGACGTCCGTCGATGTTGTGGTTCTTGTTGTTGTAGACTTCGTACGGCAGTAGTGTATCCTTTGAAGTAAAGGTAGCTTCATGCTTCGGTATCACACAGCTGCAGCGTTTTGTTGTTGCTGCTGCTGACTGATCCGGCTGCTCCTGCTGATGATGCTGTTGTTTTTGTTGTTGTTGTCGTTATTGTTGTTGTTGTTGTTGTTACAGGCGATGGCGCTCGCCGTGCTGCTCCAGCGGCTGAGCGGGTGGTTGACGTTGTTCACTGTCTCCGACAACAACTCGACCCAACAACCAACATCCAACAATAACTAACGACCACTACAACGGCTCGATGGTGGCTCACTGGCAGGCTGGCTAGCACACAGGCTGGTTGGGCGCCGTTCAAGCCGGGCGGCCGACGTTCCTCGTTCGGCCACGACGTTGTTTCGACGTCGTTCACCCTCGCCGCGTCCGTCGCCTGCGTTACGGATGCGGCGATCACGGCAAACACAGGCAGAATGACTGACTGTCGATCAGAGAGTCAGAGCGAGAGAGAGAGAGAGAGAGGGGGGGCTCTCAGAGAAGAGCGAGAGAAAGAGTCAGACAGAATGAGAGGGCGCAGGTAGGGAGGAAGAGGAGAGACAACCAGCAAGAGCCCTCAAAACAGGAAGAAGAACAGAGAAGCAAGAAAGCCCGTGAAAGAGAGAGGGGCAGAGAGAGAGAGAGAGGAACACGGCGTAACAGAAAGTCCGCCAACCAAGTGACGGCTGCTACCGTGAATGGGAGAGGAGGATGCGCTGACGGACTGCGGTGATCCGATGATGTTGATGAAGTTGTTGGTGACGTTGGTGAGGAGGACAATGGCGATGATGATGATGATGATGATGATGATGACGACGACGATGATGATGATACTGATAATGATGATGGGGCTGCTGATGACAAAGATGACAACGAACGGTTGAAACGGACGACACCAGCGGTTTTCGGCGGGAAAGCACCGGCGGCACCAACAACAGCAGCAGCAGCAACCGTTGTAGAGGGGTGGGGGGGAGAAGTGGAAAAGAGAGTATACAGGTGATGGGGGGCGCGGGAGGGGGGCAGTTGTCGCGATAGTGGAAAGAGAACCAAATAGTCGAACGGTCGTACGAACGAACGGTCGCAGGCACAAACGCGCGCGAAATTTCAAAACATTTCACTGTAGCGTTACGACCAATGCTGTCATCCTTCGTGACTCCGTCGTGATCGTTGTGACTATTATTTTTGTTGTTGGGGTTGCTTTTGTCGTTATTGTTTTTAATCTTGTCTGTCAATTACTGTCACTGCTGTCGCCGCCGATAGCACAATATTAATGATGATGATGATGATGGTAATAATATTTATACTGGTAACATCAGTAGTATTAGCAATAACGCGACATCATCAGTCGTTACAGCAGAGGTTACAGAATCATTCATCACTCAGTAGTGCAGAAGTTAAAGGAGTTCCGGCGGAGTTCAACCTGCTGACGTCTACATATGCTTGCTGATTGATCAGGCACAGTCGCAGCTAGTAGATGCTCAACTTGGCTGAAGTTGAACTTTTACAGAACGAAGCAAGTAACAAATCTATTGCGGAACGACGTGCGCGAAAACGCCCCCGCATGCGCACAACAACCACAACAACAGCAACAACAATAGCAACAATACCAACAGCAACAGCAGCAGCAACAACAACAATGAGTTTGAGGATGACAATACGAACACGACGATCACGAATCCGTACGAAGCACGTTTGCCGTTGACACGCCGCACGTCGTTTACGTTGTATGCTTTCTGGCGCTGTTTTTTTTCGTGTGACTTGCTTACTGCTGCTACTGTTTGCTGGCTTTTGTATGGCCACCAAGCCCTTCAACAGTGGTGACAGACACTACGACTTCTGTGTTGCTGTTGTTGCTGCTGCTGCCGTTGGTGCACGGCGGGCAAGGCGATTTTGCTCTCTGGAGTGCGTGCAGATCGCACGCGCGCTCAACTCGGCACTGCTGCTGGTCAGCCTCGTGGTCGTCTCTTTGGGAAAATCAACTCGTCCGCTGCCGGCGGGAACGAGAACACCCGTAGCAAACAGCAGCTGCAGCCCGTGCAGAGGCAGCAGCAGAAGCAGCAGCCGCGACCACGGCGACGGCGGCGGGAGGGTTGTCCTCTCTCCGGGGATCGCAGCTGCTGCTGCTGCTGCTGCGGCCGCTGCTGCTGGAGCTGGGGCTTTCTCCATTGCCATCGTGGGAGTTGTCGGGGTCCATCTCCACCACTTGGTTCCCTTACTCGCTTCCCTTTCCTTCGCCGACGGCGTTCGCGACGTGGGTGGGTAGATGGGTGGATGGGTGGCTGGGTAGATGGGTGAGTGCGTGGCTGTTTGGCTGTATCTGTATAGGCTAGCTAGGCGTAGCAGTAGCACTGGACCTAGCTGTAGTAGGCAGCACCGTCATAGTAGCAATAGCAGTGGTGGTGGTAGTAGTAGGAGTAGTAGTAGTAAGAAGCAGATGGGGTCGAGTCCGGTGGCGTGGTGATGGCTTAAGTCTGCGCCTCGCAACCGGAGGAGACACATCAGAGGTGCGCGGGCTCGAGCCCCACCGTTGCACCGATTTGTATTTATGGGGCATGTCCGTCTATGAAGCAATCTGTGAAAAACAGTTCCGTGGACGTTAAATCTTGGCTAAGGGTCAGCCCGAAAACTTTTTTAGAAGCAGATGGGAGGGCTGTGAGTATTTGTCTGAACGTTTCTGTCCGTCTAAACGTGTCCGTCTGTCTAAACGCGTCTGTTTGTCTGTCTAAACGCGTCTGTTTGTCTGTTTAAACGTGTCTTTTTGTCTGTCTGTGTAAACGCGTCTGTCTAAAGCACGCTTTTAGGCTGACCCTCAGCCAATATTTAACGTCCACGGATTGCTTTCGCATTGCCTCGTAAGAGGGACCCCATAAATACAAATATGCAACGGTGGTGGGGCTCGAACCCGTGCTGCACCCTCCTATGTGTCTTCTCCGGCCGCGAGGCGCACGCGAATGCACCTACCGCGCCACCACCGGGCTCGACAAACCGTGTCTGTCTGCCGAAACGTCAGATGTGTACTCGTAGGTCTGTCTAAACGTGGCTTGCTGTTTGTCTGTTTAAAGGCGTCTGGTTGTCTGCCGGTCTCTGGCTCTGGACGGTTGGGATGATGATGATGATGATGATGGTGGTGGTCGTCGGTAATTGCACGCCTCAGGGAATAGTAGGGAAATGGGGAACAGAATCTGTCTCCCGTCTAATTCGCTCAGTGGCACGCTTGCTCGCTAAGCCTTCATGCTATAAAAATGTACCACAAAATTCCAGCAGCAGTAGTAGTAGTAGTAGTAATAGCAGTAGCAGAAATAATAGAAACAAGCTATTGTGCTGACAATGTACGACAATGTTCACCATCATAATGATTTTGAGCATGAACATCATCGTCATACTATGATCATCATGGCTTTCTTCTTCTTTTCTCAGCATCGTCGATATCATTTAGTTCTCATCATACTTATCATCAGCATGTTTTTCTTCTTCTTTTGCCTCCCTTCTTGTTGAAGTGTTGATGTCGCGCACACGATGTGGGTGATGATGGCGTCCCAGAAGCGCCAGGACGTCTTGTTGGACACTCACGTCTGGCGGTTGGCCTTCCAGGACGTCTTGAGGGAAAATCACTTTTAGTGGTTGGAGTTAAGTCAAATAGCAATAACAATGCGAATACATTCGCAAGCACGACGGTTAATAAGAACAACAACAACAACAAAACACATGCCAATTTATCTTTTAAGACGAAGTACATACAGGTATGTTTCTGTTTAATTTTGCCTTGAAATTATAATCATCGATATTTACGCACATAACAACAATAAGAACGAATACTTTTTACCAAGTTATAAACATTTATTTATCGTTTTTTTTATGTTTTCCATCTTCACCTCGATGGCTTCAAAAACCGATTCGCATGCATCGAAACGTCTTTCTTTTAATTTGATGATTATTTTCGAAAGGAAGGAAGAGGTGCCAAGTTGGGGTTCGGCTGTCGCCACAATTTCACTTCTAGAGAACAGGATGGCGCCTATTACTTTGCCAGCCAACCACTAGTACTTTACTTTTATGGGCGGAGGCGTTGGAACGCCTGGCCAGTGCTAGCTTGGAGGGTCGTCGGAGAGAGATGTCACGAAAATGTACCCAACTCTCATTATTTGTGACGAGTCTCGAAAACAAAGAATACCAAGCCCCGCCGGTTTGTACTAGAGGTTCTCGAGCCCGAAGGACTCGCGCCTTGTGCTTCTCCTTGACCTATCCGTGCCACGTTCAGTAAACGTACAATAGTAAAACTCATTTTATAACTACAAAGAACGATATACAACGCAGCTTTTTCTTTTTAGAAAATTGCCAGAAGTGGTTCGCGAAATAGAGAGTAAATTGAAGGTTTTTCCCCATTGGTCGCGTAAAGATGTCTGTTCTTTAAGAAGATTGACGGCCCGAGATGTGAACAAAATAAGCGTCAGTCTTTTTATCGTACCAACTGCTGCATTGTACGCCCTTTCATTATACTGCCTTTAGCTTCAATGCGGTTTCTGTCGCTTGTTCTGATTGCTCAATGCTTTTGTTTGTCCGAGAAGTTGTTTACCTTTTTTTTAGAAGAGATTGCTAAATATTGCGAAATGTTTCCTGAAATTTAGCAATTTTGCCACAAGAGAGTTAGCTGTTTACTGATAGATTGTGAACAGATATTGCTGAATTAGTTGGTCACTTCAGAGCACCGAGAAAGGACCGAAAACAAGTCAGCGAAATAGAGCCAAAACTTGTGTACGTACGCTATATATAAAGCGTGTTCCAGAAGTCGCCAACAAACTTTGAGGCCTACCACAACTCGGCAAAAAATATTTTTGCAATGGAACGAGGAGTGAAATTGTCTTCTAGAAAATGAGTGCTTGGGCGTGGCAGTACGTGGGCGTGGAATTGCAGAACGTTTTAGTTCTTGAGAATTATCTTCAATGCGACATTTGTTCTGCGAATTCGGGACTACCATATATATATATATATATATATATATATATTTCCATGTTTTTTGAGTATAAACGCTTATGAGGCCAACTATCGGCGTAGCCCAAAGGAGCTCAGCTAATCATTTTCATCTTATTTTGTATGTACCTGGACTCGCGGATCTATTGCGTAACCTTAAGGCCAGTTTGCTTTTTATAGACTTAGTCATTCTGGCAAAATCGCATTTCTACATACAGTTCTATCTCCATCAATGCAATTACTGAAATTTGCGCGAAAAAGAAGAGAAGCCTAAGATCAACACAGAAAAGCTAAATGTCTTACGCTATAGTACACCAGGGTTATACGCGGCAAGGGATAATCGTCTAGAAATATATGGAGAGCCACTTACATTAGTTAGTCACTTTGCGTATCTAGACGTAACATTAAACCCCGGGCTCACTTTTAGCAGACATATCAATAAGATACACGTAATTGTTATGCCGCATATTTTTAGATTATATGCTTGATGTAAACGACAGCTTCAAATTGCTTTATAATCAAAGTACACCCTGAAGCAACATACTGCGTAGTAAGGTTTGCGTTCGAACGAGCGCGTCGGCAACCCTTGCCATAGAGATGTGCGGAAAGGGAATACTTATTAAAAACCTAACACCTAACAATATACCGTTTAGTATAACGGAGATTCTGAATTTTTATTGAGCCCATAGAGAGGGCAGAATTTGATATTCTGTAATTGAAAACTGTACTGATTGTCCGGCCTTTTGTTAAAAGAGTTAAGAGCCATTAAAAAAATTGCTTGTTAATCGGCTGAATTACTGGGCACGGGTTAGTACCCGTGTCTAGTTAATATTACATAAGTATGAACCTGAACTATTGTAATAATGCAGGATGTGTTTGTAGCTTCTGTTAGGGAATACGATTTATAAATATGATAAATGTGAGGTTTTGGTTTGTACTAGAAACATTCGACGCTACTACACATATTTGTGTATGCGTAAATCTGCGGAACGTCATTATCATCTAACGTTAATTGCATGTTGCGAAACCGTATTATCGCGTTTTGGCACATTATGAAACATGAGCCGATTACCAGTTTTATCGTGGCATAATTGCTGAATGAATTAATGTATGTGTTCGTTTTTCATACTTCGACCTTGGTACTGCCACTTCTGTAGCTAATGTGTTTTTTTTCAAATTTCAGCCTAGATTATTTCTGCAGTTACTATAACAATAGTTGCACGCGCGGTTGCTTCTGCAGCGAAGGAACTTCTCGAGAAGAAGAAGCATGTTTACTTGCCGTAGCTTCGAGTGACCGGTTGCGAGCGACGCGCACCATTTTACTATTTAGGGAAATTCCAATATTTTAAAAATACTTTTTGCATGTTGAAAACCTCCTGCTTTGCTTTTGAGGCTTAACATTGCTGGTCAACTAGTTCAGCCTCCTGCAATCTGTCCGCAAGTTGACGGTTGCTTGGATCACGGGTTTGGTGGATTAAGCCTCCGCTTCGCAACCGGAGGAGACACATAGGTGCGCGGGTTCGAGCCCCACCGTTGCACATTTGTATTTATGGGGTTCGTCTATGAAGCAATGTGAAAAACAGTTCCGTGGACGTTAAATCTTGGCTGAGAGTCAGCCCGAAAAGTGGCATAGGGGACTAGTGCGCTAGTCATGGTTGTCATCCACCGGTCTCCGGTTCGATCCCTGTTGTTGATCGAATTTTCTTTGAGCGATGCTCATGCATAAACATGCGTGAAGGGCACAGTATGCAGTCTGTGTTTGACTACAGTTTCGAAACGTCAACAAGGGAGTTATAATAGAGTGCAAGACAAAACAAAAATATCGAGGACATATAGCAAAACTGGTGCGTACAAGTTTCGTCCACGCTCATGATAGTATTCTTCTATGCATAGCTTATGATGAAAGCCGCCGATAGTAAGGCTAGCTGTAAGGTGCCGAGTAGGCGCACAAATGGCCGTGCATGCATCAGATGTCATAGCCGTTGTCAAGAAAAGTTGCCCGGCCTCATCGGTGTCACCTCTTGTTCCCTGATGAACTCCTGAAACGACGCAGTGTCTGATAGGGCATACATTTGTTGTGGTTTTATGGCGAAGTGTGTTTGTTGTGTGTGAAGTGTTTTGTTTGCACGGTTAGCACGAGTTACTTGAGACGCTTCATGTGATGCCAACCTATGCGAATGATATTAGAGTAGTGTATTTCCTAGTTTTTTTCTAGCTGATTCGTACAGGAGGATCTGCCACCTCTTCTCAATTGCATGGCTTCTGTGGCAGAAGCACTGATCGTGAGGCCGACTACGCCAGCACAACCTTTGACTGTAACGGCGAGGGCGAGCTGTAGATGACATCTATAACTGTTTTATAAACCCATTTTATTTGCCACCCTGGTAAATATTAAGGATGGTACATTGGAATTATTGAGGATAGTACATTGTAAGTCTTGTCTATGCCATTCTTGCTCTTGTTGCTCTGGTCAACGTCAAACGTGTTGATGTTGTCATTTTATCACAGATATAATCCACTCAACCAATAATTTTGCTAGGATTTTGCTTTGTAAGATGCACGGCAGTTGTTTGCACATCTAAGACAAGACCCCCCAATGGAGTTGTTTCTGTGCTCTATAACTACACTATATCAGGTCCAGTGAAAATCCTTTTAACCTCCGGAAACATACTGTTGTGTTAGAATGAGATATACCTATCAATCAAACCGGCGTTGTACCTATTCTAGTAGATAAGTTTACACACTACTTGCTATACGCGTGTGCTAACCGTAAGCAGTTTTTTTAGAATTGTGTTCCTTACTTTGTACGAAGAAGCCGTCGTAAAGCCTCATGAAAGACACGCCAGAGACGTTTCTAGGAGGGGACTAGTGCGCTAGTCATGGTTGTCTTCTACCGGTCCCTGGTTCGATCCCTGTTGTTGGTCGAATTTTCTTTGAGCGATGCTCATTGAGAATAGATGATTAGCCATACCGCTGAGTGTCAGCGGCCATGCTGCCACAAGGACTGTTAGGGAAACCCTAGATATCTAACATGTCCGGCCCTCGGTGCATTGAATATATACCTCAGGTTAAGTTCCAAGCCCGTAGGGGACAGAGGATAGTCTAGAATTAAAAACACCCTCCTTAAAAAAATGTTTTTAATTCTAGAGACGTTTCTAGCGGTGTCCTTTCAAATTATATCGAAGTATAGCAATAACTAAGAGCTGCAGAGAAACTAAGAAACCAGTGCATCGAAGTTGTCTTGTCTGATTGACATCGGTACGCTCAAAATTATTGGCATCGTATGGCGGGCGACAAACAGAAGACAAGTCTCAGGATTAAAATTCGCATACACAGACTACGCTGCCGTCGTATTTCACCGTGCGGCTCGTATGAGACTGAGCTTCGACAGTCTGAAGCTCAGCCAGTCCCAGCGTCTCAAATGCTAGACGAACTTGTGACCACGAGAGTAATATTTACCGGCCTCGGGCGCAGGAGCGTGCCGCGCATGGGCAGTCCGATGCTGAACCACAGAGGGGAATAAATGGGCTCGATCCAGTGCCATCTCGTACGAGTGGTTTCGCCCTATCAAATAGGATAAGGTTACATTGCTGCGAAGCAAAGGCCACGACCGCGATTATGCTACTCGGAAGCATTCGAGATGTGGATCTTGAAACAGCAATGAAAATATGCATGGTGAAGAAGACCCCGATACTCCAGTACTGTTTCCTAGTAATTGCGCCGCATATACCATTAAGCAATCCTAAAAATTTGGACGCCGTGTAAAGGCGTGCTTTATAAAACGTGTTTTAAGATTACCCAAGAACGCGTCAGCTAGCGCTGGCACTAGGGCTGTGCGGAGAAATGCACTCTGGTAGAACACTCAGTGCTGGACATATTACCGACCAGTACAATTACATTCGATATGTACACAACATTCAGAGAAAACCGAAACGTAAAATTTGCTATGTGTAACTATACAGATGGGCCGGCTTTTTGCTCAGAGAGGTGAAAACGTGCTTTTCAAAGTAACCGGCCATTCGTGTGCAGGATAACGTAGCATGGTTATCACCATTATATGTGCCTTAAGGGTGAAAGTTGTGATATTAACGAATGTGTGTGTAAGCTTTTTGGTGGGTGCAACATCTGTCGCAGTCCCGTTTTAATATGTTGGGCAATAGACTCATAATCATTACAAGCGCGTATGAACGAGATATTTTTATAATTTCGTAGCAAACCATGTGCGTCAGTCCAATCCTACTATTAACAACTAAGGTGAATAAATATAGATATATAAGGTTACACCGCCCGGGTGCCTACTCTCATCACGCTACAGTCCTCTAGGCTCAAAGGTGCTCGGGTAAGTTGCAGAACGTAAGTCCCTAGCAAAAACGTCAGTAAGCTTGGTGTCCCGTGCTCTTCGGCCTTTGCCGTAAATGCAGAATAGAAACGTGATATGCCCGGGGTGCCATGTCGACGCAGGCACCCTGCGCCGAGACAGTCCGTAGCCCTAAAGCATCTATAGCATCACCGATCTGCTTGCATAATCCCGTTTCACAACGAAATAATATCAATTTTTTTTCGTTTTCCGGCACGGATTTTGTAATTATGGCTAGTATAGTAATTTGCATCTCCAGAGATGACCTGGGCCATTCCTGCTCGGTTGTGCCAACAAAAGTTTTAACTTTGTTCTGAATTTGAGTGAAGATTCCCGCATAGGAAAACGATCTATGGTCACTTCAACTTTGTTTACCCATATACTCAAAAAAGCAGGCTCAGCAAAAAAAAAATACTCCAAGATTTAATATTTTAAGCTTAACAATCTCACATATTTGTGAAATTTATCCGCTTAATAGCAGGCTCATTGAGGTCACAAACAACGCTTAACAAGAAATCGCACTTTGCCGGATTCAACGGATTTCAAGAGGGAACCTTTTCGAGATCTTTCAGCGATTATTTTAGGGCTCTTCTGATAAGCTGCCATATCCAGGTACCTGGATCTTAAGGGGACTAAATAGCGAGGTTCCAAGTTCGTCCATATACAGACAACATAAAAGAGGTCCTAAGGAATCTACCATCTGAACTCATGTTTCGGAGAAAGCTATGCCGTTACGGCCAGCAGGGCGGGTAATATTCCACCACTCTTGTTCACTTTTTTGGTCTATATGATAAGTATATCTGGTGCATGTTCGCTTAAGATCAAGCCCTACAAAGTACGTTGTACTCAGCCCTACGAGTTTCATTAACTCCACTATTACTCGTGCTTGCAATGCTATTGCGGAGCTTTTGCAGGTTGGATGCTTTTTTATCGGCCTTCAAATCAAACGTTACCTCCACGTGTTGTAACATACAGATTGTCTATCCAACTGGCGATCTACCATTACTAAACAAAGAGACGGGCAATTTGGTATATGACTACACAAGAAATGTATTATATTATATCTGGATTCAACTAAAATAATAAATATTAAGTATTGTGACTAACTGAACTGTTATGTAACTTTACCATATTTGAACCTAACTATACAAATTCTATCATTTTTCATCTAACCTTTCTAGTCTTGGGAACTATTATACGGGTTGTGTGTAGTTCACACCCAGGGCAAGCTTACCATGCACGGGGCCAACCGCTAATACTATTATCTAACCGCTAATACTAAGTAACTATTTTATTATCAACCGCTAATACTAAGTAAATATTTCGACTATAAAAGTATGTCGTATTTAGTCAAGGTGTTTGCGAAAACATCGTGTAATACATACACAGATGCCTGCTAGCTTCCTTATTATTTTACCTATATATTACACACTTCTCTCCCGAATGATTCAACATTGAGTGTGTTTCTTTTGCAATTTGTTATTACGGTGGCCCGCTTAATGTAGACTGAACACCTGTACCAAATTGACTTAGTGTTTGTTATTCTTTTCACTCCCGCGAGATGACAGTCCTGCGGCATTATTTGCGACCATGGCGACCTAATCTAGTGCGTAGAATTCAAACTAATGTTACCAAATAACGTCATCAAATTGATAATTTTCATTTCATATTTACCTAGGATAGAAAATAAGCGTCCTAGCCTATACGGCGTACGCAATTGCTTACCCGAAGCTTTGCACTGTCGAATATGCATTACCGTACACAAACAAATATTTAAATAAAAGTAATCTAATGATCATAGACAATAGGCAAAATGTGGATTCCGGTAGATGTATGGAGCTTCTTCATAAGGCAGAGTCAAGTTTTAGAGTCTGCAACGAGAACCTGCATAAACGAGGTGTTCCGCACGAACAATCCTGTTCGATATGCAACGGTAGCAGAACGTAAACTGAGGCGTGTGTTAGGTTTCGCATGTTGTCGTAGACCGCAAAGACAACACGCAGAGGGACGGTAGGCGATTGCCTCTTTGTTAAGTACAACTGTGGGGCATCAACAGCATCGAGAACTACGATAGGATAAGTGTGGACAAGAGCCAGTAGGTAGTTCATACTTTATTTCTGCGTGGGGTAGGTATGTACCACAGGTAATTTCCTCTGGGCAGCGCAGAGAACATCGCGTACAATAAGGAGGACTTTTAAGAAATACCCGAAACACGTATTGTAAATCAAAAGGCAGCAACAACATAGATTACTGCAGGGATACTGAAGGATATAGGATGTATCTACACTGACTTAATGTTGGTGGCACACAGCTTCGCGATTGGGTTCGCAGGAAATTGCGAGCCTTCTGTGACTCGTATGCAGATGACGTTGTCGTTTTTGTACATCAGAAATCTCCGTATTGCAACCCCTGCTGGAAAATAATATGACCTTAATGGTTAGCGGTAAATGGCCTAGATATCAACACAAGGAAGACCAGTGATGACGAGTTCAGACGTGGCTCCGTCTAGCCCGCTCCGATGCCTTAATGCTCAGCCGAGAACCCCTGATTGTAGGTACTTCGGCACACAACAACCTTCAATGTTCACGCGGACGAGAGGGTGTGTCAAACTCTAGCGAAATCATCTATAGATTACTGCTACATCCCTGCCTTTTCTGACTTTATAGGCAGCTATTGAGCTCTTGGTGTTAACATGTCTGCCTATACTCTGTTCCAATATTAGAAGAATTTAGTTGTCAGAAAGAAACCGTTTACGCTTGGAGTAGGCGTACTCATCACTTCCACTTTATGAAGAGGCCCCCCACATCAACCACAACGAAAAGAGTTGTGCTAAGATTGCTAGAGATCGTACGACGGGACTTCTAAACACCTATCGCGAGTTCCGTCAGCTAGAGATTTTTTCATCTCAATCTCATGGCAAAGGTTGGTTTCGCAAAACAGACGACATACGTACGCATACCCGACACACGATGCATGGCGATTATAAGAATTTCCGTACAATCACAGGTTTCCACGATCGTCGCTGGATCTCTCGGTGAATTGTGCAGGATACATTGTAATAAGTATCGTGCAACTGGTTGCGCAGTTCAACACGTATCACTAACGGCACTGGCCAACTCGAAAGGTTGAGAGGTGAGTTGACGATGCCCATATGCTTGTTAGAAGTGCAACTCAGTTTTATCTAAAAATTTCCAAACTAGCCTAACTAATATAGCGGCGGCGGCGGTAGGCCCGGTACCGAATACATTTGCCTTCACACTTCAGCAACGTTTCGTCGCGGTAACGCTGTTCAAGTAGGCCAAATTATAGCTCGTCGTCAGTTTCAACCGAAGTCGATGTCGAATCTGCGATCGTTACTGGGTAGATCCATTTGCGCTCTGCGAAGGTTGTGCTGTTGGGTTCCGTAGACGCTGTACAACGGGTGACGCTCAATACCTAATAAGTAGGAGAAGCCCAGTAAGCCTTAGATCGTTGATGTTAAACTGACGCCGTGGCGTGGTAGCCCGGGCCGAAAGGTTCGACGTTTTCCCGCAAAGGTCGCACGCCATCACGGTGGCCAAAACCAGACGAGGAGAACGGTGAGGCGTTGCCGACATGTCGCCTCAAGGTAGCTTTTTATACAGTGTTGTGATGTATAGGAATATAAGGCATGCTGGAAGTGTGACACGCTGCGACTATGTGTAGATGCTAAGACAACCTCCTTTAGGCCTTCCAATTCAGGTGCTTAACACGCACCTAGATATTTGAATACACACTATGAGCTATATAAATTTATATATATATATATATATATATATATATATATATATATATATAAAGTGCGTTGCAAACAAACTGCAACTCATGTTTTTGGTGATAATTTCGGCTTGATTTATTTGAATGGCTTGAAATTTTAAAGACATGATGTACATGACGAACGCGAGTATGGTGTTAATATCGTTGCAATCTCACAATCAATTTATACAAAAATAAAAATGTAAAATAGCAGTGTTGCAAAATATTTGCAACAATAAGGCCTTACGGAGTATTCGATTCTGAGCAGGGCTCTATGACCTATTTGATACTACATATTCTAGAAACGGGTTTTTCGTCCCTTCTTCTGAATCAAATCGTAAACTCGCTCTTTCATTGAGTTAATGAGCTGTTGTAAGTACGAAAGTGGAATATCAGTCCATGCTTGCTGGACAGCTTCTTTGAGGTCCGACAAATTATCATATTGTCGACCATTTGCGTAAATCTGCTTCACCAAATGTCCCCAAAGATTTTGGATGGGATTCAGGTCTGAACTCAATGCCGGCCAGTCAAAAAGTGGCACTCCTTGTTCTTGAAAACAGGCTATAGTGCTAGCCGAGATATGAAACGTGGCGTTGTCTTGTTGAAAAACTGCGTCAGGTCCCCCAATTCTGACATTGGCTTCTAGCTGGGAACCGACGATACGCTGGTACTTGTCAAAATTGTTGCGGCCCACAATCGCGACTAGATTAGACTTCCCATTATATCCAAACGCGCCCCAATATTTCACAGAATCACCACCGGTTAAATTTCTTGGTACACTGTGGATCGGGCACTCCCAAAGTGGTCCTGATCCTGGAAGAAGACATTTGGCCATAAGTAGCCATCTGTAATCTCGAATAGTCAAAACTGGCTTACGCCCACTGTTAGATCTGCACCTTTGGTTCACTCCAGGGTGTAAGAACTTGCTGATGGTGCTATAATGCCGTCCTAATCTGGTTGCTATAGCAGTTACTGTATGACCGAGCTCAGCATATGCCTCAAATCTGGTCTTTTCGTTATCCGAGAGATCCTTTGTACGTCCCATGGTTCTCCCCATAAGCCCATAAGCTTCACCGTTAGTTCGGAACAACGATTGAGCTGTAGAATAATGTGCAGCTATATAGAGATTGATTTTGCTAGACAATATTCCTGACATTTGATCCCCCGGATCGTATATCAGCTGTAGTATCGACTATCTTTTTCAAACAAGAGCTGTGTTGGTAGCATGTTATTGTTGCTAATTTTATACTGTATTCGTGGTTCGTCATGTACACCATGCCCTTAAAATTTCAAGCCATTCAAAAAAATCAAGCCGAAATTATCACCAAAAAACATGAGTTGCTATTTTTTTGCAACACACTTTATATATATATATATATATATATATATATATATAAATAATTTACTAAGGGTGAGGACTCAAAGGACTGTTTAGGTTAGACAAGTTGTTCATTGAAAAACACTCTCTACAATTTAATAACTTCCTTGAGTGCTTCCTCTTTTAAATCCACTTCAATAGGAGTGTACGGAACTCATATGTGAACACACTGTTTCGACTTCGACAAGAGGCAACTAGAAAACAGCTTTAGTCTGACCGATGGCAGTTGTCTGGCCCGTGTTGAGCTAAAACTACATATTAGACTACAATAGAAAATCTCCTTGGGTTTTCAGCTTCTGTTTGAATCAGTACTTTAAAAGCATTTTTCCACTCATGTATGGATTAGCAGACTTCGACTTCGTGTCCGTCGAACTGAACTCGTCAACGGACGTAATTTGTGCTATTTCGGCTATCTTTTCATCTTTATTGACTTTGCGCTTTAGTGGACAGCACAGCAAACCCACCTTACGAGACCCACTGCTTTGACAAAAAATATATTTATCCAAAATTGTCGCATTGAACCGCAGGATTAGCATGGCATATCATTACGAGAGCCAGTAGCTGCAGGCCCATTTCCAATGATCCGCTTGGTTTTGCCAATGCTTAGATTTGGTGAGGGGAGAAGTAAAAACAGAAACTTTTCCTACACGAAGAAGCACGTTGGGCAGCAAGCAGGTTAGGCAAGCGTAGAGTTGTTCCGAAATAACGGGATCGAGCCAGTTCTACCTAAAGCTGATGCGGGCTTAGTCTGTAGACTCTTTGAGATTTGCGCGGATTGCTACTAAATGCTGGTATTTGCCTACAACACGTATAATTGTGTCGGGTTTATTCACCATCAATTGGTAGCTTAATATACAACACGTATAATAATAATAATAATAATAGTATGTCGTGCATTAAGAGAAACTGCTTTTAGACTGCTTGAATAGACGACCTGTTGTACTATGAGCCTACTGGGAGAGCAGTTAGCTCTCTTTGCACTAAAGAAAAGTCTAAGTTCCGCCTTTCTTCGTAAGTTGGACGGACTTTTTGCGAGGGTCAAAGCAATATCGCCGCCACGTTTCAAGTATCTCTTACGTTGACCTGCTTCGTTAACACTTAATGACACATCGCATTTATTCCGTATATATATATATATATATATATATATATATATATATTTACCTTCGAGCGTAGTGCTGATAAAACTCTATACAAGTGTTGTAAAACAAATGGTACGCCGTATTTGACTGGTCTAAACTGTGGGCAGTCTTCTGCGGCTCTTCTTTCGATAAGGCCATCGCAAAACGCCAAGAAGACAGTAAAAAAATATATATAAATATATACTACCGGGTGTGCAAACGTATAGTAAATTATTAATAAATCATCACAATATTTTCTATAGATAGGAGGGAAAAGGCGTTTGCTTGATGTTCGGTACAATGAACAGGCGTATACAATCTTTGTTTAGATGCGGTAGGAAAACCGGCAGTTCCGTTTAATTAAGCAAATGCTAGGGTGGCTTGACATCAGGTTTCAATTGCGGACACAAGGAAAAAGCGCAGATGGTAAACCATTTGTTTTCGTACAGGAAATGATTGTTAATGTTTGTTTCCGAACTTTTATTAACTTTTCACTCAGATAACGACAACAATATGATGTGACAGTGAGTGAGAAACGGCTGCAGACCGTGCACACACACATATATATATATATATATATATATATATATATATATATATATATATGTCCTGCGATTATTCTGCAATTGAGCTTACCAGCACTAACGAGAACGCATGGTAATGAGTCAATATTTCGAGTGACATCTCAGGTTTCATTGATTAGGTAATGTAGGCGATACTAAATTTATAATTAACCATCTTAAATGAGCTTCAACTTTACAGTTGCTCTAGTGCAAGTATAAATGAATATCGTCGTTTATGTAACGCTCTACATAAAAACGGAACCTTGTGTTTCACATAGATCATTTTAATTAAACCTATATATTTCAGCTTTTTTTTTCGGTTGGGCTTCGTTGTTTTGTTCGCTCCGCTAGGTTGATTAATGGTGTTTCGTCCGCTGCTAGTTTGGATGGTCTGCCGCCCACTCGTTCAACGAGTATTGCAAAGCCAATATTCAGCTCAGTTAGAAACACGAGAAATGCGGTGGAGTTTTGAAAAATCTACATGCAATGAAACTACGTCTCGGCGCTACGACGAAAAAGATACACGTACATATGTTCGCCTTGCTACTTGCCGCATTCTGCGCAAAGCTGCAGTCTAAAGTCAGTTTTTTTCTTTTTCCGTTTGTCGAGGTCGACTCCCTGTCTCCAAGAGACGATCCAGTAGTGGCTTGGCGGAAAGGAAATAACCTTTTAGTATGCCACTGCCATACGTTCGCATACGTCCTCATACTTCAATCGAATAGCCATGAAAATATGAAGCAGTTATTTATTTGCAAAACAGCCACATCAAGGACTACCAAGGTCAAATATTGTATTTAGACTTAATCATAGTCGTGCCTGCTCTTCAAACTTGTTATTTGTCGTATGCTCTTGCATGCTTCTTAGACGCTTGCACCGAGTGTGTGTGTGTTGAGCTCTGTGAAATATACCTATGCCTTTTTAGATAGCACCGCCTCTGCGGACTCTCATAAGAGGAAGTGATACCGTGCTCGGGTAGGTTCCACATTTATGCCTGGGGGGGGCGAGCCTGGGGGAGTGGGGAGGAATCCGGGTTTAGTGGGTTTGCGAGTCTCACACTAGTCACGCAGGCTGCTAGTGGCGCATGTGCATCATGCATTACCGAAACCTCCCAGAACAAAAAAAAAAAAAAGGTTCCACATTTATATGGATGTGGATTAGCTTTTTTTCATTGGCCGTGTCAGTCAGGCTTCGTGACTAAGAGAGTACGACGTCACAAAGGCCAGTTCGTCACTTGAGACCTTCCTTTAGGTACACCTTGTTTTATCTGTATAAAGAATCGTTTGCCCTTGCTGATGGTAAATCTCCTAGTTCTGAATCAATATATTAGGAGTAGCAGAAGTTTTTTTTATCTAATCCTTTTTTATTTAACCCCCCGAAACACCTTCGCTTGGGGAGAAATGTTAACATAGTATACCGCCGACATAAGTAGATAAACTCAACAGATAAGCGTTTCATAATGATCGTTTCAATCGCATTCGAACTGACCCTTTCTCGACCCAGCTTTGGAAGAAGTTTATTAAAGAAACCTGCGGCAGAGACGGAGATGTCCGGAAATTACTTTACAGGTCTTCGTCGAATTTTTATGAAAAACAAATCGAAATTATATGAAATTCTAGATTTAAAAAGACCCGCGTTTCCGCAGTTTATTGGGTGAGTTCGAGGTGATCTTAAAGGGTCTTATGGACCGCACAGCATTCAAGTCCAAAATCCTCTCTAGTGCGGAATGTGTTATGTTAGAATGTTCGTCAATTGCAGCCTTCATACGGCCCACATCCTTCTCATTCGTGTCAAACTTTCAACTCAAACATTACCAAGGCGCTATCCAAAAGTGAGCTGAATTTTATCTCACACTCCAAAATGCGAAAAAATACGACATATTTCTCCTTAGACAGACTTAACTAATGCAAACAAACTATGGAAATATATCCCTCCAACTAGCAAAAGGAAAGTGCACAAGTGATTCAGGAAACCCTCATTAAAAACACTTAGCTGTACCAAAATAATTGACATTTTATTTAACAAACGAGGTTCGCTACTTTGTTTCATGGCTCGGGTTCGGGTTGCTTGGTATTGAGCAAATATGAGTAAAAATAAGCGACATAGGTTGCGGTAGCGTCCTTGATCTATTTTTACCCTCTAATGTAACTCCAGGGTCAATTAGTTGGTAGACTTTTTGGTATAACAGTCCCGGCAGATTAGTATATATCTGATAGAAGACATTTATTCATGTATGGTTACATATACTGCATATTGTGATGATGATGATGATGATGGTGGTGGTGATGATGATGATGATGATAATAATAATAATGAATATCGTGCAAAAAGTATATTACAATTTTCAGCGTAACGTCTAACAAAAACTCTGATACGTATCATCACTTGTTTTCAGATAGGTGCAGAGAAGCATTACTACTTCTTGGATGGCATTCTTACGATAGAAAAGTGAAATTCTTGATGAGAAACCTTGTCGCGAAGATAATAATCGTGAGGTAACAAGAATGACAGGCTACTGCAGCCATAACAGGGCTTCGCTAAACACAAAACTAAGACTTTATAGCCAAACAGCCACAACGGCGCTCAACGTCGACTTTATATATATATATATATATATATATATATAAAGTACGGTATATCATAGGAGAATACCTTCTAAATAAGTAATGTATTAACACTTACTCGGCGCAGCGGCTGTTAGCAACGTCACAGTGAGCGGCAATTGTGGCAAAGCTTTGGCGCCCATACGACATTATAACCGTAGGAAAAACAGTTTTTTCGGCAGAAGGCTAGCAGCCGTTAATTGCCTATAAAACACACGGCGTCAAAGTCTGGCAGCACTTGGCTAAAGCGTACACAAATAATAGACATATAGGATCAGAATTGCCAAGTAAAAGTGAACTTAGAATGTTAGTGATCAAAAAAGAAAAATAATGCAAATGACAACTATCACCTATTCGATCACTCGCCCCAGCACTTAATAGATTTTTTGGAGCACGTCTGAGGGCGACAGAATATATATATATATATATATATATATAGGGACGTGCCATTTAGTTACGTTAACACCTTTGGTTTTGGCATAGCCGACTGGTAAGTAACCAACCTGTACAGAGTGGCTCCCTTGACTTGGGAAAGCCGCAGGAAGGGGGCCAGGGACCAATATCGAGCCCTAAGTAAATTTGCCTTCACCGCATACTTGACGAAGTTTGTTCAGCATTAGGCCAACCAAGTGATTGCAAGGGCTTCTCAGGCACCCCGGGAATCTAGTTCACAGATCACTCGCTGCACGGACGGAGCCCTCTGGCGGATGTACCCAACGAGCCTCGCGGGGGAGCAATGCTTCGAGGTCGGTATGCAAAGCTAGGCATCGTTGTGAATGGGATCACATGTCAGTAAGTCCCTCGTAAGTAATACTGCTCCATTTATTGCTGTGGCTCCTACAGAGATGACTAATACAGCACGGCAGTTTGGAATCGAAGAAGAAACGACGACCAGGCAAATGCTATAGAGGCTGGCTATGTTCGTATTATTATTATTATTAAACGCATTGGCTAGAGACTTCTTTACCGTTAGGACGATTATCCAAACGTAATAGGCAAGCAAAAACGCTTTAAATTCGAGGCCCACTAAGGTCTGAGAACACTAATATCTGCAAAGGCTAACCTGTAGACTTCGTTACTGCAGTACTTAGGTAAACGTATTATATTAGCATGACTTTTACACTATATTTCAGCAATAATTGCAGAACATGAATGGCCTACATCCGTTTACGAGAGTGTGTTAAAGCACTTTAGAGACTATCAGACGTCAGGACGTCGCGCTGAAACTGTGTGCTAAGATATTGCCCTGGCAGTTAAATGCGATTTTGGCACAGAAGGAAGTCTGCTTCGGCTCATAATTTCATCCAGTTAATTAGCACCCACAAATATATAAGAACGGCTTAAGTTGGCTATAATCGGCAAAGAAGGGAGAAAACCACCGAGGCGAAGGTCGAAAACCTAAGTAGCACCTAAACACCGTATTCGCAGAGAACTGTGTTGCACGCGACCTGTTCTGGCCCAAGTGCGCTCCAACTATCCGCCATGTTCCACCCTAGTAAATGTCCACCTATAAACTGGGCGTCTATTAATGGACATTTACTAGGGTCGCATTTTTTTTTGTAATGGCCGGGTTTTTAGCTGACGCTCCTCTCATTGCCACATTTGCGAAGCAGTAACTTAATTTAAGCATCGTTGTTAATTACGTATGACGGCCTAAGTACCATGCGCGCTAGAGCGTATTTGTACGCTGCAGTATAGTCGTATTATTAAAAAGCATAAATGCATTTGTATGGATAGGTTAGTCGATTGACACCGGGAAACCAAGTGACAACAAATCGCGTGAAGTGAAGCACCATAGGTTCGAAAATTCTGACATTACACTTAGGATAAGTTCATCGTAGTTAAAGGCTACCTGCTTTTAACTACGTTGAACGCTACTGATCATAATCACCATGCTCTGTGACTTCGAATAATGATTGAGGGGAATTCAAATGCTAGCCAAGGCATCTCGACCTGCCACTTAAATAGCAAGAGCCGTTAGACTGAGAGTGGGTTGATGTGCGATGACCGGAGAGGATCGCACAAGAAATCACTGAATAATGCCTTCCCCCGTGAGGCTAGACATTGTTTGCTGGTAGGTGGATGGATCCAACAACCAGCCGGAAACGTTTTCGGTATGGAGGAGAGCTTACGGTTAGCAGCCGTCATAAGCAACAATACAGAGCAACTCGATTATACTCGATAGAGCCCACCATATCAATCTGAAGTGTCATAATTCCTCCTTCACATATAAGTACAGAGCCTTAGGTAATACTGGTTACGTGCGTCGTAACCTAAAATAACGCGATTTTTGTTTTAAAAAAAATGTCCGCATTCACTAACAGTTCATTAACGCATCCAAGTATGCGCTTGGCCGATGGACTCAACATATCTAATAAAAGAGATTTTGCCTTGACTTGGCTCTGTTTTTAAACTTAAGATCTTGTATATCATATAATTTGTTTATTCAACGCTTTTAAGGAACCAATTCGGTGCCGGTTTTTGAAAGTGGCCATGTCTACTAGGATTCAGGCGCCTGTTTACACGAGCTTCCCAGTGTCCCTATGGGTACGCTAGGAGTAGACCAAGTCGTAGGCCTACTGCAATGTGGGATATTTCCTTGAGTGCTCCGGGCGTTCCAGCCAGTCAGCCATTCCGCAAGATCGGTACCTGGTTAGACAAATCTCCTGGTGATAGCAGATCATTGTTCTTCTTTAAACAACGTATAGATCTTGGCATACAACGCAAAAACGCCGCCTTCGTTACGAACGTACTGAAGTTGTCGCTTGGCTTAAACGAAACGGGCCCGTGATTGTCATCACACACGCTCGCTAGAAAAAAAATTTCAGTTTATTTCACTAAAAAGTGCCATTTATCAACTATACTTAGACTAAGTGTTGCGCCAACTATTGGCGGCGTTTATTGTTTGAATTTGATGGTCAAAGAAGTGATGAAAAAGAGATTCAACGTTTTTATGGATCCGAAAGAGAAGAAGCAACTAATCCTCATTTTGTTCTATCTTAAAAACCCAATAATATGTTCTAAAGTTGTGAAAATGTTACTGAAACTGCTGATGGTGATCAAACAGTGTCCTGAAGCACTTATTATACATGGCACCATCGCGACGGACGTGAAGAGATCGAACACGATCCAGGTTTGGGAAGACTTTCGATATCAAAAACAGAGAACAACGTTGAAACGGTTTGCGATATCTTACTTAATAATGGCTGAATTTGTATTAAGGCATTAAGCGAGGAATCGGAGGTATAATATGGATCAGTTGTAACAATCTTGACGAATATTTTATGCGTGGAAGACTGGCAGCAAAATTCTATCCAAAACTGTTGAATTTCCATTAAATGAACGCCCGTCGAAAAATTACCGAAGCTAAAAACCCTAGATTGCCTCCGAGAATAATTACAGAAGACGAGTTAAGGGTATAGGGTTACGACATCAAGACCAAAGCCCAATCCTCCCACTGGTGCTTTCAAGGAGACAGTAGATTGACAAAAATTAGACAATACAGATCCCACATTAAGGTTCTTTTGAAAGCTATTTTTGACTACAAAGGAATCATTTTCTATTCATTTCTGTCACCTAGTTACACGGTTAATAAGAAATTTTACCGCGACATTCTAAGAAGATTGCGCCAGAACGTTCGACGCAAGGGACCTGAGCTCTAGGCCAACAATTCTTGTATATTCTATTGATGGCAGTGTACCGACGCACGCGTCGTTGGTGATTTTGTATTATTTTATGAAAGATTCGTTTTCAATATTTGGGCAATTTCTCTGATAAATGGAATTAGCTCCATGCGACTTTTCCTGTTCCCACGAATAAAAAAAATGAAAGGACAACATTTCAAGACTGCTGAGGAAATGAGGAAAAATTTGCAAAAGCAGCTCCGAAACGATTCCGAGGAAGCGTTTAAGAGTTTTAAAGAATATAAAAAAAGGTGGACTAAATTGATTCCGGGGTAAACGGAATCTGTTTTGAAGGGAACAAAAATACGTTGAAAGTTTAAATATAATTTTATTTTAAATAAACATGTATCAAAACTTTTCGACCCGCCCTCATATATCGGTTTATCTACGGAAGTAATGAATACTTCCGTTTACGCCTCACTTGTGTATTGTCGTTAAGCTCGGAGGATAGGCTATGACTACTACGAGACTTCGTCGAGAGGTATAATATTTGTCACAGTGAAAACCACCCGGTTATTCTACTACACTTTATGTGTTATGTTATCACCATCGACATTGCTCTTGGAACGCCAATAATTATCCTGCCAAGCGCACCACTACATATAGCCACCACTACAAATACAAGGGAATCATCTTACACAAATCTTTGTCACTAGTTCCACGGTCGATAGGAAATACTACCGCGATATTTAAAAAAAAAGATTGCGCGAGAACGACCGACACAAGGGGCCTGAGCTCTGGGCACACAACTTCTGGATTCTCCATCACGACAACACACCGGCACATACATCCTATTTATTCACAAAAATCGAATATATATATATATATATATATATATATATATATATATATATATATTCACCGCATACAAAACTATGCATTCACCACAGTTGGTCATGCTCATGTAGAAGAAAGAGCTCGGTGTTTAGATCTAGGCTCTATTTGTCTACTTACCAATAGATGACTAGTGGCCAATTTCGATGATACATGCATAGCATCGGTGCACATAATTTTTTTCTTGATACGATCATTGTTTTGGGCCGCTGTTGTTTCTCTTGTTGTTGTTCTGGGTCGGTGTAATTGTTGTACGTCAACGTTGTTATTGTGGTAGGTCGTTGCTATTGTTGTTGTTATTGTTGTATATACTTACGTACTCACACCCGTAACATAGACAGGAACGCACAAACTAGCACAAACATGGCAGTTGTGGCACAAAGCGAAAAGTGCAGCATACCAGCATATGTACAATACCAACAACAACAACGACGACCCTACGCGCATTGCTCAATACCTATGCTATGCTGCAGCATCGCCGCTATTCCTTGTGCTATTCGGCTCACGCCATTCGGAACGGGCGTGGGCTCCGAACGAACCCACCGGCCCGACCACACACTGCCCTGTTTGCCGTCGAGCCGCCAGCCACCCCAGCAAATGTTTTGCTCGCCGTCCGGTCTCGCGCAGAGGCTCACGGTACGCAGTGGCAGAAGCACGTGGAAAAGCAGAAGCGCCAGCAGCAGCCGCATCCACTCCACTAGTTACTGGAGCCGACCGCGAAGGCGAACGATGGGCCTAAACTCTTTCCCCTGCACCTTCGACCTGATAGCGGTACTTAACGGCCCCCTTTGGGCCTATTCGCCGGCCTAATTCGGCGGCGGGAAGTTTGCCTTGCCTTCTGATGTTGCTCATAATCATGACGATAATTCTGCTGATAGTGAAGGCGTGGTGGAAGATGGTGATGACGATGGCGGTGATGAGGAGAATGATGGTGATGGTGGTGGTGATGATGCGCTATTGCTACTTGTGAGGCTGATGGGTACCTGTTACCAATGGCCAGCATGGACAACGACGCGCCCTTTCATGAAGCCCGAACGAATTCATGCTTGCTTGGGTGGCTGCGAATCGAGCGACGCTATGTTGTCGTGACGTTGACTAGAGATGAGGAGTTTCTTGGCTGGCTGTAATATTGCAGCGCGTGTAGTACTGGCCGTGACGCACAGTGACTTGAGCGGCTAGCGCGCAAAACTGCTGCCTATCTGTTTTAGACGAAATCTCGCCGTTGCTGCTACGGCGACCGGCAGCACCGTGAACGCCATCAGCGTGAGTGAGAACCCAAATCCGACTTGGGTAGAGTCCGTTTCTCTCGTTGGATCTCTGCTAGATCTAGTTTAACATTGCCACTCTTGTGCACTGTTCTGCTAAAAAGAAAGCCCGTCCGTCAGCACAAGTAAACGTTGATACTTTCTTCTATATATATATATATATATATATATATATAAGGATGGAAGAAAATGTCACCGTACTTGTGATTTGCTTTTAATCAATATACGACTGAGCTATGGTGGCCTTAGATGGATATAGTATTCGTTTGTAATATATATATATATATATATATATATATATATATATATATATATATTTATTTATTTACATTGTTGATGGCATATAGAAGTCAACCTAGACTTGAGCACGCGAGAAGATACGAGCTAGCTACCAAATCTATCTGGCCGTATCATGGCAAACACAGCTTAGGCCCGTACTGTGTGGGAAGTGATTCTTCCTCCAGGTGGAAACAAACTGACATATGAAATCTATTCATATTTAAATTAGAGAACAATAGATGCAAACTAGAAGATCTTATTAGGGAACTTCAGAAAAAGCCGCGAGGAGACGTGGATCTATCAAAGTTGACCTGCGAGTCCACCACCTGCCAGGAGGAGAGCTTACGGTCGAAAACCACTATAGACCTAGAAGAGTCTTCCATATTCCGTAGTGGATTGGTAGAATACCCGCTTTTTGAGCAAAAAAGAGACTAAAATAAAATTGTGCAGGCTCAAGTCAGAAAAGTCATTGCTAATAAAGTGCTTGAACGAAACAAAATAAGTAAGATAATTTCTCGGTCGGTACATGCTTTGGAATAACTAACAGAGTATTTTATTTTTCATTCATTTACACATGAAGTTCCGAAGCCGGCCTGACTCGGCTACGGTGGAACGGCCTCGCCTGCGGGCAACAAACCAATTATCGACGCCGCGTTTTCGCGTTAAATTTTAGCGTCGTTAAAGAGATATCCTCTGTAGCAGAAACTGCCATGCCCAGCTAATCTTTAATGCCCTCTCTATCTATTTATATCCACTCTCCAGATGTGTAGCAGGCGAGCCATGAACATGGCGAACACAATTGACTACATTTATAAAAAAAGGACACTTTGAGAAATAATTTATGAAATAGCGGTTTGGGAAAGAGGCAAGCTCTCAAACCAGTCAAGCGATCTCTCTCTCTCTCTCTCTATATATATATATATATATATATATATATATATATATATATATATACATATATATATAGAACGCTTGACTTGATATAGAACATGCAGATCCGCCACCGTGCACATACATAGATAACTCCCTATGCAACGCAACATAGACGCCTGTATCCAATGTTGCATAATGCAGCATAGGGCCAATGACGATACTCTATGGCGACCGTCATGTCGTGCACTGAAAATCGCCCTCCTGGAAGTGGATGTGCTCACACGCAGGCATGTTACTGACAGTCGAGCTTACCTACGTAACCAGTGGCAGTACACGCTAGCCACAGAGCTTAGCCATATCCGCACTCGCGCCATGCACCATCCGTCGTCTCATGATAGAAATGTCCACATCGAATACCGTGTCCGTGTGTGCTCTCAAATAGACAGTCTGCAGCAAGATCGCTCCCAGCAAGGTGCTCCCAGGGCAGGAAGAACTCACTAGTCGCGAGAGAAGGGGCAAAAACATATATATATATATATATATATATATATATATATATATATATATGCTTTACGTCCATAATGTGTGTAAACGTATCGCTAGATGCTATGAACCGGAAACATATATAGGTGTAGATGCATATATATATACAAAGGCAAGAATGAACTCCTGCGATTTTTGGATTATGCCGTATGGCCAGTACGCTATGTATAGACATGGAGATGGCATGGAGGTAGATGATCGGCTGGCGTGGGGACGGAGTCTATAGTGTGAGTCCATAGAGAGAGTGAGTCCATATTTGTCTAAAAATAGAAAGAACGGCCAATGTTCATCGTTGCGCACGCGAGCTGCTACGCTGAGCAGCTGCGTGCGCTTTGAAGGGTGCCGTGTGGGCACCGTCGACATCCCGGCGACTGCCAGACCTACAACCCGTTGCTATTATAGGTTGTTCGCCGCGGTTAGCAAGTGGCTATCGGGCATTTTTGGCTAAAGTGTTTCTTTCATCCGCCATGATTATGAAGATGTAACGCCTACGACGCATGCACAAGCCGCATCGGAAATTGTCTGCAATGAGTGATCAACTGGCCACTAAATAATAATCATAATATTAATATTAATAAAAGTATTATTATTATTTTTTTTTTCATTATTATTATTATTATTATTATTATTATTATTATTATTATTATTATTATTTCATTATTATTATTATTATTATTATTATTATTTATTCATTTTTTCAGTATTTCCCACTTTCCCATATTTCCAAATTTTTCATTATTTCAGTATATTATTATTATTCAACAATTCATGATAATTACTGTCTAAGGCGCAATACACGTTCACTATAGACACAACGTCCATGATTTTACATTGAGCTGATTCTTTTGGCAATATTGATTATGAATGTTCTGGGCATTGCTTATAATTTGACGTCCATCAATATGGACACGAATGTTTGCAAGTAACTAGTGCATGAAAAGCCCTTTGGGAGGCGATATATATGGTCGGCTATTTCATAGCAGTGTTTTCCGTTATATATAACGAAAAACAATGCTATGAAATAGCTATGAATAGCTGCTATAAAATCGCTGTAAAAGTTCGGCTGGCGAAAGAAAACTGCGTAGTAATCGAGGAAGAGCGCATTTATGTGAGTGCGATATATCTGAAGCCATTTGACGCAGAGACAACACTGGCTTTAATAAGGGCATTGAGAAAAAAAAAACTTTTTGTGGCAAAAAGTCTAGACATTGGACAATAAATAGCCAGCAGTATTCATAGCAGACTAGGTTAGCTTATCGATAGCCAAATGGCTACAAGACGTTCCGCAGTCAAATCAGACAAGTATCTACGATAAACGAATTGTTTTGCGCAAAATAACTATCAAAGCCCTCTATTGCTTGTCTGTCGTGTAGCAATCATTTACAGAAGCTATTGTACGGCGTGCTGAATTACGTATGTTAGTGTATAGCCGCAGCAGATTTGACGTTTTACACGTCTCGGCTATCCCGACTAGCTTCATAGATTAGACTGGCGAGTAAACCGAGTGTCAAGTGACACCTTGAGGCTAAAAGACCATGCCTTCCAATACCGGAACAGGCGTACCCATTTAGATATCACTAATGCCCCTTTTGTGAGTAAACTCGAAACTTTTCGCACCCATTCTTACGTCGAAGGAGGGACGCAAAAATTATCATCAATACTAATCTAGTTTAGTCGGATAACATTTTTACACACATGCGGGATAGGGCTAACGAATTCTATTTATTTAAGTCAGTATTAATATATTTGGTAGTCTGTCTGGGCACATATGCGAACATCTTAGGTCTGCCCCGAGAGTTCTGTTGGTAAGCCAACTCCATTATATTCACTGGCTTCTGACAGGGCCGATCATATATCGTTAGCTAGGATCGCCTGCTTACATTGTAGTCTTACTAAATAACTACCTCCTGTGTACGTACATTTGAAGGATGCATATTGTAAACGCCTGGCAATTGAGACAATACAATTATGATATATATATATATATATATATATATATATATATATATATATATATATTAGGCGAGCACTGCCGAGTGTGCAAACGTAGTGTAAATGATTAATAAATCATCACAATATTTTCTATATATATATATATATATATATATATATGATGTATGGTTCCGGTGTATAATATGTGATAGTAGCAAGTAGGCAAGTAGTGGGTTGATATAGGGTTAATGGACTATTGACATCTTGTTCTTTGAGTTTATTTGATTTGATATCAAACGGAGGTTCGAAAAACCTTGGCACATTTAGGCTGACAAAGAACAGCTATATTGTGGTCCTGCAATAATAGGAGAGATAATCATGTAAAAAAAAAAAAAAAATATATATATATATATATATATATATATATATATATATATATATATATATATTAAAACAACAGAAAATGCATCGAAATATAAAAATTAACACCTTGTTAATAGATGAAGATGATACTAAGTGTCAAGATACGTGTACTCGCACAGCACGCGTTAGCATCGCTGTCAGTTTCATCAATTATGTAGTCGTGTTTCAGAGTTATCTACGTTAGCGCGATACACTTATTGCAGGGAGCAGCGCGTTGTTTGCTGCGCATCAGCGGTCGATACTATTAACTTTTCACTGCGATTCACTATGATAAAACTAGAACATATAGCCTCAGGAACAGGGTTCGAAAAGAACATGGCGTAAAATGCGAGGCAGAGACAACTGTCTTGGGGAACTACAGACAAGACAGCGAGATGTTTAATCAGTGTTATCAGTGTCACTTGAAAGCTCCAAGAACTAGGGTATGATTCAAGCTTCAACACTATTTGAAAGTAGTTGATTAGATGTTACAGTTTAGCGATTGAGTTAGAGAATCCGTGACTACACATTCACGCGGAGACAATTGTTCACTCCAAAATGCTAACATGAAAAAACTATATAAATAAATGTGTATATTTCTGCGATAATATCTGAACGGCTCAACCTGTCATAAACAGTTGTCTGATTTAAGTTTAGTATCTCTAGTATATACGCCGTACGGAATCAGCGCGAGCTCTAAATAATCCGAACGCCAGATATTTAGAAGTAGTCCTGAGTAAGAGATATGCTGAACTCCTGACTGCTTGAATACTACCTGGATTATGAAATCGACTTTAATAACCCCAGTCTACTAGAATCTAACAATCAAGCGGAAGAGGCAATGCCGGTGACGTCCAAGTAAGCAGGTGGCAATGAGAGTGGTAGACATCGGCAGACCGGGAATCCCGCAGTGCGGGATTCCCGGTCTGGATTAAATATATTATGGTTTATTGGCCACGGCAACGCATATAGAGCTCATAAGGGCCACAGAAATATATATATATATATAACAATCTGCATCAATTTCACCATGACCAGCACTATTTAACTGTGAAAAGTGTAGAAAATGCATGGCAAAGACAGCTAAATTCCTTGATTTCTCGTTTGCGTTCGACGCGTGTGATGCACGCAAGCATCTTCTATCTGTTCGTGACAAACGCAACGCAAGGATAGCGTCTACGCCAAACATCAACTGCATGCAATATCTTGCCATTCATACATATCAAAAGATGAACTCGATCAGATACAACCTACGTGCTATTTATTGACTTATTGGCAGCGTTACAGATGGGTATGTTTATACGGATGTGATAGACACGCGCACTGGGCAAAAGCCGGCAGCAACACGGGTACCTGGTTCCGTACGCAACGCAAATATCCTAGCATCGCACAATCTCTCCCCGACCTGTACAGCCCTGCACGCACCGGCGAAGATAGTTCAGTCACCGCTGGGAGACATACGGACCGACCGGTCTGCCTTGGAAATCTGCCTGAGCATGAACATGCAGGATCGAGGGCGAACGACACGTGTCTACACGACTCCCCCCATTGAGCTAGTTCCTGTAGGATCATTGCCGCAGCAGCAGCAGCAGCTGAGGCGCCATTTTCGATGCAAGCTTGCCTTCAGAATAGTGCTGTTGGTGAAAAGACTAATGTGAGTCGAAAAATAGTACACACACGCACGCCCATGATACGGACCAGCGACGTAGTTCTCGCACAGTCCTCCTACAAGACCGTTCATGAAGGTGGCACCGAAACAACGTCCGGTAGATGCAAATCTCGTTCAGCTAATTGGAACGCCTCATCAACTGTTTGCTTTCAATAACCCAATGAGGCAACGTCGTGACTAAGTAGTCAACATCGCACAGTTGGTACCAGTCAACTCTGCTACCGTCTACAGGTAACTTGTCGTTTTGCCGTTATCCATCATGCGGAATACGACTGCAAATCCTTAGGCAATCACACCCAATGTCGGTACGTTGTTAGAATGCTTGAGCAATATCATATAGCAGTGCAAGCTTCACCGTTACTTTATCGTCGTCCTGAGGTCACAACTTGTCACATGATATTAAAAATTTAAGTTTTATTAGAAGTTTTCACGTTAATTGCTTCAAAATCATAACCCTGTGACCATTTATACATATACGTTATGCACGACCATCAGATCGGCTCCAATCCAATGGCGATCCGATCCGTGGTTGCGAAGTTACTAAGATTGTTTGGCAGGCATGTCAAGATTGAATGCATGCACAAATGACCTAGAGTGATATATCTGATAAAGTAGGAAGACTGGTTGTCCCGTTACCGCACATTTATGCTCCTATGTGAGGCAGTAATACGGATTTTAGTAAATTCACTCTCACTACGAAACAAGATTTCTGCAAGTCTATGTTTCATTAAACATGGACTTTGCTTTAATATTTGCGTTAACGAGCTTTACAATTCCCATTTTTTTGTATTTAAAAAATTGGAATACCCTATATATATATATATATATATAAACAGGACCTTTAACGAAAACCAATACGAAAGAGCTGGCACTAGTAATGACCGGATTAAACGAAAAAGAACATAAAGGCAGCCTGAGGGAGGGCGGCCCTGGATCGTGGAATACCACATGCGGCATCTGCTCCGGAACATTCCGAGATTACTGACGATACGCATCTCTCAAGCCTATAAGGCAAGCAATAATCACCTAAAATTAAGGTTAGATGTGAAAGAGGAATGAAAGATCACCGGACGAAACCGACACATCCTTAGGCGAACTAAATGCCCTTCAACAGGAATGGCAGGAAAGTACGGAAGAATCAGGATAGCCAAAGGGCTGGTACCTGATATGGGTGTTTAGCGGTCACGGCTGCTTGCAGCAGAACCTGCACCGTTGCCAAAAGGCGCTTCAACCTGACTGTCTAATAAGTGACAGTGGAGAGGGTGACATGGCAGAATACACTGTGTCCAGATACCAAGGCTTCAATGAAGCAAGACATGAGCTACATAGATAGAAGATTAAAAAAGCAGTTTTCCCGAAGAACATAGTGGATATATTGCTCGCATCTAAGAATAGGTGGATGCAAGCGAGCCACCTTGTCTAACGGATTACATCATCACATTTATTTCACTCATATTGAGTATGCACATAACATAGACAGTTATACAGTTGCCAGCCGCTCGCGGCATGTTATTCGAGAGAGACCGTGCAGTGATCTCTTCGCAAGGGCCAGGCAGGCAGACGCATGAAACGTCGTACACACCTGAGAGAGCACAGTTGACAGATGCACCCGGTGTACTTCTCGTGGAAGCTCGTGTTTGAACAGTCCAGGTGATGATAGTTATGAACTGTGTACGAGTATCTGGTATAGACGTGACGGATCACAAGATGACGCGTCGTCGAACGAAGCAGAGAACACTATTATCTTAATCTGCGACCGAGGGAATAGAGGAGGTCAACTAGCGCCGAAGGTAGACCAGATCAGGTATTCCGGGCATGCCTGGTCTAAAAAGTCCAAAATGGGGTCTTAGTGGGTACTACACATGACCCTAAGCAGCCAGTGTCGAGTCCTACATAAGCCGCCGCTAATTAGACTAGTTGAGTGTGCGCGAAGGCATTTTTCATCCTCTCAGAAAGAGGTACCTCTGAGCAATCTAAATAGCGTTACTCCTACCTATCGCGGCACGCTGTCTGTAAATAAACAGGAATACCAGACACCCACATAAAGCTGCAAAACATGCGTAACGTTTTACAATAATTCAAGTCGTGGTTAATAACCGCTTGCGCTCTTATTAACTTACAACTTAAATGCAAGAAACAAATACATTTAAATTCGGCTGACTACACCGCATGTACAAATAGGAACTGTTAGAAAGAATGTAGACTCTCGGACAAGGCAATACCTTAATGCTGCTATGATGCGTTTGAACTCGGAACGACCCGGGGCGGTTTGGTTTCCATTTCATACGTATCGACTCGCGCTGACTTCACGAGTGCACTCTATTTCTTCTGGCCGAAAGTTACCGCACATGTGTTTGCGCCATGTTCACGACAAGCCATCTAAATTTTGGAGTCGCACGTAAAAGTGCATGACGCTTAAAGTACACCTAATTCAGAGCGAAATGCAATAATATTGATTTTTGAAAATAAGCTCCGTTCTCTCCAGTCAGACAGCATGTAGCCTGCCGAGCTGGCAATGTGTTTACCCCGCCAACATCTTTACTCCGAAGGCCCGACACGATTGAGTTGCTGCCGGGCACGCGAACACGCCACGGTGCACGCCCAGCATCAACTTCGAAGATCTACGATCCGAATGGAGCCTTTGCTCCCCCCCATGACTCGCACAGAATCTCCACGCTATCGAAAATCCCCAGTACGAGGCGTTACCGCATCGTTCCAAAGAGAGACATCAGCCTCTTCTCCTTTGGACCTCGAGACCACATCAGGCGGCTGCGCTCCGGCTTCCTTGTTCCTATTTCGTCTATCCCCTGGAGCATCGAACAGACCCCATTACGAACTGATTGGACTCGCTTGTCACAAGAGCGTCGCTTACACATCCAACCGTTCCTTTCTACGGGCTCGATTCACTGGTTTAGCTTTACCGGGTGTCAATTCCCTAGAAAGGCACAAATGAGGTAAGTACCGATATATACTTTTAATAAATGTGTCTCTAACACCCACATAACCAAAACAACACCTGGCTATGCAAACGGACTGTCGACGTTTCTAATTTTATGAATGTATTAGTATTATTGCTCAACGAGCCATGTATAAATACTTACATATATACGATGGCGATTTTAGTCATTTAAATTTAGCCGCCAAGTCAAAACCACCAAGGTTTTCCGGTTTGTTTTGTTTAGGAACGCTGCTCGTCGTCTATACAAGGCGTGCATCGCGCTAATCGTTTATTGTTTGAGTTAAAGAAATTAAAAAACAAGGTTCGACATTTTTAACGAAGCCGAAAATAGGGGAGACAAAAAAACTGAGTTAATTTCTATGTTAAAAAAAAAACAAATTATATCTTCTAAAGTCGTAAACATGATACGAACTGCCTGTAGTGATCAGTCAGTGTCCCGAAACACTGTGTATACGTGGTACCGTCGATTTTGCCATGGACGTGAAGAGATCGAAAATTACCCTCGTTCAGGAGCTCTTTCGACGCCAATTACAGAACTTTAAGAAGTTTGTGATATCGCACTTAACAATCGCTAAAATCTTCTATGAATCAGTTGTGACAGTCTTGATCAAACCTCCACTGCGACAACGCCCCAGAACGCTTCGTTACTGAATTCGAGCTATTTGATGAAAAATCCGATTTCTAACATTGCCGCAACCTCCCTATCTGCCGGACCTGCTTCTGTGTTTTTTCTGTTTTCATGAATAAAAACGTTTACAGACTATAAAAAATATAAAGAAAAATTGCATAAAAACTCAACTGGATTCCAAAAGAATCCAATTTACAAAATGTTTCGAAAAAGTGGGAACGAAGATGGCGCATGTGCGTTGTAGCGGGTGGAAGCTATTTTAAAAAGAGCAAAAATACGTTGTATGGTTCAAAGTATTATATATATATATATATATATATATCCGAAAAAGTCGAGCACAGCATGGATATGCTCATAGAGTTGCATTGTCATTGAAGACGGTAAGTGAATAAAATAGGCAAAAATTACCATACGGAAAAAGACTTGAGCTAGCCTTTGAGTTCCATCGCGCCCGGGAGTTAGCTCCCCGTACACGGTCAGTCTACTAGTGGACTTGTCGTGCCTTCAACATAGATACGTACGTTAACAATTCGTTGTCAACCAGTTGACAAACGGCGCCGGCATGGTAACCCGTGGCCGCCATACGTCAAATTGGTTCTTTTGCTATGCTGCAAATGCAGCCCCGGTTATGCGCCACTGAGTCACTCCACAATGCGCGCCCTGGACAAGCTTGACAAGCACCGCTAGACCGCTAGTTTGCCCACTCGCAACATTCTAATAGGGGCGGCCAGCACTGCGCTAATTCTAAATGTACCACCATATACTGTTAAGCAAAGCCAATTAACGATTTTTGAGGAGGTCAATGGAAGCGTCCACATATAGAGGTGCACAGCAACAACATAGTAGACAACCGCCCGCCGCCTAATACCGCACGCGTGCGTTTATTTCGGTGGCTTTCAACGGTCGAAACGAGCCTGGTGGAAATCTCTAAACCTTGTGTGGAGGCGGCGGCGGCGGCAGCGTCCAAAAGGACTATCGAGTAGCATTGCCACCCCCCCCCCCCCCGCCCTTCGGACAGCCCAGGCGGATTTGGTCGCATCGCACACCGTATATCATGAGGATTTGGCATCTTTTTAGCAGTCTTCGTGGCGTTGTAGCTCCACCAAGCTTGCGGCGCCCTTGGCCGGTCAATTCGACCATAAATAACCCGCTTGCTGCCTTTCAGCCACTCTCGCTCGCTCGGTCTCGCTACGTATGTATATGCTGCTGCCGCTCTGCGGCGCTGTCCATCTATGTCTTCCTCTCAGCTATTTCTTCTATGTTTTTTTTGGCATTCTTAGCTTTTCTCGAGTATTTTTCCCTGGTGGCTACTTTGCGGGTAGTGCTGCATCGCATCCGTTGCTCCGCTGCCCCCAGATCTGACTGTTGGATCATTGGATGCCGGGCCAGTGCTCACAACGGGGCAGACCCTATAATCGATAGGGCATATATTTACCTTGTTTTTTTTTTCTCGTCTATAGTGTCTTGGAAGGAAGATTTGATCTTATAATAGTTGGTGCAACAATCCGAATGTGTATATGCACGCAATAAAGTACGTGCTTTTATCAACTTAACTTCTAGCTGCTTGCGCTTGTGCTGATGTTTTCGTTAGCTTTTGTTAGAAACCATTTATTTATGTCAAAAGTATTCATTGGTAGCGCGGGTGACCTAAATGCCGCCAGGGTTTTTGATTACGCTAACTCATAACCTTGACGTGCGACGAGATTTGTTAGATGCTTCTGCTTCTGTGCGTTCCTTCAGTGAGACAACACCACCGGGACCTGTTGGCGCACGTAGTGTCGATGTTGGAGAGCGTATTCGATAGATATAACAATATGTAAACAATAACTGTGCGTGTGCCCGAGTAGCACACATTATACAGGTGGGTAAATAGACACCACAACAATCAAAGGAGGAAGGGTGTTAACTAGCTGACACTGCACGCTCTGTGACGTCGTCTCTGCCTAATACGCACGGCACTGCAGCATGACTGTAGCAGCTAACAACAATATGAGCCTTTGGTCGTACTCGTCTTCTGTCTTCTGCTCTCGACAGCTGAAGAGGGACAAGTCATTTTACTTTGCATCTCAACCAAACGGTACGTGGCGGCTACAGGCAAAGACAGGCGCCTGCCGAGGCGGAAGTGTAAGGGCGACCCTGGCGAAGGGGTTAGTTGACAGGGAAAAAGGGAGAAACACGAAGGCATTGCGAAAATAACAAGCTACATGAACCAGCCGTGTTGGTGTGGTTGTCGATGCATGCGAAACGATGTTGGCGACGAACACGCAACTGGCAGTAGGGAACTGGTGCCGCTCGGGAAAAGACGAGCGACTCAGTGCCAAGGCCTCGATGAAGCGTCCAATTAGGGATATTGTGCGGAAAGCATTTTCCGACTTGGGTAGGGCAGGGCAGAGCACGCTTAGCCCAATCCAACTTCCTTGCTTCCACCGGCAGTGCAGCGCTGCTTGTGCTCTCATATCCATCCCTTGGACCTTGGGCCGTTAAACCAGGGCGGAGGCGCTGAGTCCTCGCCACCACCATCGCCACGCTTCTCGTAGGGACATCATAGACGGACGGATTTAGGAGTTCCTCTTCTTCAGCGGACTAAAGGAGAAGGTCGGCATTTCTCTCTCTCTCTCTCTCTCTCTCTTGAGTGCCCTGCCTCTGTTGGCTTGCTGGTGACTGGTCGGGCCTGCAGCGGCATCAGCCGGGCGTGTGGCCAAGTGCGAAGCGACTCGGGTAAGAAATACTATGGCTACTACTACTACTTGCAAGCTAGACTGCGAGAGAATGTGAGTGCAGCCTGGACGGTCAGTACTCTCCGCTGCGCGCGGACGAGAGTGGAGGAGAAAACAAAGATTAAGCATGAAAGAGAGAGAGGGAAATAGAAAGAGTAAGCGAAGGAACGAGAGAACCTACCCTGGCGACGACGAGCCCCTCCTCATTTTCTCGAGAACAAGAGTGGTTCTCGAATGCAAGTCGTCGTTGAGATAATCCCCACCCCGTTATCCCATAATGACCGACCTCACAGAGGCAGCCGCACAGCAGCAGCCAATGGCTCTCCCTCTAGCTATTGTGCGTACTAGCAGCGTGCCAATGTGTGCAAGTGTAATAATTAAGGCGAAACCCCCCAATACACCGCTTCGTCATCTGCCTCTACATATAGACACACCCACCTATATATATATATATATATACTGAACCCGCATCCCCCCTATACAAATGTACGTGTGCATATATATATATATATATATATATATGCATACGTACATTTGTATGGGGAAGCGGGTTCACTTACTTATACAAGCATAGTGGTATATAGGCGAGCACCCAGGACTACTGTCGTTGTGCCGAGTGCCCCAAAACAAATATTGAGTGGTCGGTCCGAAATGACTGGTCGAAGTAACACCATCACCCACCACCACCACTAGCAGAAACACTGGTGTAGTAGTGGGTGGTCGTAGTAATAGAAGTCGTGGCACGCTCTTGGAACGGGGCTCTTCGAACAATTGGCAGCTTGCCAAACACATTAATAAGGCCGTTGTCAATTTAGTTGTTGCAGCTTGTACGGCCGCCGGTACAGGACGGGGTGAAGCAATGCAAGGCGTGGCGACGCGGCAAATACGACTGAGGAGTCGAAAAGCAGCGGCGTTATTACGTGATACTTGCAGAAAGCGGGTATGTGTGTGTCTGTGCAAGTGACTACACCCGTCGTGCAGCGACGATAGCATGGCGATCTCGCGTGGTTCTGCGACATCAGGCCCCAGGCTGCTCCTGCCCCCCCCCCCCCCCGAGCCCCCGAGAGGTCTATTTGCGTCCATTGGGGTGCAATGCCACTCGACAAGATTAATGACGATTTAGGTGTTTCTTGAACAGAGCGTACGAATCGCGCATCGATACACTGGCGTTTACGCAGCGGCACAGCAATACCAAGTCAGATTGTCCGAACGTGCCCTACTATTATTGATCGACATCGTTATGATTAACAAGCTTGTTCTTGAGCCTATATTTATATACAACATAGTCTTCCGTATGTGTATGCACTACAGTGTACCGCATGTATGGTGAAGCGTTTATATATATATATATATATATATATCGCATTCAAGAGCGAGATCGGAAACGCATTGCGTCCGGTAACACGGCTGTGCAAGGGTTTCGGCGACATTTTGTGCCCGCTGAAGTATACAGAGCGCGTTATATAAGGGAGCCAGTAGGCTAGTCATAATTGTCATCTTCCGGGCTATTGCCGGCTCTGTGATCTCGAGGATGTATATTAAACCATGCCGCTGAGAGTCAGTGACCATGCTGTCATAAGAACTGTTGGGGAATCCTTAGATATCTTAATATAGTGGCGATGTGGCTTAGGGGGCTGGTGTGCTCATAATTGTTGTAATTTACTAGGTTGTCGACGGTTCGATCCCCGTTTTCAATGAATTTTCTTTAAGCGATGCTTATCGAAAATGGACGATAAGCCATACCGCTCAGAGTCAACTGCCATGCTGCCACAAGGGCTGTTGGCAAAACCCTAGATATCTCAACATGCCCGGCCATCGGTACATTGCAGATGCCCCATAGCGATATCAAGCTGGTCGGGGACGGAGGATGGTCTAGATATCTAAACATGTTCGCTTCATGCTGCCGCTTTAAGTGCTTCTGGTGCAAAAGGGTGGCATGCGTATTAAGGTGCGCATGTCAAGCGACTAATAAATCCATTCATCAACAAAGCTCGTTACGTTTAGCCTGTCTTAAAAACAAAACTTTATCCTGTGTTGATTTATTTGTTGGTTTAGAGTAGTATTTAGGGACTGGGCATAGCTTTACATTCCAAAAAGTGGTTACATACGGTACAGCTTTATTCTCACTCTTTACTGCAATACGCATAGAAATACACTAGTAAAGATGCATGTTATGAGCTGTTCTCGAGACCCTGCAGCGGCGGCAGATACTACAATCTATTTCGTTTGTTATTTACTAATTTTGTGCTGACGTACCCGTACTGCAGCGGCAATAGACAAGTTAATTGCGGTCAAATTTAGTAGCTATTATTTGACTGTCCATCAATCAGCTGATGGTCAGCTCAGCCATTAGATGGTACACAACTATTTCTTGCTTTCTGATAATCGATGAATTATTACCGCAGAATGTGGCGTGCCGTTCTGCACTCTGCTGCTGTTGCTGCTGCTTGCATTATTGTTTGGGGAGTCTGACAGATGGATGCCAAGATGCGTTCGCTGATTGCGTGTGTTGTTGTTCTTTCGTCTTCCCCATTTGATCTGACAGAGCATGCGTCTGTCGAGTGTGGCAACGACCAGGCCGGAGTTTAACTTAGACCACACAAAGCGTACGTGGTAATTGAAACTGCGGCGCCAGAAGCAGCAGCAGCAGCAGCAACTTCACGGCAACCTTTCGCTTCCAGTGTGTGGCCAGTCGTGGAGAAGTTGCCTATCGCCGCAGTGGTACCATTTTCATCGTCGTCGTTGTCGTCGTCGTTGTTGTCGTTTGCCCCGAGGGAGTTTGCTGCCTTCCTACGCAAACAATTTGTCTTCGCTCTGCCAATCGCCATGGCTCTAGTTGAACGCCTGCTGTTCCCGATGGGTCGAGCGCAGTCGAGAGTGATACCAAAGTAGGGGATTTATTCGATTCGTCGTCGTCGTTCAAGAAAGACAGCGCGACCGGCAGTTCACAGAAGGTAGAGGATGTTAAGCACATGACATTAAAATAACAACAACAACAACAACAACAACAACAACAGCGGCAGCAACAACAACAACAACAGCGGCAGCAACAACAACAACAACAACAGCGGCAGCAACAACAACAACAGCAGCAGCGGCAACAACGACAGCAACAACAACAACAACAACAACAACAGTAGCAGCAACAACGACAACAACAACAACAACAGCAACAAAGTCTGTGGTAAGGAATGTCTGCGGTGCTGGGCCGGGCCGTAATGCCTTGCGGAGGTGGGGTAAGTGAGTAGCGCCGTTCTAAACAGTTCGACGTTTGTTTGGGGTGTTGGCCTGGCGAGCATGTGGCCCACAAGGGAATCTCCGGGGGTCTATCTTCTCCGTCTGATGTCCTATTGGCTAACAGCAGCATAAAGTAGTAGTATTAGAAGTAGTGGTGTTCGCAGTGGCAGGATTGTATCTGCGTATTACTATTATTTCGTTTAGTATAACTTCAAGCGGTAGAAGTCTAGCTGAACACGCGATTATCAGCGCGCTTATATGGGCATCTCAGTGAGCTTAGATGGAGTGCTTCCGAATGACGCTCGTTGTGTCACCGATGCATATGCAGAAGCGTTTGTTGCTCTTTAGGGCGAAACAACCTCGCGAACGACGATAACTTTAAGTCAAGCTTCATTATTGTGTATCGTGGTGGTGTACTTGTAACTGTTTGCCGCTAACGTGGCCAATGGCTACGAGCGACAAGAACTCAGAGTCTGGAACATAACCGTCGCTGAAAAGTTTGAGCTTGCTGAGGAAAAGTTAACAACAACATGTTTAGCTATTCCACCCCTGCAAAACAGCTATAAGCAGCCAAGATATGAACTGTAACAGTAGCATTAGCGAATCTTCAGTACGCAGATTGACTTGAGCCAGTACGACCACCGCTCTTGCTGCAGTTCAAGCTCTTGGTCAGAAAATACCATAGTTGGATCTTCGAATGCTAAAGCAAAAAGTCCGTTTTAAAAACCCTCTCGTCAAACCAAATCCAGCAAATACGACATCTACGCCTAGAGACGTAAAACACTTGGTGAATAGAGATATAATCAGGCTAATTAAATTTCTGAAATTGCTTTAGAATTCTACTCGTTTTAGTTAGAGTGGTATAGCCGTTACAGACGTTATAGCCTTGCTAAGTACTGATCCAATCATCCTCAACAGAAAACAGGATCAGAGGCAAGATTAACGTTAGATTAAACAACATTTCTTGTTTATCTGGCTTCATTTTTAGTTTTACTAGTATTTACCACTACACAACAATATTCAAGCTGAGCAAAAATACTGTTTCTCTTGTTTAAGTAACAAACTACCGATAGTACAAACATGGGACACGATTGTAGTAATATAAATCACAAGACACGGGCGAGAGCAGCTGCAAACCGGCCCAGCCTGATGAGCACACGAAGAAGAGCAGTAGACAGCGAGAGCAATTCCAAAGAAAGGGCTTTAAAACTCTACCTCGACAAGCTAGCTGTTATAGTGCAAAAGCTAAGCAACCAGACGCCTAACAGAAAAACACATGGACACAATGGTAAAGAGACTGGCGAGGATCTTTGTGCTACGATGAAAGTTGCTACGGCACGAAGGGAGAATATGTGCAGACTGATCGTTAACAAAACCGCGACCTTGGGGTGCCAGTGCACACGTGACACCTTGGTCTTTGAGCTTCAAGCTAAAAAGCGTCACCGCCTTTCAGTGGAGGATCTCTAGTACCTCTTATCTGATGAATCTTTCTTCCTACCTAACGTGGCGGCGTGGTGTAGGGGACTAGTTCGCTAGTCATGGTTGCCATCTACCGAATTATGGCCGGTTCAATCCCCCATGGTGGTCGAATTTTCTTTGAGCAATGCTCATTAAGAATAGATAATATATAATATACCGCTTAACGCCTATCTTTCCAGGGTAAGTCGCGTCCAGCAACTGACAAACCACGACGCGATAATAGCAGAGATGGCAGAGGAGAAGCCAGCTTCTTTCTCTGGGTTCTGAAATCTGCCGAAGAGACCTAATTAGGGACTTCATGGAGAGCACCACCTCACAAGACATTGAGGAGGCTCAGGACAGAGCGTTGCTTATCGAGGAACCGCTGGCAGTTGACCCTTAACAAACGGGGGACCCCGGTGGCCATTCCAGGCCCGAGTGGCCCCTTTTGATGCCGCCAGGTTTCTAAAACTTAAACATATCTGCCTGAACAGAGAGCAGCCCATGCACCCCACCACGAAGCCCATTTTAAACCATGCGCCGGTGCCAGCCACTTCCGACGACCACCCAGTGGAGCTGGGGATACCGAGGGGTTTACCCTGGCCACCTGGAAAAGCCGCAAAAGGGTACAAATATTACCACCTGGAAAGCCCGGGTGTTAAAGACATATACACGCAACTCCTAACGCATGTCTCTCAACTCCTAAGCTCTTAAAGTATTAAATCTGAACTGCAGAAGAGGTGCTTACAATAGGTTCCAAAAGGTCAGCAGCAGGTCGCGAGCAGACCTTCTGCTACTCAGCAAACTCAATATCCGCTGGGCTCGCGGACACCGACAAGGCGTCGAGAATCTACTGGAACGTTGCCAGATCCATATATTCGGACGCGCCATTGGCTATGACTCTACCTGGATTGATGTAGCGAATGTTGCGTGCCTTTACTTTCTGCCACTGCAGTCCCAATGTTCCACTTGAGAAGTTTCGACGACGACCTCTGGGGCCACCCATACACAATGAGTAGGGGGTTTGCCACCTTCAATCTCAGTGTGTAAAAATTACGCTAGAGGAGGTATGGGAAGCAATAGAAGCGCTATTCCTCAAATGTTCATCCTTCGACTAGACCTTCTTCCGCATATTCCAGGGGAGGAAGAACAGGACCCCCCGAACGTCGCTCGGAAGGCACCGGGTCAAGACGGTATCCCGATCTCCGCTTTCCCGGGCCTCCTTTCGACGTAAAAGGAAATCAAAAAGCCCAACGACTTCGCACGGCGTATGCCTAACTTGCGCCACGACGATCCAGACGGTGAATAATCATGCCCGCGGCAGAGTCAACTGCCTTGTAGGAAGCATTGTTCTGGCGCAGCGACGCCCTGAAGTTTGCCGCTATTAGAATCCGCGTGCGTTGGGCTTAGGGGGTCGGAGCTTTCAACTACTGGCTCACGCTTGTAGGAAGCTTCCCTGTCGCGCTGACCGTGTATGCAAGCGCATTGTCTAGTTAGTCTTCTAGTTACAAAAAAAGTGTGTGAATCGTAGTAGCTATTGTAGTGTAGTTATTTTAGCGTAAACGTGATTGCTTATAATCTGTAGCAGACATTGCTATACTTTTTTCTCAGATTTGTGTCATCTATACTATGCATGAATGCTGGATAGAAAGGTAAGTTATATGACATGGTCTTCGCCACCGAGCTGAGACTAGTTGCCTCAGAATAAACCGGGGAAAAGTGTTAGCCGTTGAAGCTGCATATTACCACATTTTATTGAATGAGTCGTTTGTTGTTTAAATGAGGCTGTCGTCGCTACGATTTTCACTTTGGAGGTCCTTATCGCTGAGCTATAAGCTATCACCTGCGATCATTACATGCCTAAAACAATTTTGGTGCTTCAGTGTTTCATGAAAAATAACCCTTTTTGATTTGTATATTCTAATAGTCCATCGGGTGGTGCTACCTGGGTTAGCCGAGCTGCAGACGCTATGTATCATACATACTAGTAGCATCATACATGTACCAAGCGTACTTAGATGTTACTAGGATAGTGTCGATCAAATAAAATTTAAATCTGAAACAAAACATGCAATATCAAAACTTTTCTGAGAGGCAGCGAGTGTTCTCTAAAGAGCTGACCGGACTGGCAGGTAGCAAGTGAAGTTCCATTTAATGATGTTAGCTTCAGGCTTGGTTTGATTTGATTATTGAACTGATATATTTTAATATTGAAATTAAGTGATTAAACTGAAACACTAATTCTGAAGCCCTTGCGGAAAAGATCACATGCGGCGCTGCAAGTAAACTAGGCACGATGTGGAAAAATAGATAAACACCAACTCTATGACAGACGAGAGGCGACAGCGCATGGAGCACCGTCAGCAGACTGAAGACTGAAATCCAGTCTATCGGCTTAGTTTTTAGTGGGTTTAAGTGTTCCGCACTACTCAGAGCAAAAGGTGTGCATTACGCACTTTTATTTATGGCCCCCTGTAAAAAAAAGGTGAACACCAGCTTGGGCTTTTAGTGTATAGTCCTCCATATGCAGCAATGGCGTCGTAATATCTGTATATACCTACCCTTAATTACGTGTTAAAATACAATTCGATATACACAATTCGACAACCCACTAAAATTCTGTCGTCCTCTTTGCCCCTTGTCGGAAAGTGGCCGCAGTACTGTTTTCTCGAGATTACTTCACCAGGTCCATTTTGCCATGTAGGCTGCTCGACCTTGAGTAGCGGTTATTCGGCGGTTATGTGGCGGTCACCTCGGAAACAAATTTTGCAAATCCTTCCTTTGAGTTGCACATGCGGCATACGGAGAGTCAGTTTTACCAATGCGGTGTGGGTGGTGCTGAAAGCAACCACTTTGGCCGGTTAGCAGCTGCGCAAGTGGTAAGGTGAACGAGCCGTGTTTAAGGCAGTACCATTTTTCGAGATCAGGGAGTATTGATTTTGCCCAGTATCCGGGATGGCTCGGCTGGATTGCTTTTCATTGTTAACTCCATTTTCTTAGAGTGTTTGTTCTTCTGATAAGTGTTCCCTCTGTTCGTTAATTGAAGGGTTTTTGGTGCCAGTTCTTTGTCAGTTCTTAGGTCCGAGGGAATTTGTCTGGAGAGGACCTGTGCGGCTGCTGTGCAGGCCATGCAACTTGTCCGGTGGAGCTTTAGGCCATTTAAAAGAATCGCTTCCGTTTGATGTTCGATCCTTAGCCAGAAGCTAACGATTAGTGCCAGATCATCTGCGTAAGCAATGGAATAAACTCCCAGAATTTACGGTAGTCTATGTGCTATATCGTACGTTATATCACAGAGGGTTGGCCTTAGTGCAGACACTTAGAGGACCTTGGCAGTGACTGCATCGCCTTCGTATGTATATTCTCGGTCCTTTAGCTACGACGCTAGGATACGTCGTGAGTACCGGTTTGCTATCGAATAATTTCTCTCTGTGTTTCAACTATGTTTAGAACTTTGCTGATAACCAAATGCTGGTTTTCCGACAGCGCCTTCTTATCTTCTAGTTATGTAACTAGTCGTCCATTGATAATGTGCGCAGCTGTCATGATTACGCAGGAGAGCATACTTTGACGGTACGCTGAGGGCACTCTTGCGGTTTACCCGATTTCGGGATAAGAGCCAGACGCGCCGTTTTCGCTATGCCTAATAAGGACAATACAACAAAAACCGATAGACCTAAATGGAGGCATTAAGACCTTCTTGGCATGTAATTAGGTACTGTCGTACTTAATGGCACTTGGCGAGCACTAGTCGATAAACACACCATACTAGTGGTGGGCGCTGTCGGCCTAGAGGAAACGCCACTTGGCTTTCTAGCAGCTCTTCACAAGACGCTAGAAAAAGGACACAACATTGGCTCTCAAAACCCAATGGCTTTGTACATTTCTCCACAATGGGGAGGACCCACCATAAGAAATGCAGTAGAAGCATGCTGTAGGAAGATAGGGTGTAAAGTCGACATCACCCGAGAAGGACGTGTGCCGCGCCAACACGATGTCGAGGCAACTTCGCGGAGAGGGCAGAAGGAATATATTTCTGTTAGGATCAGACCTGTTGCAGGCTCTTCGTCAGAAGACATGATTGAAAAAATGCGCCCACTAGTCAACACGGCGAATAGCGGGATAAAAATAGGGACGGTCATTACTAATAAGGGAGGGGACATCATCCTAAGAGTTGAAGAAAAAAGCCCAGGCAGCAGCACAACGTTTGCAGAGGTCCTCAGACAAAAGACGGGCGGAGAGGTCGACACTAGGCAGTACAGCGGCCCTACAGCAACTGTTGTCCTTCGGGGAATCAGCCCGTTACTTACGGCGCTTTCTATAGAACAGGACATTCGAAAGATACTGAAGCTCCAAGAGTCTACCAAGATTCGCACGGAAGCTCCCAGGGCTACTAAGAACAGAGGCAGTTGGCAGTGCTTGGTCACCTTACCAAACACTGAAGCCCGCAGAATCCTACTGAAGAAGATCGTGACCGTCGGAGGAAGCAGTTGTAGAGTCGAGGAATGGATAACCCTGCCCACGTGCTACAACTGGCACACGGCCTTTGCATGTAAAAACAAGAAGGCAGATAAGCAGAAATGCTACCGCTGTGGGCAGGAGGACCATCTAGCCCGTGACTGTAAAGCGGTACTTCCTAAATGCAAGTATGCAACGACGAGGGCCACAGAGCTAGATCTACAGCATGCCCCAAATATCTCCAACTTCTTAAAACTAAGATGCAGGAGCGCCAAACTGTGAGGCAAGCTAGCAGGGACAAGACAGGGCATGCAGAGCCAAATAAGAAGAACGAGGAGCCTACGACCGAACAACAGGCTCTTGCCACTGGCTCAAAAGGACCTAACGAATGGAGGACACAGGGGCCCAAGGGCGCGGCTAGAATTTCGGCCCAGCGCGACTCCTCCGCACAAAAATGATTAGTGAAATTAGCATAATTCAGGCCAACTGCAACAGAAGCAAGCCGGCCCATGATATGATAGAAGAAATAGCATGGAGAAGAAAAACTGATGTGATGGCCCTTAGCGAACCCAACAAAAGGAAAACCAAAGAATCAGAGACTTGGGACAAAGACCCTATGCAAGTGCTTGAGAGAGGACACGGAAATGGGTTTTGCTGGATCGAAGTAAAAGAAGTCGGCAGAATATATTCGGCCTACATCAGCCCCAACTGCTTGCACGGAGATTTCGAGCGCTTCCTAGATGACCTCGCAGAATCGATACGCGACACGAAAACCGGAAATGGAGTGCTAATAACCGGGGATTTTAACTCAGCGTCAGAAGTCTGGGGATCACCTCGAGCCGATAAAAGGGGCAGAACTCTACTAGAATGGGCAGCATCACTCGATCTTCAAGTATTTAACGACGGAAAAGAAGCTACTTTCCACCGCCACGGCAGCGAGTCTTACGTGGATATCACGTTATGTAACGACATCCTCGCGCCAAAAGTTATAAGCTGGAAGGTTCTAGTGGACGAGGAAAACCTGAGCGACCATTTCTGCATTGAGACTCGACTGAGAATTCACAACTTTCGATCAGTTCCTCCCCTTAAGAAGCGATTCAGACTCACAAACGAGTCAAGGTTCAAGAAAGAACTCGGGAGGAAAATAAAAGCCCTATCCAGCCCCCACATAACTGCAGAAGATCTACAAGCACTCCTTGTAGAGGTGTGCAAGACTACGTGTACCAACAGCGCTCACCCCAGGCGAGGGAACGTCCCGCCTAAATATTGGTGGACGCAGGAGATCGCAGACAAACGAAAAGAGTGCTGCAAAGCAAGGCGTGCTCTCAAACTGAAACAACGAGACGCAGACGCACGCAATCAAGAATTGCAAGAGTATAGAAGAAGCCGGGCCTTACTTAAGCAAGCCATAGCCGACAGTAAGACTAGCGGCCATGGAAAGCTCCTCAACGAGGTCGAGGACGATCCCTAGGGAAAACCTTACAAGATAGTCAGGGGTAATAAAAAAAAGACCCCTGTTTCCCTGGACGAACAGCAAACCAAGACGGTACTAACTAAGCTGTTCCCGGCCCACGCATCTTTCGAAAGGGCAATTTATGAGAACATTCCCGGGCTGGAAGGTGAGGCCGAGTTTCCGTCTATTGAACCACACGAGGTTCTACGCGCAGCTCACAGGCAAAAGACCGGAAAAGCCCCCGGACCAGACGGGGTTCCCCCTGAGGCAGTGAAACTTCTCTTTACAGAGCACCCTGAGATAGTTGCGGACTCTTTTAATGTCCTACTCAAAAGCGGCACTTTTCCGCTATCCTGGAAGCGTGCTGAAGTCGTCCTCATTCCCAAGGGAAACGGGGGATACCGACCGATATGCCTGCTGAGTGCGCTGGCAAAAGGATACGAGGCCATAATTGAAGAAAGACTGAGGCTCTTCGCAGAGGAACACGGCCTGCTTTCGAACACACAATACGGCTTCCGCAAGAACCGGTCAGTCCTAACTGCAATACAACGCGTTGCAAGTAGGGCGGATTCGTTACGAAGTTCCACTATACATACACGGCAGCTCCTCCTAGTCGCTCTCCTAGACGTTAAGAACGCCTTCAACAGTCTACCATGGAAAACAATTCTGGACACACTGATACGAAAAAAAGTCTCCTCGTATCTGCTAAATGTAATTTCTAGCTACCTTAAAGCACGAACAGTTGTCAACGGCCAGGTCAGCTTCCAAATGACAGCCGGGGTCCCGCAGGGGTCTATACTTGGCCCACTTCTCTGGAATTTGGCTTACGACGACGTCCTCCGTCTAACAGGCCTGCCCAAAGGAGCGGACACAGTAGCCTATGCCGACGACCTGGCGATAGTAGTGCAGGCTAAAACTGCCGACGAACTTGAACTAAATATGAATAAAGCTGTTTACCTAACGTCAAGTGGATGAGCGCAGCGGGACTCAGACTTGCCCCTGAAAAGAGCGAAGCAATACTCCTCACAGGGAGAAAGAAGATCCGTCCGCTCACTCTACAGCTTGACGGCGAGGATATTAAAATTGTAAAGGAAGTCCGCTATCTCGGGGTCACACTGGATACTGCGATGAATGGCCTCAGCCACATAAAAAAGGCAACGACAAAAGCAGCCAAGGCAGTGTGTGCTATAGCCAAGATTCTGCCGAACATCCATGGCCCCCGGGCCCGCACAAGGGCACTGCTAATGACGGTCGCGGAATCAACTGCATTATTTGGAGCGCCAGTTTGGGTGAGAGCAACTCTCAAGACGAAGAAAGCGAAACAGATTCTACGAAGGACCCAGAGGGTGGCAGCCCTGAGGGTAATCCAGGGGTACCGCACAGTCAGCACAAATGCTGCTCTGGTGCTTGCAGGGTCGATCCCCTGGGATCTTAAGGCACTCGAAAGGAAGCGACTATGGGAATTAGGTTCCCCTACCCAAACGGAAAAAGACAGCGAGAGAAACAACACAATTAAGACATGGCAGGAGGAGTGGGACGCCATCCCCCCGGGGGTCCTGGAGGATCCCTGCGCGTACTGCTGCCAGACATCAAGGCATGGATAGAGAGGCCTGGGGGAGACCTCACCTATCACCTCACCCAAATCCTCACAGGACACGGAAACTTCAACTCGTATTTGTCCCGAATTGGAAAGGCTTTGTCGCCGATATGCGTATTTTGCCAAGAGGCACATGAGGACACTCCAGGTCACACACTGCTACAGTGCTCGGCCTGGGAGGCTGCGCGGTTAAGGGCAAGCAGACTCGTCCGAGTGAAATGGGCCAGGGAGGGAGACCCACACCACGAGGTCAGCGACCGACCTCGGTCCAGCTTAATAAAGTTCACAGAATACATTGTCTCCAGTGAGCAGGCCTGGAAACTGGGAGCAGCGACGGCAAAAGAAGTCCTCCATGAGAAACATGAAAAGTGCAAAGAAAGACAGGCACAACTGCGGCTTCAACCTGAAAGCATCCATGGAGAAGTGCAGCTCGAAGAAAATGGGCTTGCCGGTGTTAGACAAGTGCTGGATCCTCTGAGCGACCCCAGCCAATTGATCTGAAAGGGCGCTCGCCACTTCTCCTGATAGTCCATAGTACTGTTTTTATGAAGATCTGGGCTATCAGAGAGTGAAGCTTAAGGGGGGAGGTGCGTTTAGTGGGTATCTTGCGATTTCTCGTCTTCGGACACCTAAATTAACTTAATTGCTTAGTGCTCTTTGTATGATCTGACTGATCAATTTAGTGTAACAGAACATTACAGTAATAGCAGTTATCGCTATAGAGAAAATCTGCCTTCTCTAATTTTATTTAGAAATTCATATACTTTAAAATGGGGATAAAAAAAGATAAAGCTTATTATATTATACCACATACATTTTATAATTTTATGTTATTACTAGGCACCACTTATAAAATAACTATGCTGTGTTGCTTGCACTGACGTATTTGTGGTCGCAGCAAAAGCGCACAATAATTCCTAAGCTGGAAATGCTACTGGCCTGCAAATAGAGAAACTCTGGAAATAACAAAATCCACCAATTGCATGCTATAGTTTAAAGCTAGTTGCCTGTTCTAAACGATAATAGCAGATGAATACTGTTGTAACGTATAGGCGTCATTCTATGTGTAGGAGTGCGCGTGGACTAAACTTCGGTGTTCCACATGACCCCAACTAATACCGTGTCAGAAACGAAGTTGTACAACGCTGCAACCTCCTCCATTAATTTATAGCCTACCGAACTTAGATACGAAGAACGTCAATAATTTAATTGTACTGTTTCTCCCAGCTCCGGCAAGCGACTTCCAATGCCCGAGAAGAGAATATTTTCCCTGCATTGAGATGGCACGAAGCCGTATTGATGAGCTCATTCTGTACACGGACTTAACTTGTTTCGATATTGCTTTTAAAGCCTTGACAATCACACTTTAGACGCTCGTAACAAGCTATTGCAATGTAGATATATATATATATATATATATATATATATATATATATATTAATAGGCTAAGATACCCGCGGCACGATAGCGTCATTGCATTCTATTTACTGCACTTAAAAGGGCTTTCTTCAGCAGAGGAATGTGGCACCAAGACAATAATGACTACGTCCAACAGAAACTACCGGCAACGCTGGGACTCAAATTTGCGGTAGTCGGCCTATCGACCATGGTTGCCACAGCAGCGTCCATTGCCCCGAATGATATACATACGATAAGTTCACGCGTTATCGTGCTTATCGTTATATGTTAACGTTATCCAAGTGAACCCTGCACTCCTAATGTGGTTAATAAGAAGCTGGAGAATTTGCGCCCTTGATGCCAGTCGTTTCGAGCGACTCTCATCGTAACCAGGCCCTGCCTCGTCTACTGCGTTTACCATCGAAAACTCATATAAGTAACAAGACGTTTTCGCATTCTGACACCAAGATAGGCGTAACCCTTTAGCGCAGCCGCTCCCTTCTCTGCTACGCCTTTCTACTCGCGCCTCATCAGCAATGAGTCTTCACCAGTTCTGGGTGCAGCCTCGCACTCGGCAGTTCGACAGACGAGGAGACTGGGTTGAACTACTAGCACTTTATTTCTCTTCTTTGTTCAATCCAGTAGCATCCGGCTCATCTATTTCGACAAAGCTTTAGCGTACCTACCTATCCTACGATCTACCGCCGCGACTCGTCTCTCGAATTTAATGAGCCTGATATTAACATTCAACTCTATGTGTGTCTAAAACATAAATGCAGCTACACACCTGATGGTATCCCCTCTATATAAAACAAACTAGCTATTTTTAGCGAATCCTCTAAAGAACATTTTTGAGGGGCCATACAACGACGCTATGGTTTCTGTCCTTTTAAACCCCATCGATTCGAAGACGTTTCCTTCAGACTGCTACGATGCCAACGAGATGTACAACAAGTTTATGCGGTGTCCTCAGCGCATACTGCGCTACAGTCTGCTGTCGACGTCATCTGCCGCTCGTGCATCGACAATGGGGTGGAGCTGTGCGTTTCGAAAAGCCTCGTTTTGAAACATGGCTTATTCGATCCGGAGTATCAGGTTAACGGGACAATATTGCTCACCGCTAATGTTGCACGGGACCTCGGTGTATTAGTATATTCAAAATATATTTATTTTTAAATAAAAAAAAACATACTTGTGCAAGCACAGATGGAGGATTGAAGGTGTTCAGAGAAGATTCTTAAAAGAGCTCTGTAGAAGATGTGATATTGAGCCGAATGCTGTAAACCTTCCGTCGCACTCGACTTTACTGAAGAACAACAACGCACGACCACTATCGCAACTTGCAAGTTTTCATCTTATCAACCGTTTCTGCGATGTGACAACATCGCAATCGCAGAAGCCAAATAATGCGTTTACCAAAATGTATTGCAAAATTTGAAACAATCAATAATATGTTCGCCTGGTGTGTAACCAGAGAACCGCACAAGGCAGCTTACGTGGGCGTAATTGCCTACCTAACCTCTGATAGGGTCAATCCGGTGCACCTATGAGTCTCCTCCGGTTGCTAGGCGCAGACGCATGCCACCACGCCACCGGGCTCGACCCTTATTGTGTTATTTAGACGTATATATTGTTCACGCGTCTGGAGCGTACATATTGTGCAATCACAGATGTATGACAAAGGCCGTTAAGTTTCACTAGTCTGCTGGCCTTGCAAAGCATTTAAGTTCTTCATCGATGGTACCACTGTAAGGTTGGTATCACGTTCTTCGCAACTAGGGCGTTCCCTTCGGAGTTAGCATACCCATGTATATGTATTTCCATTAAATCCAGGCATATGACAACATATAGGCTGAGAAAAACAAAAGACATTAAAAAAATATGTGAATAATTGAGTATGTGTACTTCGGCGATGACAGGGAAGGGTTATCGTCGCTGAGGGCAGCGACTGTAGCTCAGTGACAGTTGCTGGTAGCGGCCGACTTAGCGGAGAAAGCACTACGGCAGCAGCGACAGCGGGGGTTTGAATCTGGAGTCGTTATAACGGACGACTCTGCAGTTAGTGAAGACAGTTAGAGTTAAGTCGCGGTCAAAGAAGGAACACAGTGCGGTGAGAGAGGCCGAAGAGGCGGTGCTGTACCGAAGTCGGATGGAATGAAGGAGTCGGATAAAATAAAACTTCAGCCGTGGTGGACAATATCCGTGTCTTCTTCCTAGTAACCCAGTCTAGGCCCTGACATAGGTTTGTAAAGCAATCTTAGTATTTGATCATAAAATGTGCTCCGCTACTAGCTATTGCGACTAGTTTAACGGATAACTGCTAAGACTAGAATAAAAAGCTCCTTTATTCATGTAATAAAGGGTAAAGAATGGGTGGTCGCAGGCGGGGCCTGTGCAGTCGTCTTGTTGTGAATATCCCTAGCCTCGCGCCAGACGAACACACTATTTATTGATGTGCTCCGTTCTTGCGTCGCATCTTGGGTCACATACGTCATTTGGCTTCTGAGATTGTTCGGCCTCTTCAAAGAAATTATCAATAAGACTTGAGCCCATGAGTTGAGCTAAAACACGTCTGTCATTTTTCCTGAGTGTGTATATTAAGGACGGTAATACAACGTCGTTCGTTTTGATTTCACATCTTCTGTGGAGTCTCTTTCACAATCTCCTTTGCATAATTTCAATCATACCTATTTTTTACACAAATATGGGTGTCATACGGGTGAATAGTATAAACGTTTGGATAACACAATCGATTTGTACAAACGAAGACACACCGTAGGCTCCTTGACAATAAAACAGCGAAACAACATATTCCCAAGTACGAATGCTGCCTTGACTAGTTGGGTGATATGTGCTCTCCGCACAGGTGAGGTCCGCGAGATTAAGACTCTAAGATTCCGCGTCACGTTGGCCGTTGGCAGTGTTGACCCGTTGAGCAAGTAGTTTAGCTCGGAGGAGCCGTGTTTCACAACGAGACACTTGTGAACGGAGAGTTGCATACTATTGTCGCAACGCACCACCGGTTGACACCGTCCACCGCGGCCTGCAACGCTGTGTACGCCGACGAGGAGTCGAGCGCACTATAAACATTATAGGCTAACGGTAGTTCGAGAACATTGGCAGCCGCACATTAGATTGCGGCCTGGGTTTAAGCGACAGCCACACATTTTGAGCGGGGTTTAGGTCTACCTCAAGTTGTTTTCAGCCTACTCACCTACCGCCTGATAGAAATGTGCCTATATATTAGAAACCTCACGCACACATAGATGGCATCCGCAACACATGATATCAGATCGCCAGATTATGTACGCCAAATGAGGATTTTATTCCTGAGATATGTAGCGTTATTAAGTCGCATGTGCACGATGTTAAGGTCTGTAACAGACCAGAACCTTCTAAGAATTCTGTAACCAACCATCTCATTTGCTTTCGAGCTGATGTTGGTATTAAATTAGCAGGCGCTCGTTCCGACTCTATGGTTCGTATTGCATTTTTCGTAATAAACGACGGCAAAATTCAGTTTTGCATTTGTTGCACGAAGCTCGTCTCTTCGCTAATCTACGCAAAGCTATTTGTCTGCCGAACCACACAGCTAGGTTACTGTAGGATAACCGTGTCCGTTAAGCAGCGCGGGCATAGACAGCGTCGGTTGGCGGCAATGCCGAAGCAAGCTAAATACATGACGCCAAATAGAAGATGCCGACACCCTACTAGCGAAGACGCGGGAACTCACTAAATGCGCGGGCAATTTGTATACATATAAGGGGGCACGAGAATAAATGAATCAATAGTCGTTTGTTCGAGCCTGGCAGAGGACGTGTGTCGTTTGAACGAGAGAATGGCGAACTCGTAACGGTCGTCGGCCAGCCATGGGGGTGGTTAGACACTACAGTTACTAGCCCTTCAACCTGGCTACCTCGAATATTAGCGGCAGCAATACACAAACGAATGCTAATATTTTGTCATCAGTCTAGCCAACTGAAGCTATAAATAGATACACTCAATAGATACTACGGTAAAGGTGACGACTTCTCAAACAACAGCCAGTTGCTATTTACGGTGGCCGTTTGAAAGGCAAAAGCAGGTCTTGCAGTTTTACTTATCATCACACGTATGTCACGGTTAGTGTCAAATGTGTTAAGTTTCTGGATATTTGTCATGTATATAGATTCTCTTGCTTTGCATAAAACAGTTACGTTCAAATAAGCATTATTCGACATCTTTGACGTTTAATATATAGGATTGAATTATTAGGAGGGAGGAACGTTAATAGCCCGATCTTTCTTGCGTAGACTACAATCAGGACACCGTCACACACAGTTGGCAATCAATTCGTTTTTATTTAGGCATACAATAAATAGACGCGTTCCCATTATCGTATCACGTATCCGTACATCCGATCCAGTTTAATTAGGCCTAGCTATATAAGCATAAGTATCTACGTATGTATATATGTATATACAGAAAGATTGTAGCACCCGAATCTTTTCGACGTTTTGCCAGGACGTAGCACAATGCATGTGAGGTGTTTGTACAAAACAGAACAACATAGATAGGAGACTAAAGGGTGGACAGTGGCATTGCTTAGACAATAGCTGCAGCTCTAAACGTGCCAGAAATCCCGTCCCCCTCCTAATCGAGCTCCTTCTGGCCCATCGTCAAACTTAACCGGCTTGTTATGCGACGATGGCGGCAAAGACAACAACAAAACTGTGATTTGTAGGACAATGGATAATGACCCTTTACCTATTCACCCGCCTATGCAAGTGCGTTACCGTTCGTTGTAAAAATATAACAATAATAACAGTAATACTGATGTAAATGATAATACAGGTTAAATGACACTAATTGTTGTGGGGAGAGGCAATATTGCAGCGTCCCATCCGAACGTGTCGACTGTTAGTTGGGAACCCAGATATGTATTCTCTCTCACTACGTTTCTCTTGCTTGGTTTCACGTTCTTACTGGCCACTATATATATATATATATATATATATATATATATATATATATATACATATATATATAATGCTCTGCTGCTGGTTTGATGAAACGGCATTTGCTGCCGGAGGCCGAGGGAAGAGAGAGAGAGAACACTCGTGCCACCTCATCGCGACTAGAATATAGGGCAGGTGTAGGAGGCTCACACTTATCTTCGATTGCCCAAAAATTACGATGCAATGAGTTCAACGGGCTCGGGCCTAATGTTTCCCACAATCCCGTTGCATGTTTTGTGGCAATTTTGATACATGAGTAACCTTCCTATATTAATTGAGTTAGTCTATTTGAGAAGTTATAGCAACAACAAGCGCCAGCATATATATATATATATATATATATATATATATTTGCACTTTTGCGATACTTGTCCACGAGGCGCCCAAATGTATGTATATATACGCCCTACGTCTATACATGGGCAGTAAGTATCATTCACTAATTTGATCTCTTGGTAAGCTGTGAACTGCGTCGCCTACTGAAGGACAATTGTAATAAACGAGGTTCCAGCATATCAAGAGACGAAAACCCATCTGAGCCACACCACACGGTATAATGCGGGTATGTTTAACGGTATATGTTTTTTTTTTGTTGTTTATGAGCACCATGCTTCGAACGATGTACATATTTCGAGTTTGACTCAAACCAAACTTTACAAGTTGAAAGTTGATACGACCTAAAGAGTGTACAAAAATGTCTTTCTCATAAAACAATCGCACAGATAAGTGTCGTTGTTTTTACCACTACTACTACTACTACTAACTACTAATACAGGTGTTGTTTCGAAAGCATCAATCCGCAGCCAATATGCCTTGTACCTGCTCCCTGAGATAATATGTCCTATGTATACGTCTACAAATGTGTCATATCATGTAAACGGCATCTACATATACTACTACTAACTACTAATACAGGTCTGTTTACTGAAGAACAACAACGCACGACCACTATCGCAACTTGCAAGTTTTCATCTTATCAACCGTTTCTGCGATGTGACAACATCGCAATCGCAGAAGCCAAATAATGCGTTTACCAAAATGTATTGCAAAATTTGAAACAATCAATAATATGTTCGCCTGGTGTGTAACCAGAGAATCGCACAAGGCAGCTTCGTGGGCGTAATTGCCTACCTAACCTCTGATAGGGTCAATCCGGTGCACCTATGAGTCTCCTCCGGTTGCTAGGCGCAGACGCATGCCACCACGCCACCGGGCTCGACTCTTATTGTGTTATTTAGACGTATATATTGTTCACGCGTCTGGAGCGTACATATTTGTGCAATCACAGATGTATGACAAAGGCCGTTAAGTTTCACTAGTCTGCTGGCCTTGCAAAGCATTTAAGTTCTTCATCGATGGTACCACTGTAAGGTTGGTATCACGTTCTTCGCAACTAGGGCGTTCCCTTCGGAGTTAGCATACCCATGTATATGTATATCCATTAAATCCAGGCATATGACAACATATAGGTGAGAAAAACAAAATACATTAAAAAAATATGTGAATAATTGAGTATGTGTACTTCGGCGATGACAGGGAAGGGTTATCGTCGCTGAGGGCAGCGACTGTAGCTCAGTGACAGTTGCTGGTAGCGGCCGACTTAGCGGAGAAAGCACTGCGGCAGCAGCGACAGCGGGGGTTTGAATCTGGAGTCGTTATAACGGACGACTCTGCAGTTAGTGAAGACAGTTAGAGTTAAGTCGCGGTCAAAGAAGGAACACAGTGCGGTGAGAGAGGCCGAAGAGGCGGTGCTGTACCGAAGTCGGATGGAATGAAGGAGTCGGATAAAATAAAACTTCAGCCATGGTGGACAATATCCGTGTCTTCTTCCTAGTAACCCAGTCTAGGCCCTGACATAGGTTTGTAAAGCAATCTTAGTATTTTATCATAAAATGTGCTCCGCTACTAGCTATTGCGACTAGTTTAACGGATAACTGCTAAGACTAGAATAAAAAGCTCCTTTATTCATGTAATAAAGGGTAAAGAATGGGTGGTCGCAGGCGGGGCCTGTGCAGTCGTCTTGTTGTGAATATCCCTAGCCTCGCGCCAGACGAACACACTATTTATTGATGTGCTCCGTTCTTGCGTCGCATCTTGGGTCACATACGTCATTTGGCTTCTGAGATTGTTCGGCCTCTTCAAAGAAATGATCAATAAGACTTGAGCCCATGAGTTGAGCTAAAACACGTCTGTCATTTTTCCTGAGTGTGTATATTAAGGACGGTAATACAACGTCGTTCGTTTTGATTTCACATCTTCTGTGGAGTCTCTTTCACAATCTCCTTTGCATAATTTCAATCATACCTATTTTTTACACAAATATGGGTGTCATACGGGTGAATAGTATAAACGTTTGGATAACACAATCGATTTGTACAAACGAAGACACACCGTAGGCTCCTTGACAATAAAACAGCGAAACAACATATTCCCAAGTACGAATGCTGCCTTGACTAGTTGGGTGATATGTGCTCTCCGCACAGGTGAGGTCCGCGAGATTAAGACTCTAAGATTCCGCGTCACGTTGGCCGTTGGCAGTGTTGACCCGTTGAGCAAGTAGTTTAGCTCAGAGGAGCCGTGTTTCACAACGAGACACTTGTGAACGGAGAGTTGCATACTATTGTCGCAACGCACCACCGGTTGACACCGTCCACCGCGGCCTGCAACGCTGTGTACGCCGACGAGGAGTCGAGCGCACTATAAACATTATAGGCTAACGGTAGTTCGAGAACATTGGCAGCCGCACATTAGATTGCGGCCTGGGTTTAAGCGACAGCCACACATTTTGAGCGGGGTTTAGGTCTACCTCAAGTTGTTTTCAGCCTACTCACCTACCGCCTGATAGAAATGTGCCTATATATTAGAAACCTCACGCACACATAGATGGCATCCGCAACACATGATATCAGATCGCCAGATTATGTACGCCAAATGAGGATTTTATTCCTGAGATATGTAGCGTTATTAAGTCGCATGTGCACGATGTTAAGGTCTGTAACAGACCAGAACCTTCTAAGAATTCTGTAACCAACCATCTCATTTGCTTTCGAGCTGATGTTGGTATTAAATTAGCAGGCGCTCGTTCCGACTCTATGGTTCGTATTGCATTTTTCGTAATAAACGACGGCAAAATTCAGTTTTGCATTTGTTGCACGAAGCTCGTCTCTTCGCTAATCTACGCAAAGCTATTTGTCTGCCGAACCACACAGCTAGGTTACTGTAGGATAACCGTGTCCGTTAAGCAGCGCGGGCATAGACAGCGTCGGTTGGCGGCAATGCCGAAGCAAGCTAAATACATGACGCCAAATAGAAGATGCCGACACCCTACTAGCGAAGACGCGGGAACTCACTAAATGCGCGGGCAATTTGTATACATATAAGGGGGCACGAGAATAAATGAATCAATAGTCGTTTGTTCGAGCCTGGCAGAGGACGTGTGTCGTTTGAACGAGAGAATGGCGAACTCGTAACGGTCGCCGGCCAGCCATGGGGGTGGTTAGACACTACAGTTACTATCCCTTCAACCTGGCTACCTCGAATATTAGCGGCAGCAATACACAAACGAATGCTAATATTTTGTCATCAGTCTAGCCAACTGAAGCTATAAATAGATACACTCAATAGATACTACGGTAAAGGTGACGACTTCTCAAACAACAGCCAGTTGCTATTTACGGTGGCCGTTAGAAAGGCAAAAGCAGGGTTTGCAGTTTTACTTATCATCACACGTATGTCACGGATAGTGTCAAATGTGTTAAGTTTCTGGATATTTGTCATGTATATAGATTCTCTTGCTTTGCATAAAACAGTTACGTTCAAATAAGCATTATTCGACATCTTTGACGTTTAATATATAGGATTGAATTATTAGGAGGGAGGAACGTTAATAGCCCGATCTTTCTTGCGTAGACTACAATCAGGACACCCGTCACACACAGTTGGCAATCAATTCGTTTTTATTTAGGCATACAATAAATAGACGCGTTCCCATTATCGTATCACGTATCCGTACATCCGATCCAGTTTAATTAGGCCTAGCTATATAAGCATAAGTATCTACGTATGTATATATGTATATACAGAAAGATTGTAGCACCCGAATCTTTTCGACGTTTTGCCAGGACGTAGCACAATGCATGTGAGGTGTTTGTACAAAACAGAACAACATAGATAGGAGACTAAAGGGTGGACAGTGGCATGCTTAGACAATAGCTGCAGCTCTAAACGTGCCAGAAATCCCGTCCCCCTCCTAATCGAGCTCCTTCTGGCCCATCGTCAAACTTAACCGGCTTGTTATGCGACGATGGCGGCAAAGACAACAACAAAACTGTGATTTGTAGGACAATGGATAATGACCCTTTACCTATTCACCCGCCTATGCAAGTGCGTTACCGTTCGTTGTAAAAATATAACAATAATAACAGTAATACTGATGTAAATGATAATACAGGTTAAATGACACTAATTGTTGTGGGGAGAGGCAATATTGCAGCGTCCCATACGAACGTGTCGACTGTTAGTTGGGAACCCAGATATGTATTCTCTGTCACTACGTTTCTCTTGCTTGGTTTCACGTTCTTACTGGCCACTATATATATATATATATATAATGCTCTGCTGCTGGTTTGATGAAACGGCATTTGCTGCCGGAGGCCGAGGGAAGAGAGAGAGAGAACACTCGTACCACCTCATCGCGACTAGAATATAGGGCAGGTGTAGGAGGCTCACACTTATCTTCGATTTGCCCAAAAATTACGATGCAATGAGTTCAACGGGCTCGAGCCTAATGTTTCCCACAATCCCGTTGCATGTTTTGTGGCAATTTCGATACATGAGTAACCTTCCTATATTAATTGAGTTAGTCTATTTGAGAAGTTATAGCAACAACAAGCGCCAGCATATATATATATATATATATATATATATATATTTGCACTTTTGCGATACTTGTCCACGAGGCGCCCAAATGTATGTATATATACGCCCTACGTCTATACATGGGCAGTAAGTATCAGTCACTAATTTGATCTCTTGGTAAGCTGTGAACTGCGTCGCCTACTGAAGGACAATTTGTAATAAACGAGGTTCCAGCATATCAAGACACGAAAACCCATCTGAGCCACACCACACGGTATAATGCGGGTATGTTTAACGGTATATGTTTTTTTTTAGTTGTTTATGAGCACCATGCTTCGAACGATGTACATATTTCGAGTTTGACTCAAACCAAACTTTACAAGTTGAAAGTTGATACGACCTAAAGAGTGTACAAAAATGTATTTCTCATAAAACAATCGCACAGATAAGTGTCGTTGTTTTTACCACTACTACTACTACTAACTACTAATACAGGTGTTGCCCCGAAAGCATCAATCCGCAGCCAATATGCCTTGTACCTGCTCCCTGAGATAATATGTCCTATGTATACGTCTACAAATGTGTCATATCATGTAAACGGCATCTACATATATGCCTTCACATGTTTCAACAGCATCACATCTATCAGCTCACAAACGGCTCAACTACTACTACTACTACTACTACGCGGAAAAAGATCGAACGTCGACATTGCAAAGATATTCATAGTGTAATCGAGCGGTGGCAACCACGGCTTGGAGGAGCGGCGGCTTGGCGGCTTGCGTGTGCTTGCTTGTATGATTGAGTGTATGTGCACTGAGCCATTGTCGTTTTCTGAGCCAATGAACTCCAAACGGCTTGCGACCCCCCGACCGGCACCCTGCTTGCGACTGCAGAGTGCCCAGTCCGGGGGCGCCAATAGCGCCGTAACGGAACGAATCGAATGATCAGTAGCAGCTGGGCCCTTTTGTGGGCCCTTCTCTCCTTGTCGTTGTCGTCGTCGTCGTCAACGTTGGACTACGTCGGCGTCATCGGCGCATCTGCAGCTTTCAGAGCGGACTCGCCGAACAACATCGAACCGGTTGGCTGCGTCGCCCTCCCACCTTTACGCCACGCCATGCCACGGCCCTCGATGCGTCGGTCGGTAGTCAGTCAGTTAATCAGTTAAACCTTAAAGATGCACGAATCGTGGCGATTCGCCCGCCGTCGCCGCCGCGATGACGGCATAGGCGCGCGACGCCCTTCCAGAGGCAACAGGCGGGCCGGTGGTAGAGTTGCCTGCTGCTGTAAAGGCGGACGACAACGACGGCGACGACGACGTCGATGTTGTCGTCCCGGCCGCCCCCGCCTGCAGGACTGCGGCAGAGCCGGCACCAGGACCGAAGCTGGCCCCGCTAGACACAGGCGGGGAGATGATGCACCTGCCGTTCGTGCCATTCGGCCTGTTCCCGACGGTGTTGCTGGCGCGGCCACAAACTGCGCTTGGCTGAGCGTTGTCCTTGGCCTTCGCCAAGCTGTCGAGGTACTCCTGCAGGAGAACGGAGAGCACGTTCGAGTGGTTCGAGCAGTCGATCGAGTTGCGGTGCTCTTCCGGATCCTCTTCCTTCGGCTCGGGGGTCGGCGTACGCATCGTTGGGGTTATGCTGGACGAGCTACCTGCAATCGTACGGCATGCGTATGCAAAATGCACGGGTCAGCGGTCGTTCGTTCACGCGCGCACCTACCATCATCATCATTGTCATCATCAGCATTGTCATCAACATCGTCACCATCATCATCATCATCACCAACATCGTCATCATCATGGTCAGTATAATCATCATCATCGTTATCATCCAACATGCATACACGCACACGCTCACACATAAACGCACAGACGGAAGAAGAGATCGACAGAGGCAAATTTCGATGGCATAAGTATGTAGAAGTAACCCCCTATCCAACCGCAAGTAGACATGCGGGATGATATGAAGGGATAGAGCTGAGCAGAGGAGAACGGCAGAGACGCCTCTCCCACGGCTTCGAAGTAATGCCAAGGTAGTACCGAGTCTGGGGGGGGGGGAGGAATCCGGGGGTAGCAGCGGCAAATTGATTGACTACAGTTGGTTACGGTAATTGTCAGTCGCATTTTGAAGGTGCAATTGTGGCCCATGCTAGTGCGGTTAATATTGAAGTAGTTTCGTAGTTAGTATTGCAGTAGTCTTTCTTGTTATTGTTGCAGTTGATTCATTCTTATTTGTGTGTTGTTGTGGTACACTTTTTTTCGTTACTTAATGGGGGGTTGGATGGTAATGCACCATCTCTTTTTATTGAGACATCTGTGCTCCCTGTTTTTTTTTCGATCATGGTCGATTTGAAATCCACTCCGGCATTCACCTTGTTAAATTGGGAACCATGAAAACCAATTTAGGAGTGGTCGGTCTGGGCGAAATATCGCTGCGAAGGTGTATTTGTCGACTCGTGGCATCAAAGGCGTCGGCCATCTCCTCCGCTTGTTCTGTTCCGACTTTGCATTTGTTTGATGCCGGTAAACACGACAGTATGTGTATATTTGCAAGTGGTGTCACGCTATTATATTTTTATTATTTGTTGTACGTACAAACACTCCTTTCTCGGCATAGGGATGCATAGCTGCATCATGAATGCCGTTGAAAACTTGCCCGCGCCTTTTAACAGGCAGCTCTTAACACTATCCTATTACACTGTTTTAATCAATTTCCCCCAATTTGTTGACTAATTTTGACCGACTGAACCTCGGGATTACAATCACCCAACATTAATGCAGCAGATAGGTGATGACACTAATACGAATACAACGTAGTGTACCTCAAGTATTTAACTACTTTTTACATAGAGCGATAAATCGACTGAAGTCAAGAGGTGCGAAACGAGCGTCAGCCTGTCTGACCTATGTCGACAAAGGGGACCACCTCAGCAGCCGCTAACAGACACTTAACCCAAATTGGCCTCGGCTGCGATTTCTCGTTCTCCCCGAGTGAACAAGCGACATAGGCGGTAGCAGCAAGCCAACAACAACGACAGCAAAAAACAACAACAACAACAACAACAAAACAACAACAACAACAACAACAAACAACAACAACAACAACAGCTGCAGCTTCGTCACGGGAAGCATCGTGTCTTCTTTCTTCCGAAGCCTGTTATTGCTGCTGCCCTTGTTACGGCAGCAAGGCCTGCAGAAGGCAGCCTATGGCCCCTAACACCGACGACGAGGCAAGCAACAACAAGGCCAACAACAGGAAAATGTCCGCTGTTTGAGAAAAATGTCGAGAGACGGCAGGCTCGCATCGCATGCACGACGCGCATGCACGTCAACGCATACTGAACTGAATAGCTGCACATAAGACACAGATAGGCACATTTATACACATGCATCCCACGCATGCATGGATACATACACACACGCACACAGACATACACACACATATCAACGAAACTATCTATTTTTGCGCTCTTATAGCATGCAGCTGTAAGCAGCAGCGACGTATGACCATCACGACAGCGTACGTACACGACAAATACCTGGTGGAGCGAGATAGGCAGAATTTGGCCTGAAACGAGGAGGCAAGACAAGTGAAGGAGTCGTTTAGTTAATCGGTCCAGCCCCGACCGACGCGGCACAACAGCCCAGCCCAGCGCAACGCAGCTGCCTGTATGCCATCGCAGCGGGCCATGCGAGGAATGAATGTCCGGCAAACCGGTGGCAACCTCCTAACCCCATTCGGCCCCGCACCCCCGTCGCCGCCACCACCCAATTCCTCGCCCCTCGCCCCCGGCCCCCCCCGCTTGCTTATCTACGTGCGGCGTTCTTGGCCGTATCGTTGCCGCAGCCGGCTGTTTGCAAAGACGCACGCCGTCGTAGCCAATTCACTCAGGAGAGAGAGAACCGCCTGCTCCACTTATGTACGACGTGTAATAAATTCTACTCTTATTAATGGTTGTACTATGGTAGTCGTAGAAGTCGTGCAAGGGGTAGTCGGACGAGGAGCGTGGTAAAGCTAGAATAATATTAATTTCACTATTGTTGATAGTTGTCGCAGTGGCAGTAGCAGGGTGAGCTCTATCAGCAATTTTCGATGAAATCATAGCGGTTATATAGGCCTGCTTTAAGCTGGCGAGACCAGTGTTCTAGTCTAACTACTACAACCGCTGCTCCATGCTCCATCCTAGCCTCAAACAGGAGTTATATTGAAGGAATGTTGCAAAAACAAAAGGGCAAATCAACAAACAATAACGCTCGCCGATGATAAGTTCGGCGATCGACCTCGCAATAATGTCGTCACAAGCCCAGACATATGTAGGGCTCTCGACTATTGTTTAGTGGAGTTCTTAACGTAGATACGATTTTGTCTACCATGTCACCGCTACCATAAATCTGCGAATGTCTATGCTGTAAACTTCTTTTTTGTGGATTCCATCAATAGTCTCTAGAGGAAACTTACTATAAGCGGATTTAACGGTTACTGTTGTCGTTATTTTGGTTGTTAGTTTCCTACTACTACATTTGAACTGGAATACCAATATAGATAAGATTTTAGTAGTATATTAGTACCCCAACTTATATGATTAAAATTGTCCTTCGGCCGTGTCTCCCCTGTGCCCTGTCGTGAAGGTCTGCGACACTTGAGACCCATTGCTAATGGATATATCTATAGTCGGTTGGTAATGAAAATAGCTCTCAGACGCGTCTATCGCTAGCTCGGACAAAAGCGATGCGGAGCTTCCTCCGCATGACGCTCAGCCGGTGCACTGTTGCCAAAGTTGATTTCAACAAAGACCCTCCCTTTTTTGCACTCTATGAGGCCCGATGCTTCTTCAGATTAGTGAGCACGCGTCATTGTATGAGACCCACGTCGCTCTGTATTAGAGAAAGACGCATTATGACGACTCCGGCTGGCAACAGGATGATCCAGGTCCACCGCTATTTAGCAGCTTGCTCCTCCAGCCGACTTTTCTCCGGCTGAAGGGTAGCCTCGTCGACCCTAGTCCCTAAGTCGAGCCCGGTGGCGTGGTGCATTCGCGTGCGCCTCGCAACTGGCGGACACACATAGCTGCACGGGTTCGATTCTCACCGTTGCATATTTGCATTTATGGGGTCTGCCTTACAAAGCAATGCGAAAGCAAAACCGCGATTGCACATCTGCCACTGACTAGCACCCAAGCGACTTTCCACTGGCTGCTATGCCATTCGCTTGGTGTGCAAGGGGTCACGTGCTTTCTGAGAGCAAGTCTAGCCTTTAAGATATTTTCAGACCTCCACCAGCTTGAGTCGGTTTTGCTGCGATGTGTGGAGGTGTGTCCGAGCATTTCCTTCGAAATGCGCTCTCAACCCCAGTTGCCAGGCTGCCTTGGTGGTCTCGGGTTTAGAAGCCCTTCCAGCCTTGCCCTACTTAGGTTGCTTTTGTTGCGACTCAGGTTAACAATCGGCGTGAGCCAACATTTTCGCGGCGCAAGCCCAGTCCCGCCCCGAAGGTTCCTGGGCCGCAAGACAGCGGTCTGATAGAATAGATCCGTTTCGCCCCCACATCAAGATCCGAGAGCGGTCTTTGGCAAAACGTCCGACCGGATGACAATTTTGGCATCGAACAGTTAAACCCGGAGTCCAGGCTACATGCAGCCCCGCCTAGGTCTTGTTGTTTTCGCTGCTCACCGGATTTTGCATTAGCCATACTCTAGTGGCACAAACATGGCTGACGCGATGAGCCAACAAGGAGGCGGCACCCACGGGGGTAAATGATGCGTTCATTTAAGCCCTCAGACAAATAGGCTTTGACGTTTTCGTCAAGCCGGCACATCTGTGTGAAGAAGAAAACATTAGACCAAGTGGTATAACCTCCTGGGCCATAGGGAAACTGCTGATCTGGGACGTGTCGTTTCGGAACACATATGCGGCGATCTTCCGCGTGGTAGGCAACGTTGCACTCAAAGCGGAGATAGATATGATTTGCCATTACGAAGCCTTGCGGAACAAGCACACCATCTGCCTGTTCATATTAAGACATTAAACGTGTGGGGACGGAAGGCCATGGCTATGACGCGGACTATCGGCCAGATCATTGAGAGGTCGAACGGGGACAAACAATCCACGGCGTTCCTGAGGCAGCGTATTACCTTAGATGTTTAGCGCGGCGAATGATTCCTGACACGCTCCCGAGGGGGAAAGGCCTGGAGAAACTAATGTCTACAAATGTAGTTTAATTCAACCTATTTCTGCTGTTGTTAATTTCTCTGTTCAAATTGTTGCTTCTGTTATCGTTGTTGCTGAAATTATTGTTGGTGTCGACGTTGTTGTTTTGTACAAATTGATGTCAATATTGTTGTGGCGGCTGGCTACAAGAGAAATGTGCTAGATGTCTCCCTCAGTGGATTTGCTAAGATGCCTGGTGTTTGCGCGTCGAAGCACTTCTGGATGCACAAGAAGCGTTATTTCTGCAGACAGGGCCCCGCTTGTTGTGGTCCCAAACATGCCCACCCTTGATTTCCGCTTCCCCTTTTAGGCGGTTCTATCCGCTTAAGTGAAATTGTTCCAGTCAACATGCCGTTGATTCTAGACAAGGAAGCTAAACGAAAGACAGCTAAGGAACAGCCCACATGCAAAAAAGCAATTCGGACGTCGATTCAGGACTTGCCGCAGCCCTAAGTCGCCTTTCCTGACGACCATAGGACTGTCCGACACAAGCTTCCGGCAGCTACAATGGCTAAACCGGAAGACCGCTCCTGCACGCTCCCTTCATATAAGAAGGCAAGTTTATCGGTACCGGTAGATATGGTGCTGATAGTATTCATCTTAACGAGAATATTTTACGATGCGCTTAGGAACGCTGAACACAGTCATCGAAATAACGGTTGTGCTAGTATTGGAAGTGGCGGAAAGAAGATGTCACTACGCATAGACAAATATGGAATGCATGAATTAGTACGTGATATTGCTTAGATAGGCCTTGTTGTTTTTGTATATTGTATTGTGTCAGTGATGCAAAGTCAGCAAAAATTTTTGAAGTGACAATACTAAATTGTCAGTATAAAAAAATTTAAAAGTGAATGGCATATTCACTTTTAAATATGCCAAAATCAGCTCCAGTGGCCAGATACCACGAACATGCGTACCCGTTAGGATTTGTTTGCACAATCATGCATATAATTGCAGTTCCTCTAAGCTTTCGGTTAGTAAGTTGGCGCGAATAACTTCTCTATGCATAGGTCGACACCTGCAAAGAAGACTCCCAGGACAGACCCAAAGGTGCGAGTAACTCAAGTTTACCATTATTTTTGTTTAGTTTCATAATTCTTATCTTGACAATTAGACAACACATTTCCGTTCAAAATGTGTTGCATAAGGCCGGCATAGCACATAATAACACGGTAGTAAATTGTTTTTGCATTGCTTAGTCTACTATAATTTTCAAGTTCATAAAGCTATCTATTGAACACAAACATGGTGGTACAAGCAGGCAGATATAGAAGATAGATAGAGATAGATATAGAGAGAGAGAGAGAGAGAGATGAGAGAGAGGTGAGAAGAGACGAGAGAGAGATAGAGAGAGGGAGGGAACATAGAGAGATAGAGAGAGAGAGATAGATGTATATATATAGATATGTGTATATTTATATAGTATTATATATATTTAGATATATAACATATAGAGAATATATATATATATATATAATATATAATATTATATATATATATATATAGAGATATATGTATATATATGTAGATAGATATATCTATAATATATATACCATATATATATATTAATATAACATATATATACAAAACACCAGGTAAGAGCTTAGATCATGATCGGCTTCATAACCCACCTTCCTGAACTCTGGTGGCGGCTGGAAACTTCGGGTGTGGGGGGTGCCACCTGAACGCCGACCGAGTGGACTTCGGGTCCACTATAGCACGACGTGCGAAGTCACTGCATTCGGCTGCGAGGTCTGCGAACTCGTCGCCATTGACACCTGATCATACGTCATGAATATAATAGCAAAACACAACACGTTGACTGAGGTTAGTTTCAAAAATAGCGCAATCACTTCTTCTTTTTATCGTGTTTGTTGTATTTGTACTAGTTAGAGTTAGTTATCTATTGTTTGCGGAGGTATAACGTGTGTCCAATGACATAAGCATAACAAACCTACCTATAATTGTACGTGCACTGGAACGCGTTCTTTCTGCTCGTACATATATATTTTGAGCGCTGTGCGCCGTAGTCTAATTATGAGTGAATAATATATATGTACACTTAAAAAAAAATACGTTTTTCCGTAAGGCTTTTGCCCATCTACGGGGTTTTCATGTCATAGCTGATGTTTAATCCACTCCGGCATTTACCTTGTCTAAATTGGAAACCATGCAAACCAATTTAAGAGTGGCCGATCTGGGTCTCGAACCCAGGCCTCCCGAATGCAAGGCAAAGTCTTTGCCACTAAGCCATCTTGCTCGGTACTTTATATAGTTACTTTTATCTACGGAAAAACTTAAGCTCACTAGTGTCCTTTTATGTCATTTTTTTTCATGTTCTGTTCTTTTAAGTCCTAAGGCATGGTTGCTCGTATATGTTCACAGAGATCCGGTACGATACAGCCGTTAGCTATCTTTTGCAAACGTCTACATTCACACGTACTAACAGGCCACTGACTTAAAGCACTGGCAAGGTTTTGCAAGCCGAAACGGGCCGTATCGAGTGAAGCTCGACACGCTTTGTCTTTGATCAAGCGGAACAGTCTCTGTTTCTAAGTACTTCGCTGCCATGAGCACTCACTTGGGAGGAGCCCTCCTATGCCGTTGCGACCGTCAAAGTTCAGCAAGGTAGAAACACATTGATTACAAGGGCGTTTTTTTCTACGGCGTTTACATTTTGTTGGCAGGCCTTTAACGTTGATGTCAACGCATATGCAGAGCCCGTTTCGGACTGTCGTGAAATTTGCAGAAACGGTATAGCCCATCGCGGCGTTTGCAGCATTTTTTGTCACCGCATGCAAACGCTTCCCATTTCAGTGTGAGCTCGGTGTGACTTATCGGGACCTATTTGCCTCCGCTTGCTAAAAAAAAGTCTCGTCTGTATTGTCTCTACACATGTGGCATCATAGTTTGTGGTTTTCGCACGGACACGCAGACGATACCAAGCCTATAGTAAGAGCGTTTGGCATGCATCATTACATTAACATTTTTAGATTTATTCTAGAGCTTTGTTAGAGGACGTGGTGATAAACGCGGTGCCATACGAGGTTATGCCGCTCTCCCGTTCCATCAGATTCATTATCCGCTGGACCATACGGCTGAATCGGTAAGTGTTAATTAAAACGCAGCCTGTGCAACTTGGCTGCGAGACTAGGGTATACATACGTATGCTATCGGCACCTTTTAAATGGAAATCGCCCGCCAATGAAAACTGGTATAATGATAGAAAACGTCGTTCCAAACTAACACCTGCCTTTAGCTTGATACTGAACAGCCCAGAGGGCGCACTTAGAGCAAATCTCGTGTCAAGGAAGGGGGTGCTAGGTAAACGACAGCTAGCGAAGGGCTTAGATAACGCAATCAGAACGCAATCAAACCTTTAAATAGAGTTTTCAAAAGTGCGTGTTACACTCTGTCAGAATAGCTGGTTTAGTGGCGATACGTTGCTTTGTATTTAGTTTAAGGTTCGCGAATTTAGAATTGACCCTTAGTGAATCGGTTCCGATAGTCTGCACATAAACGAATGTGAAAATCGGCCTAGACTTCCATCGGCCCTATTTAAGTTGTTAGATTTCAACTTTATCTTTTATTAAAAATAAACATAGGATAAATTAATATTACTATTATTATTATGCCTGCACACCATCAACATCTGGAGAGCGGCGTCAAGGCAAATCAAGGCTGTATGTACCGGAGTCAGGTAACTGCTCTTACCTTCAGCGAGCCTCGGGACCGTCTCCGTTTGAGCGATTCACGCAGTTTCTTGACCGCCTCCTCGTTGTCCGTCACACAGCACGCGTAGTAGAAGAGTGAGGCGCCGACGACGAAAAACACGGCAAATATCGCGAGCACGAACACCGTCTCCGCCTCCATTACGTCTGCAGGTGAGAACAGATCCATGACAGAGACATACAGAAACAACAACCGTTCGTTAGAAACCCCGCCAGTGTCGAGAGCGACTTCAATCAAACGTGTCCTGGAACGACCACAGGACAACTGTCGCAACAGTCTGCGACTCTTTTGTCTGTGACGTCTGTGACGACGATCGCGTTGTTACTAGAGTGGCGGCCGCATACGATAAGACTGCTACAGCATTTCGACTGACAGATACGTACAAACGCACGACATAACGACATAGACAAAAAAAAACCCTACTCTTATGGACCCGTCTGCCTCACTCGATTACCACCGGCCTGTCGTTAGCCAATGCTAATTAGATCCTAGGGATCCATCGGATCACCATCCACCTGGCGATAAGCATTCGACCAAATGGCATAAAGTGCTTGGATGCCGCCGCTGCCGCCGCCGCCACCAATGATGATAGCGAGTTTGTTAGCTAACACGATAACATCGCCTGCTCGTATAAATAAGCCGTAGTGCAGTAGCGATCGAACAGTCACGGCAAAATGTTTGTGTGTCGTTCTGACGTGCGTTGACTGAATCTGGAATTAACGTGTTTGTTTTTCATTTGTATTCTTTTATTTACTTATATTGTAGCATTTCTCCAAGGCACTCGTTACTGTTCTTCATATTCAAAGTACTAACTTTTCGTGGAGTGTATGTTTTTTTTAATGAAACAAACACAAATTGTAAATGTTCATTTGTAGTTGTGCGAGTTACCATTGTATTCGAACACAAAGCAAACAATTTCCATCCAGCTAAGTCCTGGTACAGCAACATACTGATGCCGGTTAACTGGCTAGCCAAATTTTTTAACGTTATGAATTTTGCGCGTCTTCTCAATCTTAGAACAGCACAGCGTTCGGAGGACGTTCAGCTGAAAATGTTTCCTGTATGAAGCGCCGCATCATGTTTATGTCACTGTACCACAGAGCGGGATAATCGTTCTTGCGGTCGTTGCTTGGTAAGCATAGACTTATCGTCCAATTCACCGTATGCAAATGGTTAATTAACTCAATAAATGTATATATATATATATATATATATATATATATATATAGCAATGGGGGCACATTTGCTTACTTTCGGCTATGCAGTGTAATATGTCACCATTTGGTAAGTAAGCCACAGCGCATGAGCGCACACGGACATAAAATGCTAGACCCATCACAATAAAAGCATCATATTGAGCCGTGTCTAGCACCAGAAACAAAGGTACCTCTACTATTGCCAACAACAGTGCAGCACAGCGCA
>QVRM01002325.1:115000-165000 GCA_003439945.1 Dermanyssus gallinae
TACGGTGTCTACCCTTCGCCGTCTGCACGTGCCAGCTTTCTTTAGTCTAGCAGAGGAGGAGGCTGTTGTAGCAATGGGTTGTAGTACCATTAGTAGTCGCCGGATAGTTATTGATTGCTATTGCGTTTGTTTGTTGCTTTGTTGCAGTTGTAGTCGTTCTTGTTTTGGTCAATTCATATTTGTTTTTACTGTTTATATATTTAGCACTATTGCTCATTACGGGCACTAATATTATTATTCTGACTTCATAAAAATAAGATGTGGTGCTGTGGCTGGAGCCGAAAGTACAAAGTTGCCGTGTGTCAATACTCGAAACGAAGCTTGTTTTGGGCATTTTGTCGAAGCCTCCTAGCTCAGCTTGTGGTATTCGTGTGGCTGCAGATCTGAGAGACCAAGCGCCTTGCGTATCTCGTTAGCTTTTATATCACCAGGCTACAGTTTAATGTTCGCGATTATTGGCTAACACGGACACTGTTAAACTGCATACGAAAACAACATCGCCATACGACAGCATTCCCGTATTTGCAGTTTTAAAACCACATACGTTGGCTTTAGAGCTTTATTAGCAGATACGCCATGCAATTTATTTCAAGCACGGCTTTGAGGCACTCCACTCGTAGTATGCTGTTTAGTATACGTTTATTTTTATATTTACCACCCTCTTTGTCATGGGTTGCTTTGCTCTCAACAGTAAAGGCCTTTGTCGTTTTGTTTAATGCTGACGAGACGCAGTAAAACATTATCTAGCACTCTTGCACATGTTTGACGTATTATTTGGCATTTACGAATGAAAAACGTTCAGTAGTCAAAATCGGCAGTCTAATTAAATACATGATTTCGAGTAAAGCCTTCTGTGTGCACATCTCTAACGAGACTACACTAAGTTAAATGTGTATAGTTTGCGGCGATATATATATATATATATATATATATATATATAAATACATTTAAATTTGATATATGTGGTATATGTGCTAAAAATGGTCTACGCTAAGCTTCGTAGCTATATGTGGGTTTACTCCATGCACTTCACGCTATTATTTTTTCAATATCAAAGTACATGACAAAGCTTGTATTGCATTCTTGGCGAAAACACAAATAGACTCTATTAACCTAGCTGGTAAAACAAAAACCTCAACCTCTCAGTGAACTGGCCAGCGTGGGTTCATGACCCATTTCATGCGCTATTATGGCCGACGCGTACTTATGCAGTCCCCGGACACGCTTGATTTAACGCGATTTTGTCCTATCCACTTGTTGCGGGTTGGGTAAGGTTAAAAACGAAGCATATGTTATGATTGGTTCAAGCTTCCTCCGAAGCTATTTTATTGCTGTGGTAGTATCTGCGAGTCTCAGTTTCCCCATAAAACGCATAACTGAAACCGCTCGTGCATGCTTGATATAAACATATCGTGTGCAAAGCTTTGGCGCGCGATCTATTCCGAGATATGGAAAGCTGTTCACAAGAACAATTCGCTCGTTATGTACTGTTCGGATTCGCGGCGTATGTCCTACCACGACTGATGCGCATTAATTTTGTCGTAGCAGAATTAACATCGAGCGCGTTTCTGCCGACACTATTAGGCCGTCTCGTTGATAATGTACTGCAGGGGACTTTTCTACGATTGCAAGGTCAACGGCATATGGTGCAAACCTTGCGCCAAATTTGTTTGCGAACCCTGCGAACCAAACAGATGTGTTTTAAAGAGGGCAATGAAAGAAGGGCTTGCTGACTCTTCTACCTTGGAGTAGTCCTAGGGACTTATGGATTAGTCCTAGGGACCTATGAAGGGAGTAGTCTTAGGGAAATATTCACTAGACGCAGTCATCACCGTATTAAATAGAGATTTTGTTTGATTGAAAGCGGCCGTGAATATATCGATGTTAATCTGGTAACGCTACTGTGGTCCCTTTACACTTTTGTCTGTCAACGCCAGATCCGGACGTAGGGTTGGTGTAGTTTATCATCACGTTCCTTGGCAACATTGTTTACACCCCGTTCTGAGTTAAATCAATATATATATATATATATATATATATATATAATTTTTATTTTACGTTTAAGTACAACTACACTACCACCATACTAAGTGTCTAGGGTTATATCCGGTTCTTCGCGTGAACAACAGACAACGCAGACTCTAAACAGTAACGTACCGACAGCCCAATAGGCGGCAGCGGCAGCAGCAGCAGCTATGCGGCCTGTAACTGGCATCCGGGACAGCCGCGCAGCGTGTACTCGTCCGTACTCCGGCGTTTGACATTGGCGCAGCAATGACCATCTATCTATCTGCCTATCTATCTATCTATCTATCTAACTTCTTTCGACCAACGAGTTTTCGCCTCCTTCGTCCCTCTTTGCCCCCCTGCCCCTGCCCCCGCCCCGCTTCGTCCATCCAGCTGGCCAGCAGTAACAGGCCACCCAATCGATGGACGGCGATGTTCCTGTCCCCCCCCTCCGCACCCGCGGCGGCGGCGGCGGTCGTAGGACGTAGGAGGACGACCCGTACCAGAGGAGAAGAAGAAGGAAGAGTGTTCGACCATTTTTATGACCAACCGCTTTCGCTCTTTGCAGGCCTTCGTCGCCGCCGTCATCGGCTTTGGCTCGTGGCTTGCCTTGTGCTTCATTCGTTTCTATTTTACCCTCCGACTCCCCCATCCTGCCCTGTCCCTTTTCCCCTATATCTCTTTCTATAAGCATATATATATATATATATATATATATATATATATGCCTCCCTTGTTCCGCTCTGTCTGGATCTCTCGTGTCTTTTCTTGTCGTCAGTGTCGTCGTCTGCTGCTGTGTTGTTGTTGTTGTTGTTGTTGTTGTTGTTGGTGTTGTTGTGTGTCTACTTATCATAATTTGACAATGTAATTCATTCTTCATCCATCAATTTGTTGCTCTGACTCTTCTTCTTCTTGTCCGTCCACCCGTCCCCCGATCCGGTCAGGCTGACTGGTCCAGTGTGGCATCCGACGGCTCCATTTCTTCTGCCTTCTCTGCTTTTTATCTGCTGTTGTCACCGCGACAGTAGCTGTTGTTGTCGCCGCCGATATCATCATGCTCGTCTCCGACATCCTTCCATTTCCCCGAGTTCCCGACATCCCCGACAGTCCCTTCTCGGCCATATTCGAACTTTTTTTCGCTGGCTACGGGTCGGCCTACGCGGCACCACTGCCGTCGTTGCTTCGTCGCTTCGGCGCATTGCCGCTGTTGCTGGCTGTTCTTGCGGCTGCTGTGCTGTCGTTGCCATCTCATCGCTACTGGGTCACGCTCAAGCGGCTGACCAGTTGGCCATTGCCTCATCTATGAATCAATAACTGCTTGAATGTGTTATGGTGGCCGCCGGGGTGACCGCAGCAGCAGCAGCAGCAGCGGCGGAGTTCCTGGTAGAAGTCCTAGTCGTAGTAGTAGTAGTAGAAGTAACAACAGAAGTGGGAGCAGTAGAAGTTGGGGAGCTTAGCGGCACTTTGCGCCAAATCGTCTAGATAGGATATTGGCGGCGATCGGCGGCGAATTGCCCCTTTCCCCCCGCCCTCCCGCAAACGTGGGCTACCTCCGTAACCTTGCTCTTATCGGTTTCTCTCTCTCTCTTATTCTCTGTTCTAGTTTTATCTTCGTATATATATATATATATATACACATATTTTTGTCTCCTTCCCAATTCTGCTCGCACATGCGTCCGCTCGAATTTCCCTCAAATACTTCCCCCCTCTTCCCTTTGTTGTTGAACCTCGCTGGTTTCTCACGCCACCCCCAAAGGCCCTGTCGGTGACTCCGTTGCTTCTTCTTCTAACACTGTTGCCTTTTGCTGCTACCCTTGCTCGCTGCCCGTGGCAAGATTTATGATGATAATGTACTACTTTGCTTATTCTTCAGCGGGCTGCTGCATATATACCTGAACTTGTCTTGCCTGCACATACATAGAAATGCGAGTATGTATGCATATAGTACGTGGACGATATAACACGACACCAATTGATTGTCCGTTACAATTGTGACACCGTTTGTATAACACTTATGCATCAGTCGCCACCGAGGGTCAGTCCATTTTGTTCATTACTTTACCACCGCCGCTGCGTTGCCCCGTTGGATCAAAATTGAGATCCACTACTTACCAAACTTTTCTTCTTATTTCTGCGCTATCTTTAACATCTGCGCTAAGCTGACGTTACTCAGCGCTAGCGCAGATGCGATCTTCCGTACTGAGGTCTCCAGAGATTAGTTTCTTAAAAGCAAACAGTGTGAAGTTATGCGCTTGCCCAACATTCTAGTTCTTACGACATTTCCTCTTCTAGCTTCTTTTGCTAGGCATTCCCTTTGAAATGCGTTGCATCGGACCAAACAGGGCGTGAGTGGGTCCGACAGAGGCACATCCGATACCACGGGCGGATGCCGTGGCGCTAATGGGGGCATCGTCAGATTATATGATGACAACGTGTATATATCTATATAAAAATTGAAGTATATACACATGTATGAGTGAGGTATAAACACGTATGCATAATCTCGTGCTTCCGTCTTCCGCCCGTACAGGAGTCTCACCTTGTGTTGTTGGGGCTCGACATCTCCGCGCACGCATCGTGTATATATGTGTTCAACATTGTAGGCGGTGGTCGATTGATCAAAGAGTCATCCTACAGGGTAATAGCAGCTCAGGTGCAAGGTGTCAACTTCAGAGGATGGAAAAAGGAGCCAAAGATAGAAAAATAGGCAAAACACAGCCAAGGAATAAGTAGTGGAAACGCACCCCCGCCGCTTCCAGGAAAGTTAGTTGACTAACTGTTTCATACATTGTTGTTGTTATTGTTGCTATGGTCATCCCGTTTGACAACTCGATGTATCAACAGCTTGCCCAGCAACCACCTCTGCGACGCATGTGAGACAAAAGTCTCTGACAGCTACGACAAGAACGGTGGTTGGGTAGCGTTATCCGTCACTGCCACAGCAATGGTTTTGACTTCTTAGGTGCGGTAAGCAACAGAAAAAAAACTATAAGGTGTTTGCCCTATTGGCGAGAAGGTAGGGGAATAACAACGTGCAGTCGTATAGGGAAGAGGAGGATGGTGACGAGAGCGGCAGGCACGCCGACGGGAACAGTTGTTGTAGCCCCTTCTTTATCAAACGGCAAAGGGCACAGCGCCTAGAATGAAACAATTTTTTTAAGGAGATTGTTTTTATGGTAAGGGCGCAGCACCTGCCTCCTGGGAAAGGCAAAATCTAGCCGTTGCTTGCCGCACCAACGGCTTTCTACTTTGGCGACTCAACCCACCCCAAGACCCATCGCGCACGTAACCGTTGCACGTCCTGGGCCTAAATGCTTTGTCACCATCATCCCACACAATAGCCTTCGCACGCGCCCAGAACTGCAAAGCCCGGTTGTCAAAGAAGCAGAGGAATGGAAACGAAGAAGAAGACGAAAAGTACACAAGAACAAAAAATCGATACATAGATATATAGACGTGTTTAGGCAGGTAGAGGGCAAAGCGACCCGACGAAACGTCAGCAGAGACCACTTGTCGTCGAGACGAGGCTGTGCTGGTGGAAACTGGGGCAATCGCATCGGTGCAAGTGGCGTGACGCGACTGTTGTTAACCGTTATGCTATGGCCGACGCCTAGGAGAGGATAAGGAGGGAAAGGATAACGAAAGCAAGAACGAATACCAGAGGAAAGTACGCTTGCTCAAACACGAGAAGCGACCACTAGGCAGCAGCCGTACCAGCAGCAGCAGCGGCACAGCAGCTGAAGTTGTCGCTGACGCTTTGGCCTCCGACGCCACTACCAAGGCGGGCATTTCGTTGTAGTCGCCGTCGTTTTATTTTCCTTTCTCTTCTTCTTCTCCTTCTTCTTCTTCTTCTTCTTTGCCTTTCCTTTTCCTCTTCATCGTATCCATTAAGTGTTTTTAGAGCGGCTCGATCCATTGGCCACTACCATCACTGGCCAAGGCTATCTATCTATCTATCTATCTATCTATCTGTGTGGACGTTTGCGCTGTTAGAAGCTGGGAGGCAACCGAACAAGCAAGAAAGGCAGCCGGGTCCGTCCCATATGATAAGCCGCCGCCTGCAGCAACCCCGGGGCAGGTCTGACGGTAGCAGTACGCGGGTGGGTCGCGCTACCACGATGGTCATCATCAACACCACTACATTTACCATCAACAACCACCAAAGGCGGACGGCACCAGTCGACGCAGGAGGCATCGACGTAACAGTGGCCCGTAACGACACAGAAGGACAGCGGATAACGCCGTCACCGGCGACAAGGACAGCGAGGGGTTGCGAGGAGGGATCGCTTCAGGGGCTGCCAAATGGCGGTTCCCCTCAGCACTGCTAGCAACTTAGTTTGCTCTAGCTTTTCGATCTACTCGATCTCTCGTGTGCTTGTCCCTCTCTGCCTTAGCTCGAGCCGAGAAAGGTCTCTCACGCTAAATGGTCTCCACGTAACGCTTTCCTATTTTAGTGGCTTTGTGGGCGGAAGGCGTTGTCTTCTCTCATGTTGCTGCTGTTGTTGTTGCTGCTGTTGTTGTTGCTGCTGTTGTTGCTTTAATCTATCTATTTTATTTGCTGTTATTCTCTTTCACTTGACTAGGTAGAGTCATAAGGTGTATCTGGTTTGCAGTAGCTGCGAGGCTTGTGGCGTCAAGTTGCCCGCCCGCCGCCAGCCAATCATCATTACTCAACTATTCGCCAGTATTACTTATATATCCACAAATATCGCAAAGTGCGAACTGAGCAACACTAGCAGCAATAATTGCAACAGTACCTATTCTACCGTCCCTTTTGTTTCTTTCGATCTGATCTGCCAGTGACTACAGGGGTCGTTTTAATTTCACACTGTTAGCCGGTGTGAATTCAAGTAGCATGCAGGCAGGCAACACGTCGAAAAGCAGAAGAAACCGTACCCCGGACGGTCAGGTTTGTTAAAGATATATACACAAATATAAAATATGTATGCATACGTATGTATGCATACGCACGTGCCCATACATGCATATCTGAAGGATACAGCAACCTTATGACGTCCGGACGGTGAGGGGGCGGACAAGATGCTTTGTTCGGCCTCTGCTTGATTCCGAGTTTCAATGCGCGTTTGCCGAAAGGAGCCACAAAGTCGGTGGTGGTTGCCAGGCACTGTGCGGGGGCAGGAAAACGGTTCAACCCCCCTCCCCCCCCCCAACTATGTTTGTGCGGGTTGTCGGATTGTGAAGTTGGTTGTTTTGGGATCGTTTCAATGAGAGGGCGCGTTTCGCCAACGCTACGCTGGCTATCGACTGATCATCTTCATTGGCTTGCCAAAGCAACGTAGAACGATGGGGCCTGACAAGGAACCCAAGAATAACGAGAACAATATATATATATATATATATATATATAAAGAGAGAGAGATGGAGAAAGGGAAAGCGACGGAAAGGTTCAGACAAACTAGCAGCGATAGAAGACCGATGGAGCGAGAAGACGAGATAAAAATATACACGCGAACCCACGCAGGCGCCTGGAGTCAAGAAGCAGGGACGACGAAGCAGACTTCCTGGAGCCTTCTTCGTCTTATTTTGGCGGTGAATGATGCCTATATAGTCGATCTATGAACCGAGTTTATTGTGTGGAGACACAATGTTTTTTGACAAAAGCTTCGAGTTCGGCGGCATAGCAGCCTCGCACGAGAACGACAACAACAACAACGTATTTTCTAACGCACACCGCCCGGCCGAATCAGACCGATGCATCAAAAGCTCGCGATATACGTCTCTCAATCCCCAACGATAATGCAAGAAAATTCCTCCTCATCCTCCTTCTCTATTTTACTATGACTTGCGTCATCAAATGAATTATATATTGTTTACTCTCTCACGAGACTTGAAAAGTACAATAACAACACTAGACCAGCCATTCGCTAAGATGCAATGCAATGCCACGTATAGACACGAAAACAACATCTGCAGCAACATGTGCTACGTTCGTGTACAGCTCATCAATTCAATACCCTATCGGTTAAGTCGTCGTCCGCGTCGTCCATCGAAACAAACAACGCCAAACAGCTACAATCACAGCTTGTGAGCTGAAATCTTATTGCCACCGCTTTCTTAGTGTGCGAGCAAACAACTGAAGAAGCCACACAAGGCGTGTAGCGAAAAGTAGCGCAACAATTGAAATCATCGATAGGATGTTTGCCTGGCACGCGGCCAGGAAATCGCCAACCAACAACGCGGCTTCGCAGCTCGCTTCCCTACATCCGATCAGCCTCCTCCCTCACCCTTAGTTCCATAAATAAAGGCGGTTCCTAACATATTAGAAAAAAAAACGATTCATACTTAATATTCAGTTATTACTTATATAAATTAATTAAGCAAGCATTTTTGATTAATTTGTACCCTCTGCTTAAAAAACCCGTTGTGGAGTTTTTTTTTATTTGAGCAGTCTGCGCGCGCCTGGGTGTCTGATCAACTCTTATCTAACTTTGTGCTCACTTCGAAAGCTTAACAAAAACGTAACGTTGTGAATCACGTGCTCATTAGGTGAGCTAGGTTTAGATAGACCTTATTTGTATTGCGAATGTGTATTTATATCTGTATGCGGAGTTTTTGAAAAAGTATCGCCATATAAATCAGAATCAGGCTAGAGTGACTAGAGTCCTGCGATCGAAAAAGGGGACGCAAGTTGAGACATATAGTAATGTTTCAGAAGGTCATATGTTATGATATTAAAAAATTGAAGTATGCTTCTACATGCTTCGGCTTTCTTACAACTATTAGCGGGGTAGACGTCATCTTACTTCGGGAGACTGCGAGAGATAGCAAGAGAGCAAAATGGTCCTAGGAAAGAGATGCCAATAATGTTCGTTGTCAACACAGTTCATCGGATGACGTGCACAATACCATCATCGATCAGTTCATGCACGTATCTTTGAAAGATCACAGGCAGCAGTGATCTATCCGATTTATGCCTACCAGGAGAGCGGTCCTGCCCACTTCATCATAGTTTAGTTCGTTCTGTCAGATGTCTTCCCTTAAATCAAAGCCATCATCTTGGCCAACTTTTTTGTGAACCTTGGCAGCAGTTCGTGTGGATCGTTTGCGCGGGCCTAGGCTAGGCAAGAGAAAGAGAGAGAGAGAGAGAGAGAGAATAAGAGTGAGCGATAGAGATTGTATGGAAGAAAAGGGCAGACAATTCGCTCACCTACTTTCTATTGTACGCCATCGTTTAGAATGCAAGCAGCATCGAAAAAACTTCCAACCTACAATGGCATACGTTTTTGACGTGCTTAAGCTGGCTTGCGACATTTGCGAGTCGATCGCCAAGACCGTGAGAATCGCGTCATTACGACAACCATTAGTCGAATTTCAAACAAAACGACGCAACTTTGTATCGCTCTACATCATGTTCTAGGACGGACGCTATATGATCGTCCACTATGTCGCCAAGCGTACTTAGCGTTCGCTAGATCCTCCATGCATTAGGTTCGTGGCACGACAGTTCACACCACTATATACGTATGTATAGTATGTATGAATATGCCAACGAACTTGCATTGCTAGAATACGGGCATCATCCTCCTTCGGTGTTGTTAGACAGACGTTGCAACGCCATTAACGTGCAGTTGTGAGAACGTCGATAAACTGCACCGCCAATAGTGTGTTTATAAGTACGCACAATAAACTGTTCCATTGAATGCGTTTCTGCGTGAAGTAAATCGTTATGATAGACCATTCACCGTAAATATCTGACACTAAAGTCGTGTCCGGAGTTGTTATGAGCAAAACTTGTATTGGGGTTGACTACTAATACTCTGGGTGCAAAAAAGTTGAGAAAAAACGGTGACTCCCGTCAAACTCCGGCATTGTACCTACTGCAGGAGGATATGTAGACTGTGGTCCAAACCACAGACAACCAACCAAGACTATGGAAGGCATATGAGAAAGCTAGTTTCAGCAGGCCAGGCAGGGCAGTCCCTGGCCGTAAAGAATCTTCATACCGTCACGCCAACACTGCACGATAGTGGGGGAGCGGGTGGCAGACAATGAAGGCTACAAACGGGTCATCAAAGATGATGATGATGTACGCGGGGCAGTCACAGGTCCTGGCTAGAACAGTAGCAAAAAGGTACACCAAATGGCAAATGCCCTTGGTTGGCTCGTTTGAAAAGCACCAACGCTCGTCATTTCAATACCCACCGACAGTGAGTCCGCTCAAGCAGGCCGCTCAGCGCTTTAGTTACGTAGGTGTAAGACGCAGTGGTAGCGTGTTGTGCGAGATCTCAGGTCGCAGGAGGAGTTGCAGCAGAGGCATCTACGAAGGTTCAAGACTATCCTCCGTCCCCTCTGGAGTTTGCATAACATCGATGCATCAAGGGTCAGCTATGTGAAAATATCTAGGATGTCTCCAGAAGTTTTTATGGCAGCATGGCCGCTGACTCTCAGCTATATAGTATTTACCATCTAACCTATCTAAATAACCATCGCTTGGAAAACATTCAATCAACAACGAGAAACGAACCTGCTCCACCCTGGCGGATTCACAACCATAAATAGTGCAGTTGCAATCTAAACCAGCTCGCCACATATTTACGAAGGGTTTAGCCTATCGTCTGAGGCTCAAAAGATGTTGTCGCAGAGTGGGACTTTAACGAATCAAGATCGACGGCAACTGAATCCAAATATTCAGCAGCTGCTTAAATTGGGGGTTTTGAGGGAAACCCTTGGAAAAAGTTGAAGTAGAAAACTCTAGATATCTTAACATGTCCGGCCTTCGGTGCATTGAAGAAATACCTCAGGTTAAGTTCCAAGACCGAGGGGAAGAAGAATAGTCTAGAATTAAAAACAACCTTCTTAAAAAAATGTATTCCAGCTGCTTACATTTCAGACAAAACTTGACGTTCATTTAGCTAAAGCATTGTGTGTGTATATATATATATATATACATTTGTAAGACGATGCCAAAAATGCGACTAAAAAAGGTAGAGCTATGGCGATGGTGCCGCCGACGCAAGGCCCTAGAGTCGCACCCAGCATTGTACTGAGACACGATCTTTCCACGCCCCGCATATTGTATCAACTTCGACGTTGCCAGCTTTTATGAGGCGCAACCTACTACAGCGTTTTGATGAGATACTCCGGGAAAAAACAAATGGCAAGTGGTCTTTTTCAAGTCCTCCCCTCGCCGCAGCTGGGAACGATGCTGGACAACAAGACACCCGGCATCGTTTCCGGCTTGCGTTTGTAGTGGGAGGTAGTGTGTGCACCCGCATTCATGCAACCTGTGCAGAGCGCCAGTAAGTGGTGGCACACGGGTGGGCACGCTGTGTCGTGTCGCTATAGCGTTGGGCGCGCCACTCACGTCACTTCGTCATCAACGTGATCTTTCGCGCTCTTCACTCTGTCCACATTCCGGCAGTGATATAACCTGTCGGTTTCAGTTGATATAGCCAGAGGAGGCCAGACGGAAGAAAAACTTTCACCCCGTGGGCACGTGGTTGTGGCTCCTTGTTCGGGATGATACGATGTCATGTACACTACAGAAGCTACGTTCGGAAAACAAGCCACGAAAATTGAAGAATACCAGAATTTAGCGTCGCAATTCACAGTTCGGCCGATCGCCATAAAGACGTTTGGCCGATCGGAATTGAGTCTATAAAATATATTAAGGAACTGGGCCGGAAAGTCATCGCTGCAACTGGGGAACCCCGCGCTAACGAATACCTGTTACAACGCGTACAAATCGATGTTTAGAACGGCAACGCTGCGGCTGTGGAACGGTCATTTTGTCCGCCGTGGGGCTTCTGAAGATTCCGTAGAAAATGGTAATAATCCTCATAATTACTTGCTAATTGCAATAAAATGAATGGGATATATTTAAAAACATTGAACAAATAGACGGGGCTATTGATTAGTTAGTGCGTAGTTTTCGCTGAGCCTTTGAATTAAATACAGCACAGCGTATATTTGCGATTAGACTGAAACTCGGTGCACTTGCATATTTTACAAATGTAGTTAATTTCGTACATCACTAAAGTAATCTGAGTATATATATATATATATATATATATATATAATGGCATTTAGCCAAAACTATAAGCGACATTGTCACTCAGTTCGGTTTGATCAATAAATGTAAAACTCACAAAACCTATCGAAATGTACACATTTACTATAAATACATACGGGGGGGGGGGGGGGGAGTACATCCGATGTTGCCGTCACGTAGGGTGCTTATTTCATCATTTTCTTGGAGACATTTTCTGCCATTCTTGGGACGAAGCTGGCTTTTTCTGCCAGTTCAATTTTTAGCTGAACCGGTGGACGTTTCTGTGCGTCGATGACCGCAGGCGGTTGATTCGAACTTGTTGTCGTTATTGCTGCCTCGTTGCTATTGCTGCGGTTGGTTTTAATTGATGTTGTTGTTTTTTCGCTGTTGTTGTTGCTGTAGTTTTTTGTTGTTGTTACAATACATTTGCAACAGAAACAAGGATTTACGAAGAAATTGCGCACTGGCAAGTTTTATTTTTAGTGCTTTGCCGTGTAGCCGCTCAGGAGTAGTCTTAGCGACTCAGATGGCAGCCAGATGCTAGACGTAAAGGGCAAACCTGTAGAACAGGCAGCAGCAGAAGCATTTGTCCTTGCCGTAGTGGTATTATTATTATTATTATTATTATTATTATTATTATTATTATTATTATTATTATTATATGATTTGCATTATTGTCATTCATATCATTAGTACCTCTACAGCTTGTGTTACTGCTAATGCTGGAGTCTTTATGTCTAGGCATACACCTGGCGCACCGTTCGTAGAGACGCCGGGCACGCCGGGTTGGCGGCTTGATCGACTACTCTTGGCAGACAGCGGAAGCGGCTTCGGTGGGAGCAGCGGGGGCGGCTTCGGTGGTAGTGCAAAGGAGACGGCGTGCCGCACGCGATTTATTGCACGCAGGGGACGTATACAGGCGGCTCGAAGCGCGCGCGGCTGAACGGCTTTCTGACGATCGAGCCGCGTCGTTGCGTCTTTTGGCCATCGCCGCCGGCCGATCTTTACGGCGTAAGCACCGAGCCTGCCGGTGGCACAAACACCCACACAGACACACAGAGAGACACACGGATCTGCGCCAAACTTACTTCAATCTGTCCCGCCGCCGCCGATTCCGATCTCCAACCGACCACCAGCAACCAGGGACGACTCATAGCCAACAAGGCCAACGAGCACGAGACGAGGACATTTATCTGCCCTCACACCACCAGAATCGCCCGTCCGTCCGTTCGTCCCGCCAACATCGGTCCGTGGGTCGATCGGGTGGCAGGCGGGCAGGCTTCAGCCGCATCTCAGGCTCAGCTCTCAAGCCATCATGAGCAATCAGGTGCGAGCGGGGTTTGCTCATGATGGCTGTTTTCAGCAGGCGCCACTAAAGAGATGAGGGTGTCGATGACCGGGTAGCTAGGTTGCTAGGTAGAGCTAATTAAGTGCCATAAACAAATTGCTGTCCCACTACTGCTTTGCGTGTGCTTTGTGTCGTCCATGCTTGTGCTTTTCATTGCCTGTGCTCACCTTTGTCATGAACATCATATACACTTGTATGTCTCTACGGCGGACTACTCGTCTTATGTTTTTTTTACGTTTTTTCGTAAGGCGTATGCCCGTGTACGGTTTTTTCATGTCATGGCTGATGTTTAATCCACTCCGGCATTTATCTTGTCTAAATTGGAAACCATGCAAACCAATTTAAAAGTGACCGGTCTGGGTCTCGAACCCAGGCCTCCCGAATGCAAGGCAAAGGCTTTGCCGCTAAGCCATCTTGCTCGGTCAATTACTCGCTTTATGTCTGTGCATTACCTTCATCATAACTAGTGGTCATGTTCTGTAATGTTTTGTAATTGGTGAAACTGCAGCCATTTGATCAACCAGCCGTTTGATTGCAACCAAACAAGCCAATTGGGATATTTCAGGATGGAGAGCGTGCTTGAGGGAGTGAGTTGAGTCAGCGAACGTACGGCGCGCCCGTACGGGTGTCGAGTCGTTGATTCCGCACTGGGCTGTCGCCGTTGGTCGTTGATGAGCGCACACATTCTCTTTGTGCGATGGCTTCTTGAGAAGCTAGATGACAAAAATCGTACCGTTGAGAGCCAGCGACCGTGTCGGGCAAAACCCTAAATATCTTAACAGAGGTGGCCGTTTAGAGGCAATCTTCTCTAGGTATTTGCACATTGGGCTAAAGTGACGTTAAGTTAAAAAAGGAAAAACAACAACAATAACAATAACTTATCGTAATTGTCTACTGATCAGACATTCGGTTGTCGCCGTCGTCGTCGTCGAAGCAATAGAGGATCATCGTTGCCTGATGGCACACTTTGACAACAGAGCAGGACAGCAGGACAGCAGCACCAGCGTTAGCAGAACGGCCGTAGAAGCGGCCGTAGTGAAAACGTTTACGAGTGCTTCAAGCAAAGCGAAAACAATCACGAAAGAGATCCACAACACAACCACGACGAAAAACGACGAAAGAAAAGGGTGAAAGGAGCGGGCCAAACAAAGGCGTCGACGTTACGTTGACGACGACAACAATAACTTTGATAACAAGGAGATAAACGTGGACACATCGTGGACCAGCCGTCGTCACGATGAAGATTATGAAGCGCCGATAATGGTAATAATAATAAAAATAGCGGTTAGAGCGATAGACGAAATGGCTCATTGGTCAATAAGGGCGACGAAGAAGATGATTTGCGGTGGTTTCGCGATGCCGGGTAGCCGTCAGGTTGACGATTATGGTGAGGACGTCACCCCTAGATTGTATATTTATTTATATATATATATATATATATATATATATTTATATATATATATATATATTTATATATATATATATATATATATATATATATATATATATATATATATATATATATATATATATATATATATATATATATATAGCAATGTAAAAGTCAACACTAACATCAGCAAAGAATCATTTGTCGATCGCCAATCGCTTATTTTTTAGCCGCCGATCCAACAAGGTTGACGCTGTTAGTAAACAGCAGCAGCCACAACAACATTAACAGCACAAACAACAACAACAACAATAAAAATGCTACTATTAACTATTATTAGAAGCCCGCAACAAAGAAGGAAGCACAATAGATTACGCGTTGGGCATGCGCTGCAATGACTGATCTAGCGCTTGCGGCTGCTGTTAAAACTACAGCTGCTACCGTGTGGCTGTTAAAATAAATAAAGCTACAGTTGTTAGCTAAGGCGACAGCTGGCAAATCAAATGACGACGACAACAACTTGATCTCCTCCTCTTCGTCCATCTTTTTCCCTCTCGCGGTGAGAGCAATGAGGCCAGTAGCCCCGACAATGGCAGTTCCCGCTCATTAAGTCAGGCAAGCAACCCCGAACGAAAAGCGTTGAAAAGCACCACCGCCGACGACGAGGTTACCGCTTGGCGTACAATAACGCCTTACGCCTTGCGCCGAAGACAGCAAGAACTGCAACAGCAACAGCTACAACAACAATAGCGTTACCGTGTTTGCCATTAACGCTACCCCCGTAGCCCCTCACCATAGTCCCCCCTGGGGGCTGGGACGGCACCCTCGCAGCGGCAGGCGGGTAGCAAGCAGTAATATCAGTCACATGAATGACAACTATTGTAACAATAGAAACAACAGCAACAACCGTCCCCTAGCGACAGTAGCAGCAACAACAACAACCAGAACGAATGAAAGCCAAAGTCAGATCAGTCAAATCAACAACAAGGACAAAAATATGATTAAGAACCCCATAGCAAGTTATTTTTCGTACAAATTTAAATGAAAATGTCAAATTGGATATAAAATAACTTGAATTTGTATATATGCTTTTTTGAAATGGCCGCCACACCTCTGAAAAGTATGCTATGTTTACAAAACATATATATATATATATATATGTGTGAAGGTAAAATACTGTAGAAGCTTCAATACGTTTACAAAGCGATCTTATATAATATTTTTATTTTATACATTTTGTCAAAACTAATAACGAACGTTCGTAGTTACAGGCATAAGATAGTCAGCCTGGTTTCTTCTTAGTGCTCAAACGATAGATACGGCTATCTACTGTAATCAGCTCGACCGAATTTTCGCTGTTCTCCAATGAAAGATACACAGTTTCGCAAGTGGGAAGGGCGTTATCCTTCACCAGAATAATGCTAGAACGCATGTGAATTTTCCCAGCCTCCGCAGGATAGTAAGGTTCCATTGGGAGGTTTTGCCGCATCCACCGTGCTCACCGGACATCGCACCATCGGAATACTGCCTATTCAGATGTCCGCAGAACTATCTACAGGGAAACCAGAATTATTTGCCATGGGATTTGATCGTCTGGACAAGAGATTGAGGAGCATTGTGACTAATAATGAAGAGTACTTTTTAATGAATAAAATCGAATAACTCGTTTATTTTTTAGATTGAGTTTTAGGTTAGAAGATTCTAGTTACGTTCTGTTCCACTTAATAATATAACCATGGGATCATCACGCGCATGCAATCGTGCATACAAGATATCCGCACAGCATGCGTGCGTACATTCATTAACGTAGAAAACGATCTGTCAAGGGGGTTTCTAGCCGGGTAAATTAAATCCGTTCGTTTATATATATATATATATATATATATATATATATTGAGTCCTCATACACACAAGCTGATTCAGCGCGTAGGTAAAAGTTTTCATCTTTTCGTGTTTACGTCAAAGTATGTCACTCGATGCACTACGGAAAAATGTAGGATCTGTTAGAGAACGTTATTGGATTAGATTAGCCCCGGGTCAGTCAATATTTGATCACATGTTTGCCCGGAGAAAAATTACTCCAAAATATAATTATTTTAACCAATATTACTAGAAGATAAGGATAAAGTCCTATTAAAACCGATGCAATATGCTCGACCGTTACAATTGTAAGCGTTAAGTGCTAACAAACCTTATCTATAAATTAAAATATTTATTTTTATATAGCATATGGAATAAACAGTTATCTCATGGTAAACGTGTGACCGTATGTTGTTTAACCCGGAGCTAATCTAATAAATAATATGCCCGTGACTCACAGATACTGGATTGCTATCTATTTATACTTAGGTTTATCAGACATGAATATATTATATTTTTTACATATGAGTACCATATATATACATATATAAAAATGCTTATATGGGGGCTATATTTAATTAAGTTAACCCCGAAGGAAGCAACATATGATCACTCGTTCGGCTTGAGACATTTTTTACTCCATATATATATATATATATATATATGAATTGAGTAAACAATTGTCTCATGGCGAACGAGGGATTACATGTTGCCTCACCCGGGGTTAATCTAATAACATATAGCTCTTCATATAAACATTTCAATATATATATATATATATATATATATATACATACACACCATGCGGGGCCTACAAGTGTCCTACATTTTGAAAGTAGAGCGCATCTTGGCTAGCTAAATGCAGTGAGGCATAACGTATATATTCCTAAAATACCATCTGCGCATATACATGTACGTATTATAAGTTCACCCTAAACCCTCGTTCTGATCAAACGGGCAAGAATGTGACAACAATTATTACGCCCTACCAGATACAGCAACAATTTAATTATACGTTGCGCACACTTCTGACTACTACAACTAAATATCCACTACAACTGACGCGGAAAAGGGTCACATGACGCTACGCTGAATCTGGAATGTGCATTGTCGCGCCGCGCTGTCGCTTTTCATCCGCTGCAATAATAATAATAATTATTATTATTATTATTAGTATTATTATTATTATTATTATTATCATCATCATCAAGAACAACGCCATCATCGTCTAATACTCGATCTATCTGAGAAAAGCAGCTGCCTCAGTGGCAGTTAACAGAGAAAACGTCGTGGCTCCGTGGGTTCGTGGGGCATTCATTCATTGGCGTACCAAGCGTACGCACAAATACACCTCACAAATGTTGGAATAATTCCATGGAATAAACGTACATAAAATCATTCTTAAGGAGAACCATAGTCATTACCATCATCATGACAACAGCAACAAGCGCAACAACAACAACAACCACAAGCAATGACAGTCCTGTTTATTATGTTCGTTGGTAACCGTGTGCTAGGTGAACGTCCTCCATCGAGTCAGCCATCACGATGGTGGTGATGATGATGATGCTATCCGGGCGATTGAATTCCTTACTCAGCCAGGCGGGCCTGGCTGTGGGGAACGACCAAAACTAAATACTTTTCGTGCTAAACCTCAGCCAAGATTTAACATCTACGGGACTGCTGTTTGCACTGCTTCATAGATGGATCCCCATAAATACAAATGTGGGGCAACGGTGAGGCTCGAACCCACGCACCTATGTGTCTCCTCCGGTCGCGAGGCGCAGACTTAAGCCACCACGCCACCGGGATCGACAAAGCGACCAATGCCGTGGATCAAATGCTGTCGTTGCCGCCACCACCACCGATATTCGGCCAATCGGCGAGCATCGTTGATGGAGGGCTAATCCAACCAGCCAGTTAGCTAAACAGATTACAAATAACAGACTTTCACCAATTGTGCACACGCACACCGGCGACGCCTGTGGTGGCGATGGCTCCATTGCGCGTGCCTGCGTGCGTATTTCTGTAATGACATCTCTCAATCAGTGGGCCGTTTGTGTTTTGCCTTGCCTTGCCTTTGTTTACTGGCCCGGTAGCAAGTAACACTCGCGGTGTGGAGGCAGTTGCGGCACTGTGTGCACGATCCGTTACCTGCACCCCACCGTGCACCCCACCTTCCCCTCGTGCCTCCTATGTGACACCTTCGTCGCCTCGTCGGGTCGGCGTATCGTAATGTCGTTGTGAAGCATTGTAACGGGCCAGCCATATCGGTCACACCACAGAAGGCGAACACGATGAAAAAGAAAAGACGATGATGGACAAGACAAACGGATAAAGAAGCAGGAGCAGCAGGATGAGAAGAAGACGGCGACGACGACGACGACTTCGCTCAACCCGATGCCGAATAAACGAATGCCAATGAAATAACGAACGAAAAGCGTTGAAATGCTAATTCGCATTACTTCTGTTCACTACTCTGGCTTCTGCGGTGGCGGCTGTTGCTTTTGCTACTGGCGCTGTTGCTGTAGTAACTCTGTAGCAGCGACATTTTCAGCCATTGCCAGCTAGGCACCAGAGCGCGATGTCGTATGATTACCACACCGACGACCGCTACAACAACAACAACAACAACAACACCAGCAACATCAACAACAACACCACCAACAACAACAACAACAACAGCAACAACAACATCAACAGGTACGATAACCCCGTCCTTCTTAGTACCACTGCTTTATGTTTGTACCAATTTATAGTTGTCTATCGGTGTTTAACTACGTAAACGACTACTATTACCATTTCGTCTCTTACATCACGACGCGACACTAGCGTACCGCTATAGACATCATCTACATACGTCAACATAAACGCCATCTTCCGGCCGCATCGATTTGTAGATCGTTGCAGTCGCGGCTTTGCAATGCATTCGACCCCCCTGCAAAGCGATATGACTGCTATCTTCATTATGACAAATCTAATTCGTCTTTATCATTGTTAAGCAGTCTCAATCTGACGGTCGGTCGGTTTGGGGCATTTCAAATCGACGATCAACATGCTGATAACATGATGATGTTGTTGTTGTTGCGGTTGTTGCAGCTGCCGCCAAAAGAATGTTTACACCCACGGTTGGAGCCTCTCAGACCTCTCTTTTTTAGTCTTCAGGGACTCTCTTCAAAACGGCAGCGGTGGCAATGACTATAGGAATCGTTCGTTGTCAGGTAGTAGCTCTAGAATGAGAATTTTTTTTCATTAAATTCCTTCTAATTCTAGACTATGACTCGTCCCCTATGGGCTTGGAATCGCCTTGACACATATCCTTAGTAAGGGCATCGAGGCCGGGTCAGACATGTTGGGATATCTAAGGTTTTCGCCAACGCCATTGCGGACGCGTGATAGCTGACTGACAACGGTATAATTCTATCATCTATTTACAACGAGCATTGCTCTATCCTCTAAGCCAGCTGACAAAAGGCGGACTCTGCCCACGCTGGTCTACGAAAGAGCGAGCTCAACCCAAGCTGGTGTTTTCTCCTAGACGATATGACCCGTTTTACGCCTCGATTTCACACGGTGTACATAGCCGCCCAAGCCAGACTTGTAACTTGTCATGACAATCGCTCATGGCTACTATTTTCATTAAGACTGCTTTATTACGGCAGCTGTGTGATTGGTGGCCGTATGAAGCGATCGATTATTGTTATCATCGCTCAGATACTCGATATATTTCACATGTTTATTCACCCCACGAGCTTAACCACCTTTCTATTATCTGCGCTACACGTTGAAACCCGTCCGTTCTGGAGGCGGAGAACGGGTACCGGTCTGAAAAGACGGTATTCAAGATAAACGAACAACGACAACAACAACAACAACAACAACGAAAACTAAGCAATTAAAACAACATTAACCACAATAACAGACGCAATGACAATGTCAACGACAACAATAAAAAGAAACTACGTCAATAACTTCAAGAACAATGTCGTCAGCAGCGACAACTCCAACAACAATCGAAACGAATGCCGAAAACGACTATAACATGAAAAATGCTGACAGAACGGTAGCAGCAAACGAGCTTTGCAAGATATAGACGTGATAAAGATACCACGTGCCGCAATTATACTTTATCGATATATAGTGTTCATGTCGCATCCACACACTGATTGACAACGCGCACTAAGGGATATATATATATATATTGAAGAAAAAAAAATATATATATATTTATATATATATATGCAACTAAATAATATCGGCGTCTAGCTGTTTACAGGTATTGGCGTCGTTTTTTCTCAGTTTCTGTTGTGGGCAGTTGCACCAGTGGTGCTGCCGTGACTCTTATGGACCATGATGATGCAATCGGCAATTTGTCGACAACACCAGCGTCTTGAGTTTCTGAACAAAATTCTGCTCAAACTTTTTTATTAAGTATTTTTGTAGCTATCGTATATATATATATATACATATATGTATATATATATACATATATATATATATATATATATATATATATATATATATATATATATATATATATATATATATATACTATATATATATATATATATATATATATATATATATATATATATATATATATATACATATATATATATACACATATACATATACATATAGCATTAATCATGGTGCAAAGAAGCTAAACAAGTCCCGGATTGAACAGCCAAACAATGCGCTAAAAAACAATATCCATACATAAACAATAAAAAATGCGTAAAATAGAGTGTGTGGTCAGATGGTACCCTATAAATAAATGGCTATTTTCCGTATAATATAGAGAAACTTAAAAAATATATGGCTATGATTGGATGCGTTTTATAACGAGCCTTGTTTCAGATAAAGACGTGTTGTGTTTCTGAACGTTTCGCTCCGAACCGTCAATAAACAGAAATATCGCAAGTTTCAAGGGTAGAAGAAACTTCCACGAGAACTTTCAACAATACATGACGCATCAATAGACAAATCAACGCGAAAGGCTCACACATAATTTGGCAGAAACTTTAAACTTAACTTTGGCCAAGTGGATTCACCGCTGGGCATGGTTCAGCTATTTGTGGAAGTTGTTACTTCACACGTTCAAATAACTCTACAAGGGGAGTTACTTACTAAATGCATCTCAAAGAGTTTTCGTCTACGCTTCACAAGTTGACTATTGTGATTAAATTAACAACGTCCGTAGACCATAACAACAACATATATTCGTGTCTCGGTTCTACTACCATGATACGGTCCTACCGTGATAATCAAACTAGTTTGCCGACAAGATTATTAGTTCCAATTAGACGCAATCGGAATAAAGAACTACAAACAAATGATGGCAACAAGGCTTTGTCGTCGCTCAAAGCGTGGGGTTTGAATCCTCCTAAGTTATTATGTAGCACGGTCCCGGGGTTTTCCACACACGTATCGCGGCATATCTAGGCTGGTAATCATGCAGATATGCATGCACATTCATTAGGTAAACTAAATACACACTCTAAATTATGCCATTGATAGTTATTCACAGATAAACTAGGACGACATTTTAGCCTAGTCGGTACTTGTTTATTTGTCGCCTTTTATCAGAAATGCAAACAAATCATTTGACAACTGACGATCTTTATATATATATATTTTTTTCTTTAGCGTGACCTACTGTATCGCTGTAACCAGCGTAGGTTACAAAAAACGACGTTTTATCGTTCGGAGCATTCGCCGTCGATTTGGTGGCAACACTGGCACGATCTGATGAAACTTCTCGTACGATCTGATGCTCACCGCAATCTACGTCGATAAAACAAAAAAAAAGTGTGAATAGAGGTAGAAACTACCTGCAAATCAGCATTTCTTTTTTTGATTCACCCCGTTGTCAGGCTCCAGCTTGCTTAACGGGGATGCCACGCGCTACTATTGCAGTTGGTGTATATACGTTCACGGTAAAATTCACGTCGCGGACAGTAATGGACAATGTCGTCGCCACTTCGGCCAAAAAACAGTCTCCATCCCAAGACCAAGCTCGCTCCAGATGCTCAAGATGTTTGTAGTGAATTGTGTGCACTAATACCGCTCTGTACGTTAAGGTCGCGTTCCGCCTCGACGATTCCATCTTCGGCGGATCTTGCAGCCATAAATGTCTATGCGACAGTGAGAGTTTCAACTGCAAATAACGGTAGGCGCACAAACGAAATGTCTGATTGTTTGCGCGGGGCGGTTTGCCGGACTATTGAGCAGGGGCAAAAACAACCTCGGCAAGAACAACGTTACCATAATAACGTAACAACAACGAAACTACGCCCCAAGTATAGATGCTAGAAAAAGCATTGTCATCTATTCGGCTGACGACCGCAGTTTATACTGTGGAAACAAATTTACAATAAGAATAGAAAGAAAACCCATCTTTCGTCTTTGGGGGCATGGGCACGAAAATGTAGACGGGCGTAAGCCTTCAGAAATGGATTTTTGTTCGGCCATATTTCAAACACAGCGACGTAAATAAAGCTGTTTCTGTCACCTTCGTATTACGTTATGCTAATTCTATAGCTCTCTTTCCTTGTAAACAGCCGCCTTGTAAATGCCAAAATGCCAATATGTGTTGATGTAACTAAATGCGAATGTATATAGAGTCGTAATGACCCTTCTTAAGGAATGTGCGCACTTGTCTGCATGAATATACATATGCATACAAACGCCACAAGAAACATATCGAATAGGTAGAGCAATCGATTGGGCGTAATTGGGAGACCACCATATAGACATCCCGCATGTGTTTATGCATAGCTAAATAGGCGGACAATATTTATGTAATACCGGCATGGAGAGAAACCGACTCGCCTTTGGTGCGTTCAGTTTGGTTGCGTGCACTGTCTCGGCTACTCAAGGCGACACATTCTTCTGAAGATTTGGTTTATTTTCCTTGAAGGCGGGCAGGCGGGTGTGCGAAGAACTGATATACGATATGAGACGAGATAACATAGAAAACAGTTGGACGATAATTTCCAAGTCCAACGAGATTTTCAGATAGATCTCTGCTGTTAGCTCTCAGAGAGTCCAATTTCTTAGAGAGTCTAATGTGCTACAATAGATAGGTCAATGTGTATGTATGTATATATATATATATATATATATATATATATATATATATATATTGTAGCATGTTAAACTCTCTACATAACCTGTCGAGTTATTCTTGTCGAAAACAACCTTATCTTGTTGTTTGTCTGTAGAAAACGATTTTTATCCCTCGCTCTCGGCGGTTTTTTTTTTGTATATAGATATATATATATATATATATGTGTGTGTGTGCGTTTCCTTTCCTACGCAATGTTTATTAAAAATACAACTTAGTTAAATTCGGGCTCCTTTTGCGCATCATCATCTATAGCCGGCCGTCTGTAAAACTACCGCCGACTGGACCTTACACTACACAGAGACAGGCAGACATATCTAGAGGGCCATGCGTATGTTCCGCACGTGCCATTGAATACTCACAATTACGACGTGGGAAGACGTCGCGCCAAAACTGCGCTGCTCGCAGGAATTACCGAGCCGGAAGACGCGGAAATACGGGAATGTTCGAGCGGAAAAATGGGACGAAACGCTCCTAAAGGACTTCCGTGGAATGAACTTCTGTATCACCACAGTACCACCAGCACTACACCCCATTCCTTGTCTCCCTCCTCGCCGCACCGGGGGGGGGGGGGGGGGGGGGGGCGGTCGGAGCGGCCTCACTGCTCGAGGAGGGTCTGCGCCACTAGACTTCCCGATTACGCTGCATTTGTTCTTGAACAATGCTGCTGCTGCTGCGTCCGCCGCTTCTAACACTGACAGAAGACCAAGCAACACGTGCACAGCGGTCCAAACGATACAGATCTGTATTAAAACGAATGTAAATGCGTACGTTTTTTTAACGAGACGTTGATACACCGGCAAGTGGCGGAATGGTACCGAGTTTACACGTTGACACTAAGCTCTCATTGATTAAGTGATTTTTTCCCATTCACATGAAAACCGAAACAAACTTGACGACAACAAGCGTTATTTGTCAAGCTTGTTTTGTGTTGCGATACGGCAACCAAGAGGGGCAACAAACAAAGGGCTGGCCGGTTCCGGCAACCGGGCTCTTATCCGCGTGCTTATCTGGAAATGCAAACCGTGCAGGAATTTTCTACATGATTTGCCCACCCCCCCCCGGGGCACTGTTTCGGCATTAAGCGGTAACCGCAAATTTGTCCGCTACTTGGTTCGCTAACTCGGTAGCACATCAACACTTTATCCACACATCGTCCTTATCTTGTGTCTTGTATTCCGTCTAGCTAGAACCGCGCAACATCTGCCGAAGAATCGATCACACACCGATCAGCTGCTATGTATGGCAGTTTTGGCACCACACGATGACGACGACGACGACGACAACGACACTTTGTCGACACGACATCAACAACAGCGTAGACTCAGAACAACCACAACATCAGCAACACCAGCAACAACAACAACAACTACGACGACGACGACAACAACAACATCAGCTGCTGCAACAACAGCAACGTCAACTACAACAACAACAACAAGAACAACACCAACAACACACGTAAACTACAACGCCTTGACAACGGTTTAACGGCGAACACACGGCTGGCGACAGCAGGAGCGAGCGACCACGGCGATTTGAAAGCTGTCTGCTGGATTTCCAGAATGTTACAATGTCTCCGCTTTGGTGGCGGTGGCGGCTGTGGTGGTGGCGGTGGCGGCGGTGGCGTCGCCGCCGCTGGTTCTGGCGATGGCGCTGTTCTTACCGGGTTGTGCCCTTCCTTACCTGACTACCCTCAGCCGCAACGTGATGTGTCCAGCCAACCGTCAAAGCAAGCCCGTCAGTCATTCAGTCCGTCAGTCATTCATCCAGCTAGCCAGCCACCTTAACGTCACCGATTCGGTTTTTTTCGACTTCGATTTCTTTGCCGATGATGTTTCGCATTCCATTTTGAGTTTCCACTACTAAGACTACTATGACAACTACTCTTACTACTACTACTACTGCTACAATTACTAGTAATACTTTAACTGCGGCGTTCGTACACTACGAACAACACCAACACCTACAGCAGCAGCAACAACAACAACAACAACAACAACAACAACAACATTAAAAAGAGTAGTAACAACCATAATAAAAGCAACAACGACAACAATAACAGTAGCATTAACAGCCGCATCGATAGCAACCGTCGCAAGCACAACAACAGCAACAACAACAACAATAAGAGCAACAACAACAATAACAACCGTCGCAAGTACAACAACAGCAACAACAACAATAACAACAACAATAGCAGCAACAATAGCAGCAACAACAACAACAACAACTACTGCAAGGCCCCCTCATCAAACCAGCAAGAGCAGCCGCAGAAGCGGGTGGTAAAGATGACGGCGTGTCGCCGCTGAGGGCAGGCGCTGGTGAGGTGAGATGCTAAAATCAGAGAATGATTGATTCGAGAAGGTATTGGTGACGATCACTTTCATGATGCTGAAGATAGTGTTGGTCTTGATGATCTTGATGAAGATTATGATGATGACAACGATGACTGGCAATGGTGATGCCGAGGGCCCGAAGTCAAACAGAGATGCCGACATGTCTGCTTGCCGATGGACTGTTGTTGTTGTTGATGGGGAGGTAATTGCTGGCATTATCTTCGACGTTTGTCTTTCCTATCCTCTTGTTCCCTCACTCTCTCTCTCTTTCCACTTCTGTGTTCGCCCTGTCTTTCCCTTTCTTTTTCTCTATTTCGCCATCTCATCTTCGGATGCCAACTGACCACTGTGGTTGATGTGAAATAATTCGTAGCAGCCACGACAACAATAACACCAGTATCATGCACAACAAGAACAAGAGCAACAACAAGCGTAGACCAAGCAAGAATAGACACAACAAGGGTGGGATCAGCAAGAATAGACACAACAAGGGTGGGATCAGCATCAAACAACAACAACAACAACAACGACGACGACGACAGCTATATACCCATTACACTAAAAACTGCAGCAATAACAAGAGCTAATAACCAAACATCGACTTAGTAAGCAACAACAATAGTAACAAACAACAACAACAATCACAACAACATTCCTAGCATAGGGAAGACGATAGGCAATTTTGAACTTGAGCCAAGAATTGATTCGCGTTGAATTTGCGCGCCAGTCGTTAGACACCGTCTTCTCGTACGCTGCCGCCTTTATCTACACAGCCAGATACAGACACCCACCGATATGTACACAGACCCACGTGCATGTATATACACGACCACACACACTCACACCACAAAGGACCTCACCCTCACCACTTACATCAGACGCTCACACACACACACAAACAAATACACCGACGAACCCTTAGAGAGCTACCCAGCCATCCGCCCAAACGACCACACAAATGCAAAATTTGGCACTTAGTTATTGCAGATGACGTCATATTGATGACATCGTCATACATGGCATGACAACAAAGCCGCAGCGGGCGAGAGAGACGGGGGGATGAGAGAGAGAGAGATACATTGGAGGCTCAGTAACATCTCATCATACCGGCAGCGAAATACGTTGTACAAGAACCCAACAGCAAAACATAGCAAAACTTGCTAGAAAAAACTACAGCACCAGCAATACCAACAACAGCAACAACAATAACAACAACAACAGCAACAACAATAACAACAACAACAACTGAAACAACAACAACTGCAACAACAACAGCAGCAACAACAACAACAACAGCGGCAACAACAACAACAACAGCAACAACAATAACAATAACAACAACAACTGCAACAACAACAACAACAAAAACCAACAACAACAACGCCAGCAACAGCAGCAACAACAACAACAACTTCTACTACTACTACTATTATTACCACTACTACTACAGTCAACGCTGCCAATTCGTATATCAAAGAAGACCACAATGTATGATGAGGGTGAGTTTGCTAGAAAGGAATAGACCAATTGAGAGAAGTGAACACCGAAGAGAACGTCGCGTGTCTCTATGTGCTGCGCAACACTCACACACACACACCGACATATACGAGAGACGTTACATAAGCGCAACAAAGACGCGACAATCGTCTATCTAATGAGCGAGCATGGGCGGGGGGGGGGAGGAAGGTAAATCGACGGAAGAGCCACGGACAGCAGAAAGGAGACAGAAGCCGATCTTAATAACCAAAGCGATTGCAGAAAGTGGAGCTCTCACCAAGAGAACGAGAGCACCATGGCTACACACACATATATATATATATATATATATATAGAGGGAGGGTGGGGGATCTGCCGGCCTGTCAATTCGGGCTGGTGGGCACTCCCGTTCGGGTCCGCGCGTATTAAATTGCGGTTAAAGGGCGGGAGTGTAAGTATTTCTCTCTTTTGCTACAAGGACGAATTGGCAAATTCGAATACTTGGAATTTTGCCTCCAGACCGAAACAACCAAGATCTTCCGGGGGTTGTTTTGCTTAGAAGCGCCATTCATCAGCTACACGCGGGTCAATCGGTGGTGGCGTCGTTTATTGTTTGAGCTCAGTTGTAAAAAAAGAGAAGAGTGAAAAAAACGAGATTTGGCTATTTGAAGAAACGAAGTTCGGCGAGACCAACGAATCTGCATCAAGTTGTGTGTTTGAGATCATACTACGCTTTAAAGTGATAGAAACGTAAGGAACTGCTTGTGGAGATTAAACGGTGTCCCGGACTACTATATATACGTCGATTTCGCCGACGGGAAATGTCCGAATGGAGTCGTCATGAGAGAGCAGAAAACCCTAGATTGCTTCAGAGAGTGAAAACAGGAGACGGGTCATAGGTCTGTGGTCACCACATATATATATATATATATATATATATATGTCCAGCCGATCTTCGGTGAACGCAATACTTAATTAAACAGAGAAACAGAAAGCTATAGACGAACGCAAAGCAGATGGATAAAAAAATTGAGAGAGAAGGTGAGTCATTCCATTGCTAAGCCATTTCGTTTAGATGCTATACTGGTTAAGCGATGGGATGATCGACCGCAAAAACATGAGCACTTACAACGATAGTCACTAAGCATATCAGCAAGCACCTCAGACAGCCACTTCGTCATGCTCTGCTTGGCCGGGATCGACGACTGGCAATAACGTGAAAACTAGCAGAAACAGATTCAAAACTAGAGAGGCTTCTTAATGTCGCGATATTCCCCGATATAGGTGCAGCTGTCCCCGTATTAACAACACAATGACGACAACAACACCAACAACAACACCGACAACGACGACGACGACAGCAACAACAATGGTTCAATTGTGGCCAATCGAGATCGGTAAAGACCCCCTACCAAACAAAGAAGACGTTCTAGAAAATGCGAGAGACTAAAACGGCAGCCGCACGAGATGGATGAAGGAGAACAGCTACGATTGCGGCGAAGAAAGATATAAGCTCGTATTCGATTATTAACGTCATAGAACTGTTAGCATAGTTGTTGGTGTTATTGTTTTATTTTATTTTTTTGTATGGTACTATTGTTGTCGTCCTTGTTAATGACGGTGATTCAGCTGCAATAAATAGGTGTTAAGTTGTTTGGTGCAACTGCTACCGTTGAGGCTTCATGAGTTCTATTCAACGGATCATAAAAGCAAAGGAAGAGACAGGAAGAAGGAAAATGGTGGAAAGCGTCCGAGAGTTGTTGCCAAGGCGCGACTCGACAAGCAGGACCTAAAGATTTAAAATTTCCGAGACTTCCCCGCCGCCTGTGTGTAGTTACTCTTCTGCGTTAAGGATCCCGCAGGTCGGAGGGTCATCTTAAGGAGGATACATATATGTATGTAGGCTTCATGAGTTGATGAGTTAACGTCTGCTTTACCATACCGTATACCGTGTCCATCATATAGGGTGATGTAAGTAGCGGATACGGCCGCGCTAGACATTTCCCATATGCTCATACAGGGTAGCTGCTGTATCAGGCTTTGCCGCACCAGTAGCTGCTAAACCTCTTGGTTCCGGTGTGCACGATCTATGGACACTTCTGAGAGATCATCGGATCACGCTGTTGAACTCTACGTGTCTGGGGAGCCTAGTGAACGTCATGATACGACTCAGTAGGCGTACGCCACTCAACCCCACGGTTTCACATATGATTTGCATAAGAATGACTGGAGTACCTCTATTCACTGCTCACGTCATGCGGAAGACCGTATGGTCTAGGCTCTGGACGGCTCGGTTCAGCGGATGTTTGAAAACCGCTGGGGTTTTGAGGCTTGTTCACCTGTTTGGACTCTGGATATAAGACCGCATTCGTGATAAGATTCTACTCTACCATATTATTGCCAGTAGCATTTTAGTCTTCCAGATCGTTAGCAGACTCGTCACAAAATGTGAATTCGAATAAGCTTTGAATGCATCTTTCTCGAAACCTTCCTCATTACATCTCTACATTGCTTTATCACTACGTGGGGTTCCTTGCACAAAGGGTGAAGGTAATGACAATGTTTTTTCGTAACATTTTCATGCATCGTAGGACTCCGCATTATAGTCAATCGTATCACTTTGGCGTAGGATTTTAGCGTTTTATCTGTCTCCGGGTTAACGTTTAGTCTGGCTTGAACCAGAGTCGGCAAATCGCACTTAATCATTGCATCGAAAAATATGTAGAAACTTTTTTGTACGGCTCTATTCTTTAAGCTTCCGCGTAGATCCTTCGCTCAGCACAGTAATCGTATTTGTGTTGCTCGCCCTTATTCATGCTTTGATATTTTAGACAATCAAGTGGACAATCTTCCTTCATAAATTAGAGGAAACCCCAATAATTCTGCTCCAGAATGCCGATGTGTCTGGACAGAGGAGCGCATCGGCTCCGCAGGTCGTCCTAATTTCGATCTCAGAGGCTAACTCCGAGAATAGCGAACTTCCCATGTGTTGTAATACATTATCACTGTGCCACACACAAGCTATCATTGAGCATCTGCGTCGTGGGCATTGGAAAATCAGTTCCGACGATGTCGCCAGAAGTGCAAGAGCCCGCACTAAACGCTACACAGCTGTGCAGGCGTTTCCTTTAGCTAGATTCTTTGTAGCTGCTTTCACTGTCTTTTCGACTCACTCGTCTGTTGGGAATCGTGGTTCATTCGCCCTCGTGGCTGACGACGTCATGAGGAGAGCCGCCGGGCACCGTAAGCAGCTCCTTTTCGGCACCGTAACCCTTTCCACAGATAGGGTCGTCCGTCTTCAACTCTCTTGTCTCAGCATGCCATTTTTTTTTTAATTGATTGGAGAAACGCGTTACGCACGATCAACACCATCTTTGGATGTGTGTGCCGAGCATGGTCAGACTTACCGCAAGACTACGACCGGCGTTACCGACTAAGAATCTGGGTTTCGGTAGATGGCCTGAAAACCGCAGCCTCTCTTAAGCCCTCGCTCCAGGCCTCCCAGATTTTCGGTTAATAGTACTATGGGTGATTCGAGCGTGCCCGGTAGCCGTGCTTCTCTGCGCCGGTTTTCTCGTGGAGTGGCACTCGCCAGAACACTTGTATCTTTCTCGAATTTGCCTGATTGTCTGCTGGGCCTAGGGTAGTAGCATAACAGCGGTGACGAGGATCGAGAAGATCGCGGATGGGAGAAGTCCAGTCGGCAATCCGATCCAATAGCTGGCCTAGTAGACGTATGAGGTGATTTGGGGGGTAACAACCGCTTAGCAGACGCAGCGGACGACGGTGACTTCGTCCGACACCGCCGAGTCGGCGGCTCCACGATGACTGATATTGAAGAACTGCTTGTTTCCAAAGCGCACCCCTAGTTGTGATAACTGGCGCCCGATCCCAACACGACCGCAATTCTTGACAACCGCAATCAATTATTAATTACTATTATTATTATAATTAGTGGAGATAAAGGCTAGATATATAAAAAGCTAGAAGATAAATGGGCAGATTGTAGACAGCAGATAACAAGCAGGTGTCAACGAAATGTCACGCCATTCCGAGTCTGGAGGGATGCAGAGACAAATACGGGTTTAGTGAAGTTGTGAGCATCACACCAGTTGCTGGCAGCTGTCAGCGAAGCAGTATGCATTCCCAAAACCTCCAAAAAACAAAACAAAAAAGATACTAAACCAGACAACGAGTCACTACCAGACAGAGAGTAGTAACGGCCAATCGAGCTGGTGTATATCGTTGGATACGGTTGTTGCTGTTGCAGTGTTGTTGTTGTTGTCGTCGGTTCAATGTTGTTGTTGTTGTTGTTGTTGCTGTCGTCGTTGGTTCAATGATGTTGTTGTTGGTTTAATGTTGTTGTTGTTGCTGTTGTTGTCCTTGTTGCTGTTGTGCGAGAATTCGACATTACGAATCAACGTCTCGATGCAGGCGGATTCATTGCCATTCACGTCCCTAGTTGTCAGGAGCAGGGTGGCCGCTACAACGGCCGTCCGATACGCCGGGTAAAAGACCGTCGACGGTATATCGAATCAGTATATCGAATTCCAGTAGCAGCCCACCGAGCCGGTATTGTCGGCTGATCATGGCGACAGTCGGGCGATGAAATAGACATCAACAGCGACAACAACAACAACAACAACAACAACAACAACATCAACAACAACGACAATAACAATCAAATCAACGACAACTATACAAGCAACGACAAGCTGATGCCTCCTGCCATACCGCCTCCGACATCATCATCATCGTCGTCGTTGTCGTCGTCGTGATATTTGTCGCCTTGAACACAAACAGACAATCAACCCCCCCAGCCCCCCCCCCGCATTCACTTAGCATGCTTCACACACACACACACAGACACATATACGCACAATTATTTATCTATTTGTACGTATATGCATGCATATGCATACATATGAAGACAGTAAGACTGGCAAGCAAGCACCATACATACACAAACAGGAACGACAAGGAACGAAGAGGAAGAACGCGTAGGTAAAAACAAAACAAAAAAACAGTCAAGACAAAGGGACTAAGAGGAGAGTCGAAGAGAAAAATTCGCGCAAGGTGAGAGAGAGAGAGAGAGAGAGAGAGAGAGAACAAAGGGAACATATATATGTATATAGAGAGAAAAAGGGAAATTGAGCCGAGGTAAACAGACCCGCATGCTTGAACCGTATTCCATGGTCTGGGCTGGTCATTCGTCGAATTTGTCGCAACGCGACGAAAGGAGCACACGCACAACGATCATTAATGTAGGTCCGACGGTGATCAACCGTTAGCCTTACAGGTCAGCACAGTCATTCATCCATCCATCTATCCATGTTGCGTGGTGTATCGTGTGTGACTGACTGTCTGTACTGTGCACTATTTTGCGCTATAGGGCGCTGTCACAGGGCGACGCATAGGCCGCCGCCATCTCGTACATATAGTACAACGCGTTGTAAGCTAATAGCTCATAGCAGGGCTAGAAGAGCTCTCTAGATGATGGGCTGCGGGTTGGTGTGCCTGCTGAAAGAGCTGCTGCCACCCAGCTTAGGTAACGTAACAGCTAACGCGCTTGTTGTCGAACCGTTAACGCTATACGGCACAGCGTCGCAGCTAATTGTAACAGTAGTTACATTACATTACTTATAGTAGTAATAATTGTAGTTGTAATAGTAGTCGTCGTCGTCGTCGTCGTCATCGTCTAGTAATCAGGGTTATTACGGTGACAGTAACCTCGTCTTAACTCATTACCAACATGTAGCCGACTACTTGATATGCTATTCTCATAAAGAAAATAACAAACAACATGTTTTTTTTTGCAAATTTGTGGTTCGCTTTAGGCGAAAACACATGAACATGTGGGTTGCAAGAACATGCGGGTTTGGTCAATCATCCATATTGGCTTTCCCCCTTTTTAAATGACATCTTGCCAAAAATCAACCAGATTATTGGCAGTAGAAATTCGTGTTGAACGTCTGATTTCTTCTCAGAAAGTTCAAACTAAAAGGCCGTCCTAATATCTCGCCAAAAACGCAACATAACCTTACGTAAGTGGACATTTTGCTTGGGTTGAGTCTGGGAACTGCCTGCGCTCTCGGACCAGCACCCCTGACTGCTTATGCAGTCTAGTAGAAGACCAATTTCTCACCGCAGGTTACCAAGCAACCCAACAACGGGGCTTGGCGATGGCGAATGACCAGGCTAAAGTCTCCACTGCGGAAATTGGAAAACTATTTTCGGCAGTTTTGTCCATTGATTAAGCTGTTTCCAAATATGGTAGAGATGTTTCAGCGGTGGGAACGTGTGAATCATTTCAGAACTCGTACAGCAAAAGCTGTGAAGTTCCAAAGCAGGGCTTTGCAGAAAGCCCTAACGCGGCAATACGCACACATTTACCGTTTCAGACCATACATTCTTAAAGATTATCTAGCAGCCGCGAAACTTTTAGTCAGAACAGAGCACTCCGTCTCGGCCCGTACGACAAAAATCGCATAATAGGTTTTAGCATATGCATATTTGCCAAACTTTTGTCAACGTATCTAATTCGTATACGTATAATTTTGCAGCGAACACTTCCAATAACACGCCTAAATGTTATATGAGTTCAAAAAAGCCTTACTGCTGCAGAAACTGTCCGAAATATTTTGAGCGTATTCAATTATGACAGCATTTCAAAGACTTTGTGTTTCAACTGGTTTGCCAGGTCCCACTCCGGCAACATAAACCGTCTGGATGAACCGCGAATACGCGAAGACCTAATTCGCTTTAGGAAGACCGCTTGCGCGAAACTGTGGAACAGAATCTCCATGTGACTACATGTGAATTTGGCCGTTGGACTTTGGGGTGTGTCACATAACCATCGTCATTCGTCTCCAAGTCTACGATTTTGTATCAAAATTGAACCAATGGGTACTTCATGATTTGAGTGAGCGCAACAAAGTAGAGCGTAAAGCAAAATGCTCTTATTAGCTTGCCAGACAAAAAGTGCCTGTTTTTGGATCGAACATTTACATGTGGTAAAAGTAATCTTTTACGATAATGTAAAACACGTAATATCCCGGTGCGCTTTAGGCCAGCAACCCTAAAAGACGCTAAAAAGGCTAATTCATTTTGCTCTGTCTTTGGTAGTATAGGCATAGCATCAACCACTGTGGCCAAACGATACCCACGGATGCTTCTGGAATAAACTAGCTTAGTGTTAACTCGTTAATTTTTCAGATATATTATAACGTTGCGAAATTTCAGTTACTTATACCAGTTATTACCAGTCAGACCCAGGTCTGTTACAGCCGCATGCAGCTAGGGTAAACCTGCAAACCTAATATTACCACATATGTAGCAACTTTGACATGATACATGATTAACAGTTATTTTTTGCAAATGCTTCACAACTTTGATGGTCAACGGCGGCTAAGCCTCATCACTGACTGCCGCATACGTCCCACACCAATTTAATCATAGAGGGGTTATTTTGAATCGAACCAGCCAGCGAGCCACTCGAAGTTGGTAGATTCCTAAACGTTTTTATAAAAACGCTTTCTATATAAATTGAATTGAAATAAAATTGAATATGTTTGTCTGTCTGTGACCGCTTTAGTTCACTACGCTGGCGTTATGTTCATTTATTTTGGAGCTAGTGAAGTGACATTCATTTTGAATTAGCCGACCTAGACTACGGTTTGGCTCGATAAAGGCAAAACTACGCAAATCATGCAGTCGTAAATTTGCCGGAAACGCTTAGTGGGCGTACATACGAAGCCCGGTTTAGGTCGTTCGTTAACTAAAATTAACTAGAATGATAACTGCCTGGTGTTAAATCTGAGGGCAAACGAACTAAAAGGCTTTGGGCTTCGGGACGGTATCCAAGCTGAGAGAATGGAGAGGCACAAATTTCAGGAAGTCACCTCACTCTTGCTTATTATTCGCTGGACTTCTACAACGTTTGACCAACCATCAGCGTACGTGCTAAGAGGCATTTTCAAGTAGATTCTGCGAAGTGAAAGTTCTGCATCACATGGTAGATAGCAGCGTAGAATGCAGACATTCGTTACGAACGTTCTACAATATTTGAAACGCATTTATCATAAACCCATACTGTACTGTTTCCCTAATTTGCACAGAATCACAGAAAGCCATTAGTTAAAACGAAAAAGAAATTTCACAAATTAGAAACGAGCTGAGGTCATTAATGATACTGTCTCTGCATTCACGTATCGTATACGGGCATCAACACATTACCTTAACAATATGTTTGTCGCAAAAGGCTTATTAAATTAGTAGCTATCAAATTTCGAAATTTGAATAGTGTCAATAAACCGATCGAGAGAATCGGCAGCAAAGCAATGAGTAGAAGTTTTCTGTGGTCACACGTTTTGTACAGTATTAGCTGGGCGCTGATACGAGACCGACTCAATCATCCAATCAATCGGAAGTCTTTACGGGTTGATTATCTACGGACTCAAGACTTTACACGACTATCTCGAATTATCAAGCAGAATGACAGCGACAGAAGTAGTAGCAGTAGTAAAACCACCACCACTGAAAACCGAGCCAGCCTGCCGAAACGCTTTGCTTCGACAGACTTCGTGATAACAGCAGCAGCAGCAGCAGCAGCAAAAACAACAACTACAACAACAACAACAACGACCATAACTATTACTACTACTGCTACTACCACGACTACAACAATAACAACAACAATAGCAACTACAACAGTAGCAACAATCTCATCAAATACATTAGCAATAACAGCCACCGGCGGCTAGCTAAGCGACTAGTTAATCGACATCCGTATCCTGCGATCTGTCTACGCTGATTCGGCCAGCCATTGGTGACGTCGAACGTACGTCGCGCCGGCATGACGCCGATAAGACGGCAAAGTTCACAATCATGATCTGGATTCAATGCACGCTTCGTCGTTGCTGCTGCTGCCGGCAAGTTTAACCTGGCTGGCTGCAAAGTATAAGTCGGCGCCGACATCGATGTTGATGTCATTGTTTGTACCTCGTAGCATACTTTATGTACAATAGCGCGATCGCTTGCTGACTGGCTCATCGTGGCGCGATCCGGCGATGTCTTTGGCCAGATGAAACGTGTTCCTTTTTTTTGCTATTTGCTCGTTCCTGCCGATAAGCTCGTATCGTTGTTGTTGTTGTTGTTGCTTTGTTGCGGTCATTGGGCGCATCGTTGTTGTTGTTATTGTTGCTAAGTTATTGTTGTTGTTGCTGCTGCTGCTGCTGCTGTTGATGATGTTGTTGCTGTTAATGTTGTTGTTATTGTTTTTATTGCTGTTGTTGTTATCATCGTCGCCGCGTTCCTATCCTTGGTTTATTTTGCCGGTATCGTAATTCATGTTATTAAATGATTTTAACTAGACTAAGGTTGCCTATTTTGGTTATATCGTTATCAACCTCGAGTCACAAGCCGTGTGAATACTCCCCGTATGCGTGTGCAGTTTTCCAACTTCCACCTAGCCAAGTACGATCGGCATGATTCCCACTGGTATGGCTACATCTACCGTAAAGTGTTTGATAGTGGAGCCGTCGAGTTGACGTCCCGAGTGCCCTCACTGCGCCCTCACTGTGGGCTTTAGCGCCTGTTTGCCGAGAATAACCTGCAGCCGCTGATGCCATTTTGAAGGTCAAAGCATGAAATATATACGAGCTTTGCAAGCTAGCGTGCACCGACGCACGCACGCTCTCCTTCTTCCTCGATTTGAATTGTTCAGCCCGATTTGCTGTCCAAACTCGTCGGTCCCAGGTTTCCCCGTGGCAGGTTGGTTGGTTGGTGGCTATGGCTCGCATAGTGGCGCTTGGCCGACGTCAGACAGAGTGGCTTCTTCTCCACTCGTCGTCGTGCTCACTCGGCCCATACTCAGCGTGAGCGATCGCGCGGTGCAGAGAGAAGCAGAGATCGAGGGAGCGAACGAAACGCATTTTGAGGGTTCGAGCTGGCTTGACCAGCAGCCGTTTCGAACTCTGGATTCAGACGTCTGCCTGACACGCGTGCGTGGCTTGCCGTCCCAGCACCGGGCAACTACCACACCACTGCTGCTGCCGCCACCACCACCACCACCACCACCACATGCGTGATAGCGTGGTCCATTTTATCGACTTCAGAGGCTTGGGTACGACCACCCCCCCCTCCCCCCCCGACACGCCGCGTCCCTGCTCTGACCCACCCAACCCCAGTTGATGTTCTGCTACCCCCATCCGATCGGCAGCGATAGCGGCAGCGAAGCGTAAGGAAGGCCAACGACGTTTATTCCGGCCGTGTCTCTAGTCGTCGTCCAAATCCTCGATATTGCAGCTCAAATACTGCAACGCTGGCTTTCCGGTGGCTGCTTTCCTATTGCTGCTGCTGCTGCCCCTGCTACTACTACTACTACTACTATTAGTGCAGCGTGACTGGAAAGTGTTTAATAACCATTGGCCGCATGTCATGCGTGTAGGAGGTGCACCAATCGTTCACCATTCGTCTCATTCGACTTAATCGGAGCTTTACACCACCAGGAACAGGCGGGCACAAAAGTCTTGCCGCTTCAAAGGGCTATGATTATTTCCGCTTTTTTGGTTGTTGTTGTTGTTTTGTTGTTGTCTTTTATATAATCGTAATTTAGTCGCAAGCACGATTTTAACCATTTGTCTAGGTTAAGCGGTATATGGCTTACGCTACAAGCTCCTCTGCATCCTCTGTAGGCACTCTGGTTATATATTAGCCAATGACAGCGCTTTGTTTATATAACTTTGTTATGTTAGCACCTTGGAGTAAACAGTTGCCTCCGAGTAAACGTGTGGTCACGGGTTCTCTCTCCCCAGGATTAGCCCAGTCCAAAAAGATGCCCCGAACAAATGCTGCGTTTTCTCGCTAAATGTCGAGTGACAGCCTCCGACGCAAAAACTCCGATGCTCTTGAGTCTCTCGTCGAAAGGTTCAGGCTTCTACCCACGCGCTGAATCAGCTTCAGTGTAAGAGGGCCTGGTCCTCCCATTGTCTTAAAAGCCAGCGGGCAAAATTGGTGCGAATAATCTACGCCAGAGTATTATCCCCATTTGTTAGCCTCTCCCGGAAGCATGCCCTGCTTAGTTCCCACCTGCACCAAGTAATGGACTCAGCCTCTCCTGCGACAAAACACAACGAGCATCTCTCATCATTACGACCTTTACCATTGGAATACTCTCTTGTACCACTGTATGTCTTGTCTGCCTTCAGTCGTGTTCGGATTACGCTTATGCTCAGTTGTTTGTATGATTCCCTTGGTGAAAATACGCTAAGTAGCTTCCCGGTTCCTAACGGCTATTAAAAGGCTATCTATATTGTCCTTCGCTGTTTATGCGTATATATATATATACATATATATATATGTGTGTGTGTGTGAACCCGTAACTTTATATACGCAGACGACACAGCCGTGCAAAGATACCGGGAAAATACCGACATTCTAGGATTTAAACGGCAAACACGTCTAAAGCTAATGATAATTAACGAGCTAAGAGTTTCTATATGGACGCTACAACTAAAAATAAAACCACACTAGCATGGCTGTGTTCGTTAGAACGCAGGTGGTTATAGAGATACACACAGGGCCATTGTTTATTTACTATGAGCATCTGCGCTGCGGTATATTGTAAGAAAACTACGACACCAGGTGACATAGCGTATCTGTCGACCGTCGTTCTAACAATACACTACACTAGGGTGAAAGGCGTCTCTGGCGTTCATCAAACAAGCCTTCATAACACATAATCGGCGCGAACACTTTTTCGCGGTACTTAAGAGCTGATGCTTTTTCGACTCCTTCGTGCTTCATATTGCCACTTACTACTTTTGTCACCTGTTGGAGTCAACATGATACAGGTGTTTAATGACCAAACAAATAGGCTCACGTATCGAACGAAACAGTCAACCACAAACTTTGCCGTGCGGAAGCGCAACTTTTTGGTTCCCAAGCACGGCGGCTGACATCGGTGGGTCATTTAGCTTTACGAGCAGCCGCCAATAAAGTCCACACAAATGAAAAAGTTGTTACACTACAAACCCCTTGCCTCGCTTGTAGTGACGAACTCTGGATGTCACCCTGGTTTGCCATTTCATGATATACTTATCGTCTTCCGGGAAACATTTCGGCATTTGTCAACATTTGCATCATTTGTGTCATAATACAATCTAAATACCAGTTTTTAAACGTAAAAAAACAGGAGGTCAACACAGACATTGTACGGCTGTATAGAGCAATGCCAAAAACGCTTACAACGAATAAAGTTGCTTTACAAACTAGCCAAGCAGGCAGAAAATTAAGCTCGGCCGTATTTAAGACATTTTCGCTGTGAGGTCTGGACGGGGCGTCACAATTCCGCATTTTTTTGCAAATCAAACCGAGCTGGTGTGATTTATTTAACAGAAATTTAAGTTCTACATGTACTGCTTGTTCAGGAGCAACGTTTCGATGTGTGCGCCAGAACAGAATGATCACTGGCACAAATATTTTTCCGATTTTATTAACTGTTGCGACAGCTGGTATTCATGTTGGTCAATTTCGAATATAGTATTCTACGTGCACCCGCTAACGATGTGTGCTGCTAAATTGTAAGAGTAGGTAGTATTTTTGTTTGGTTATATGTAGTGGCGACATAAGAGGCCTTTCCGTCAACAGATTCGTCGCGTTCTGCACCTGCACTGAGAAAGGAAGTCAGTGACTTACCTTTAAAGCATAGCATTGAGCTGCGCTGTACTTAGCGCATTAATGTGAGCAAACTTGACGAGAGCATTACAAAATATACTGTTTACGAAAGCAGTGCTCAAACACTTAAAATTAAGGTGGCCGTAAATTGTGTTCCTCGAGTACACGTAACAATTGACATAAACAAAACTAGACCATAGGTGTGTATATACGATATCTACGAATATGTGCTTCTCCTCATGCCTGCCTGGTTCTTCTTCTAATTATTGTCTCACTCGCATACAAAATATAGATTGAATACAGAAGCAGATCAGAGCCACCTGCACTGTTTCATCACGAATTGTCGCAAAGGTCGTTCCCATAAAATAAACTTTAACCCAGGATACGGGAACTTCAGTTTACGACTCTACGTATCAATATATGTCTCGATCTTGCAAAGCAATTTCATTGCATTGGTTGTTCAACGTTGTATTTATCTTCAAGCCCCGGAAGCCGAGGGAACACCTGCACTATGTAAATGATGCGCCAAGTGTGTTCGAAATCACGATGGACGATTACACTAGTGTTCACATGCATCACCATTTCTGCTCTTTCGAATTTCTGTCGCACACGATCGTTCCGCGGTCCTAGGACAAGTGGTGTGGGGTTTTGCTTCTGACAAGTGGTGTGGGGGTTTTGCTTCAGACAAGTGGTGTGGGGGTTTTGCAGACAATCAAATTTTGTTTTGCTAGGCGTCTGCCATTTATCATGAGCAATTGTCATACCTGTGGCAAAGGGAGTTAGTTAGTCAGATTAGCCATCTACGGGTGTGGGCAAACTGTTCCAGATAATTTTGTAAAATAAATAAAAAAAATGCCAGTAGCAATAACGGCATCAACAAAAAAATGTGACATCAACCGTGGTGAAAAGAAGGGCAACACTGACAAATGATGACAGCAATACAAGAAGGGACATATGACTGCTTTATAATTTGGCAGATACATCATTTAGTAGGCCGTCCAAAAAAGTCAAAATTTGCAAAGTTTAGGAAAGATTGCTTCCAAATGGTTTGCGTCGATCTTTATATATATATATATATATATATATATACAAGCAATTTTGCCATCACTCTCGATCAATATCTGTGAAGAAACGCGCGCCTCAGATGGCGGAGATCAGTATGTGATTGGCAATCGAAGTAATTAGCAGCCAGCCGCCCGGCCACCCCATAGGTGCGCGTCCCGTGCTGAAGACCATCACGAAGCATCAGTCAGTGTCGGCGGTTCAGCGGTCGGGTTCGGCAGCGGTTCACATTGTTAATCTGCAAACTTCCGGACAAGCAAGGAAATCCACGGTTCGGATGGAAGACAGTGGGCTTCTTCCGCACTGTGGGCCGGGCGCGCGCGCAACAGACAATAACAACAACAACAACAATACAGCGCGTTAAGCTGTCGTCTCGTACAGAAAAAGGCGTACGAGCGTACGTATAAACGACGGCGGCATGCTGGGAAATGGGGAAAAAGACCGGGAGAAGTACTGACCGTCGGCGACGGCTGAAATAAGGCCTCCTCGCCGTCGGACGGTGCCGATACGCATCGACCTCAATCAGTGAGCCGCCGAGTAAAGACGACAACATGACGCCGCCGGACCACTTCAATCACGACAAAAGCAAGAGCAGCAGCAGTAGCAACAACAACCACAACATTGTATTGCAGAAAATCTCAACGCGCTGAACGAATAATGAGAGTTATTTACTTGTTATTATATGTAGTATATATATCTTTATATACTACATAGAAAGATAAATCTATGCATTTCTATGTTTTTATGTTTATATATATATATATATATATATATATATATATATATATGTATATTTATATATATATATATATATATATATATATATGTATATTTATTTATATATATATATATATATATATATATATATATATATATATATATATTTATATATATATATACACCCAAGAAGCGCTTATGTTTCGCGCACATTTGGTTTCGCGGAATGGATCGTTAGCCTTATTTCCTCTACCACTTCATAGTCGAGCGTATGCCCTATGTGTGTTCATTTTATTACGTTATTATTCTTAATATTGCTATCACTGCAAGTCATTATCGTCTAGCGATTTAATTTGCCGCTTAAACAAAAATAAAATTCGGCCATTCGAAGGGCATCGTTTGAAGCCGACGGACAGCGCTAAACCGACGGCTGGTAAACGGCAGAACTCGACTAGGGATTCATCGTGTCGTCCAATCTCATTGATCACCGTCGCCCGTTCGTTCGAGCGGCCGCCGATCAGGCCATTACGGTTTGGAGTCATAAGTTTTCACGACGTGTGTTTGGCCTCCCCATTTTGACAGAAGCAACAAACAACAGCTGTAGCAGTCGCAGCAGTAGCAGCAGCAGCAGCAGAAGCAGAAGCAGAAAAATCACCATCATCACTATCAGCAGAACCACCTGTAGCTCGCCAAGTAGATCCACTCCGATGTCAAGCCGCAGACGACAGAAATGACGGTAACCGTAACAACAACAGCAACAATCGTAACAACAACAACAACCGTAACAACAACAACAACGTCAATAGCAACAACAGTAACGCCAACAACAACAACAACAACAACAGTACAGCCGCGCGCCCCGTTCGACGGATTCGGCGTCTGCCCCGACCGGCGAGTTACGATTTATCATTGTCGACATCGTAATGATTGGATCGCTTGCAGCGAGCTCGCGCAGCCAGACAAACAGCCGATGCAAAACATCCCGCCGCATGGGCCGAGCCTGTGGTCTCCCCACACTTGTGGCGCGTGTGCAGGTGCCGTGCTTGGCGCCGGTACATTTTGTCGAGTAGTCTAATCGTCGACTCCGTGTGTTCCAGACGGCGGTGGCGGTGGCGGCGTCGATCGATGTCGATAAGGATCATTGCCGTTATGGTGCACAAATCCCCCCCTATTTTCGTCGACTTGCGTGTTGTTTCTGGGGTATTGTATATCTATATATATGTATATATATATGTATATGTATATATATATATATATATTTATATATGTGTGTGTGTATGGCTGTAAGCTTGTGGGGCTGTATGTATTTATGACTCTGTGTAGAACAAGAAACTGCCACCTATATCGGCGGGCCGCTACTGCCATTGGTTCGAAGACACCTTGCCGAAGATATAATCCGATGCTGGGTCGATTGTTGCTGTCGTTGTAGCTCTACCGACCCTGCCGCTTTTTTTCTTAGTGCAGTTTTCTGCCACTTCAACAGTTGCTGCCGCTATATATATATATATATATATATATATGCGTAAGTTATTCAAGATGGGTAAATTAGAAGTGATATTACAAAAAGCAATACACATTTTCATGTTTCGATATACTCTCCTTGAAGCTCCGCAAAAATTGTCCGGCGATGCAAACATTTTTGATAAAACCGAAATTCTTAAAGCGAACAACGTACCTTTTTACCGATTGATCCACGTCTAAATTTACGTATTTGTGGTAATTTAATACCCAATATCGTCACATGTATGTAACTCATTTTGAGTATGCATATAACATTATTATTTATGCTGTTATCAGCTGCTCTTATCTAGGCCCAATATCCTTTCTAGCTAAGCGTACGTATTTCTGTTTAGGGTTTTTCTCCAATTGCTTTCCTTATACGCACCATTTCACTCTCTTCAGTCGTTATTTCTAAAAGTCCTCCGCGATGTTCATCCTCGAGAATTAAATATTCACAAAAAAACATCGGGTACCAGCGATACCATATTGGGTAGCGTTTTGTCTCCAGCGATAACTAAAATCTCGTTAGAACCTGCGTTTGCTCTCAATCCGCGTTTGAAATTGCACAACATAATGAACTGCACAACGCGATTTTTAGTCACGATATGATCCAACTTGCTACATTATTTTTACCGTGTTCTCTTCCAGCAGGCTAAATCGAAATTTGGCAGCACATATGTCTGGTCATGAACGACCCAAACATGTGTATTAGACTGAACAGATCCCCGGTAGTCGCAAACTGCTGTATCGCCATTCCAAAAAGATTGTTGCTTGCTCGATAGTATGCAAAACATTATTTTAAATTCATTAGAGGTTTTTATTAATGCGATTGCTATACATATTGCCCCACTTGCCTACCCTTCTGTTGCCTACCGTAGTGCGTTTACGTTAGCCTATTATCAGCGGATCAACATGGCCAATCACTTTTTTGACATCCGATTAGGCGTTCTAAAGAGCCATTTCTCAAATGCTCCTGCCTAGAGGAGCCGTCGCACGGGCAGGGCATATAAACAGCTTGCGCATGGTCAAATTGATCCATAAAATGGTTCGCCGTTGCTACTGCATGCACTCTAGAATGTACTCCAAAATAGTTCCGACACACCACTCTCTTTATTTGCAAAAAAAAATTTGTTTTCTATTGTGTTCTGTTCTACATCAGTGGTCGGATGACTACATTCTGCCACAGGATTGTCTGCCTTGATTGCTATCTTAACAGTGTTTTCCGTCACTACTATTTTTCATTGTGGGATATTTGATATACTGGAAGACTATCTATCTTTGAAGGGCCGTTACATGCTCTTTTTGCAATGGAACGGTCAAACTTTGAGATAACAAATGCTGTTGTTAATAATTACATTCTCGCTGAGAATGCAAATATGGGTTTACTTTAAAAATATATATGTGCATGCCGCACTAGTTATGACTGCCCTTTACCGGTGTGTAATAATAGAGTGAAGCCAATACTAAATCCACCCATGCATATATATATATATATATATATATATATATGGCACATATATATATAGATTGAGAGGCGATCTTGGCGTTAGGCTTTGCTGCATCTTCTTAGATATTCCGCCCGTAGTCATACCAATCGTTCGAGATGTGCCGCAGTAATAGAAAACGGGTGCTGACAGGTCTGCATCAGAGTGGATTTCATTAGACGAATTCATTGACCTGAATGTAACCGGGAAATTGCGCATGTCTTTGGGGGTTGCCCAAACTCCTATCTTTCTTTGCTGTGTCGTCCAGCACTGCTACGAACGGACGTTGGCATCAAATTCCCCTCAGTCGCCCCCATCAGTCGTTCATCTTACAGCAATAATGCCGACATTTTACGTCATTTCGATATGTTAGGATACCACACGGATACCACACACAATGCGCGTGCCCAACATCAGGCCAGACCACACAGGGCTACACGAAGAGCTTAACTGCCGAAGAAATCTTTATCTCTTTATCTTCTTGTTTCAATTGGTAGAAATCTGATGTAATTTACCAATTGTATATATGCATATATATATATATATATATATATATATATATATATGTATATATATATATATACCTTGTAGTACACCCGCGGACGAAGAAGAATAAGAGGCAGAATTCCAAGAAAACAGTTTATTGAACGTCATATGACCGCGTTGGTGCGTATGTATGTATGTACGTGTGTGTCTACTGGGGCCGATAGCCCCGAATCTATCTGTATGTCTGTCTGTCTGTCTGCCAGACAGACAGACAACAATGCTTGAGGGGCTTTCCCCTTGCAGGCATTCGCGCGCAACTTGAGCTGTACCCCATAATGAGGTGTCATGACGACAGACCTCAAAGGCTGCCGTAGGGGAAGGTTTCGCGCGACGAAGGAAACGTATCGACGACGACGACGACGACAACGATGGGGTCGATACGGTTGGCCGAGCTGCTCTGCTCCAATCCAGCATCTAGCAAGCCAGCTCGCGTCGCTGGCCAGTTGGCAGATGGGCGGCTGCCATACGTCGGCCATTACAACAAAAAACATATAGTATATATATATTTATATATATATATATATAAACACGGCGGCGGCGAGTTGCGAAGCTAAACAATTCAACACACGCGCGAATCATGAGATCGCATCGGCGAGACGAGCGACAGGGGAACAGGGCAGTGGTGTGGTCTAGTGAGTGGTGCGTTGGTGTGGTATTGTGAACGATAATACGCTGTCTGATTCTTCTTTCGTTTTTTTTTTCTTTTATAGAATATTGGAAAACAGCACATTATCAATTGTCAGTTGTCGACGCGTTGTAGGCTGCACATCGGGGCAACCCTATGTTTTTGCTGTCTGGTCGCATCGCGTTACAAAAGTCACTTTGACACCGTATTACAGCTTGACAGCGACAACGCGACTAAATTGACGTTAACTATTATACTTAACTTTACGTTAACTATTATACTTAACTCGCACTTCTCTTTTTGTTTGTTCGTAGTGTTCGTAGCCGATCATGTTCATCGTGTGTAGATTCTTAGGGCTGAAGCTGTTGCGCTTTTCCAGATGTATCGTTTTAAAAAAATCGTTGCACATTTGTGATCCTCGGAGTGCGTTTCTGAAGCAGCGCGATAGCGCATCCGTGGACATTATATGTTAGGTAAAAATTAGCGTCATAGTTCTGTAAAAAAGACTGGGCGTGTACTTTTTTAAAATTAACGAATGCAATGAAAAAACCCACCGGCTAGCAATCGTAATGCCGTAGGTCAGTACATACATAAATCAACAAGAGCTTTTTGAGATCAAAAAATAGATTTTCTGGTGTTTGGCCAAATAAAGCTAGAAAAAACTTTTCAAATGTGCATATACTTGTTGCCGTAAGTAAAATGGTTTCCCATCATTTTAAAGCGTTTCTCCTGGTCGGCGGTTATTCTGTGAGAAAAGCGCCTTAGGCAAGGCTAAATCTCTCGAACGACAATCATATTTCGGGTGCTATATGAAATGCACGCGTAGAGACAAGTTGCGCAAGTGCCACGTATCTTAAAGGTACTTAATGTTCAGTTAGTCTGCGCCACTGTGACTTGCCGCAGTGACTGGACTTGATTATTATATTTAATATAATAATACACAGTTAGTACAGCAGGATGGCAGACGGAAAATGATAACCTCGTTCATTTTCCGATACCGCCGAATCGGCGTCACAAACGGTCGCCATTTCGCAGGTGGTCGACAGTTGTAGACCTGTTCGCGGCATCAATGAACACGACGCTGATAACAACAGGAGAACGTCACTACCAACAGCAGTGAGAACAGCATCAATCATAGCAAAAACAACGGCAACACCAGGGCCAATATTAACAACAACAACAACAAAAACAAAATATTTGCGACATTAATGATAATAGCTGCAACGACTGGAGAAGCCAAAGCTGTATTATTTTTTTTGCGTTTTTTGTCCGGATTTATTAGCGCAAAGACAACAACAAACACAGCAACAATAGCTTTTGTCAGCAACAACTACAACACCTTCTTTAATTTTAGATGGCTTCATTAAGTATCGCCTGGGAAAGAGTGCCAAATATACTGGAACTCCAGGTATCAAATGATTCCAAGCCGTAATAAAAGATTTCAACAATCATCTTCTAGCTCGTGACGGTCTCTCTCTCGCGCCCTGAAGAACCGAAAATCGGCACGATACATCACCATATCTTTGAAATCGATATCTACTAAGACTTGCTAATTTGAATTATAGTTGTCATCTTTAAGTGCATTAATACGATAAAATATGCCACTTCGCATATATATTTATATATATATATATATAAAGTCATGAAGTGTGTTCGTGGAATGTGGCTACACCTACCAGTAGTGTGTGTCAAGCCGGACAGTTAAAAAGGTAAAAGGAAAGCAAGTACGCGGATGATGGACAATGGCTAAGAGCAGTCGTTTACCGTATGTTAAGTGCAGCAGGCCATGAAGCCATATCATCATTATTATTATTACGTGTTATATCAATACAACTGTGAGGTGTGCAAAAACTTCACAGTTTTTATTGGATAATTGTTACAGTTTTATTTGCTTATATTCAAGAGGCAACAATTGTCTCCTTATACTGTGAGGTGTTAACGTGTACCCTCGTTATTCGGCAACCCATCCCTCTTCTACGCAAATAGGACGGTGCGGCTGTGCAGAAGATTGCGGCGTCCCAAACTGTCACCGACTTTGGCTCTTGACGCAGCTCAATAGGTAGAGGCTATCTTTCCCTACTGGTTTATTACTGTTATTAATTGCATATTAATACTAATGAATAGTATTCATATACTAAAAATATTACGAATTAGTAATTATTTGTGATGCTTAAACATATTTATAATAAACCATTATTATTATTATTATTATTATTATTATTATTATTATTATTATTATTATTATTATTATTATTATTATTATTATTATTATTATTATTATTATTATTATTATTATTATTATTATTATTATTATGCTGTTGTTGTTATCCATTGTCGTCTGAATGTGTGTCGCCCATCGGGTTAAAATAATGTGGTCTGCATCGTTAACTCATTTTTGGTCGTTTTCGTCTTGGCCTCGTGTTTCCCTCGTGCTGGTTCTGTTGTTCCGTCTTTTTTTCCTTCGCAAAAAAACGCAAGCAGTAGGAGCAGCAGCAGCAGCAGTAGATTTTTATTGCCAGCGCATGGCCGATGATCCAAAGGATGAGATAGGTAGCCGAACGAAGACAGCGTTGCAGTGTTGGTGACGGTATACGGCGACGCCACACAAGGACGTTATGTAAGGACAGTGGCCGCACAACGACCAGGGAGACTTGCTGCTGCTGCCGCTAATAGTGGTATTGGCGAGTCGGCAGCGGCATTTGCTGATCTGATGGCTCTGTTTACTCATCTTCGATGATGAAAATTACGAAAGCTACGGCGATGTATATATATATATATGGATTGCCGGCAATTCGCACGTTCACCTTAGAGTGATGCGTAGTAGAGAAGGAATTGTTGAGAACTGGTCGTATGTGTTGTCTAGTGCCAGATAAATAGCCATTGCTGCCATAATAATAATAATAATAATAATAATAATAGAAGACAAGGAGTACACGTTCACACCTCACAATTGTAACATTTAAACAATGTTAATAAAAAAAAATTATAATAATGATAATAATAATAGTAATGGCTGCGTTCATCCTACAGGGGATGTCATTAGAATTATGGAGAGGCAACGCCAAGGTAATGTTAAGTGGTCACCAACAGTAAAGCAACAGTAGTAACAATAATGATTCACGCAATATTGTAAATATTATATAATTCGTACTATATATATATATATATAATTCGTATATACTTGTGATACCTGAATATCGTCATCAATATTTCAACTAATTAAATTAATTGAAATACATTTTATTATTATTATTACTCTCAACGTGTAGACAAACAGATAGTTGCAGTGCGGTTCTTAGGCCGACAGTCTACGGTTATTTGACCCGCTGTAGAATTTTAGCATTGGCTAAATACTTTGCGTAGCGTAAACACAGCTTAAGGTCTCTGCAAATTGCGTCGATATATATATATATATATATATATATATATATATATATATATTGTTTCATTACTTCATCATATTAATCTATCAACAGCGTTGTCACACCACCACCATTGGTCGCATTTCTGGGCATGAACTACGATGTGGAGACGCGAGAGAGCGTGTGGGTGGGTGGCAAACAAGATCGTAGCACCACGGCAATGTCCGCCAGGGGCAAGGAAAAACACCGACATGGGCTTTACTTATCCCGGCGGTAGCTTGGCTTGGCGCAGGAACGCTGTTCGATGCCACACACGCTGTCGAAGTCAGTTCAGCGCGGCCGGCCAGTAGAAAAACAAACATGCGAGCTTACCCGGGCACAAAACCGGGCGATTCCTGAAGCTTTTGCGTCTGCGGCTGTTGCAGCTGCTGCTGCGGCCACTCACTGCACAGCCCAGCTGAGAAGCGA
>QVRM01002325.1:170000-285671 GCA_003439945.1 Dermanyssus gallinae
ACCACCGCCACCGCCGCCGCTGACAGGCTATCGTTGACCTATCCGTTCCGTTTCGTTAGCGTTTATTAGCGTATGGTAGTGCTGCCAGTTCCCAATAGGTGTGCTGTTTTTTTTTGCTGTCTCTCCTTTGCTTACTGATTCGTCTGCTACATTTGAATGAAGGTTGAATTCATTCGCCGAGTTAGCGGCGTAGTCTGATGATGACAAAACAGATCTGATCAATTCGAGCTGAACCGACCTGAATCGGTGATCCAAACTTGCTTGCTCGCTGGGTTGGCCAGATCGACATGATCGTCGACCAACAACCTGATCGGCCGTACATATGTTATCTTTGATGATGATGATAATAATAATAATAATAATAATAATAATAATTATTATGATTTCGCTACCCATGCGCCATAGGCTCTACATACATCACAGTTGAAACCATATCGCAATATCACAAACTCTACGGTGTTTGCCAGATTTGTTTACAGAACTGCGTTACGTACGTCACTGCGGCGGGCTGTTGTGCGTTGTGGAGGAACATCATCTCTTCATCTTTGTCGCAATAAAATGGCCAAACGTAGATCAATAACAGAGTCACTTGTCAATATTCGATTGTACGCGTCACTCAGGTAAAAAAAACGTCTGCCATTGAGGCGTCACAAACGTTACTCAATAAACTACAGTTCAAATTACCTGGATGTTTAAATTTGAGAATCCCGGAATAGTTCGGCAATGGACTTGTGCCGTCATCGATATATGCAAATGTTGTAACAATCGTGACAAGGTGCCCGGAACTGTTCGAACAGACATACCCTAAGTGTCCCCAACAAATTGCGATGATTTCAATTATAAGGTAGGCAGGCTTCAGACAAGACACATTACTGCACAAAAGTGAAGCCATGCAGACAAGTAAGTTGTCTAATAGTGTTCTATGAATGATGGATTACGTCCAAATGAAGTCGCACGCGAACCTCCCGATTAAAGGACTTTGCTTCGAAGAGCATACAGGCTGTCTCTCGTAAAAGGGGCGACCGAGCTTCTTACCTACAATACCTAAAATAGTGGAAAGCAGATGTAGGACGCCTGTGGAGACAGCATCTAGTCTGGGTGGTTACATCAGATAAATAACTAATAAGAGGTGGGTAGATAGGAGGAGAACAGTTTTTAGGTAACAACTTCCATTAATAGCGTTCCTATAAATTATACGGTCCATCTTGTAAGAACGGATTACAAAAGCACTACTTGCTTTGTAAATACCCTTTCTGCGTCTACCGAAGTTAAGCTGCGTTGATCTTCACTCAGTAGTCATTTTAAGATGGCCAATCTAAAGGCAAAACATTAGTCTCAGAATTAATATTAATCTATGCACCTTTGTATGTGTAGCCAGTTATTTCATTGATCTTTCAGAACTATACCTTTATTACTTTAATGCACGCACCCTAAATCATCTATGTCCATTAAATCTCCTATTTTATCAAGATTGTTTTTACTTTGTCTAGACTCGTTTACATTCCTAGCATACATGTTTATACAACTGCAGGGTAATAATGCCAAGGCCAATACTAGCATGCGATACAGAACAAGAAAGCCTTAAACATAAACAAGGTCGACGGGTGTCATGTTGGAATGCCCAATCCGAAAGCTCTGCCTAATTCTGTAATATGGGTCGCCTCATAATCATTCCAACACCACGTAACGAATCAGAGCCGGCTACCCCCCAGCAGAAATGCAAGGTAACTCAAGTTACCCGACGGACACCAGAAGAATACATGGCTAAATTTGATATAGGCGAACTATATTACGATTAGGCGCTGTGATTATTATTAACCCATCACTTGGCGACCGACGGACAATCTTAAATGTGATTACGGCTCACGTCAAAACAAAAAATTAAATAGAGAGAGTAACTACAGACGGCTTGGTTCCGTCAGCTGTAAAAATATTCTAATGCCTAAATTGGCGTACGGAATTTAGAAGGTAGAATAAACATTTATGCGCTGGTAATCTAAGATGGAATCTAGAACAGCGGCACGGATGTCGTGTCAGGCAAAGGGCACCCCCAAGCATAAACCCATAAATATATATATATAAAAAAAAAAAAAAAAAAAAATATATATATATATATATATATATATATATATATATATACGCGTATTTCTCATCTAGTGTGGCGGAGTTCACGTTAAGCGGCCGATTCTGTTGGCTTTTCAAGCGGCCGAGCGGCCGTCGCTCGATCTCAGACACTCAGTGTCCGACGAGGAACAATAGTGTTTACGTTGCAAAGTCGACTTCTGCAGCGTCAGCTACCAACAGCGACTGTCGCCACTAGTTTAGCAGTGAGAGGCCGAGTGGCCTCGCGCCTTACGGCCGCCCTCGCGCGCCTCGTTCCCGTCGTTGCAATTGCAAGCTGACGCTGTAACCTCACTGCGGCGGGCATTTTGTCGTTAATACCTACCTAGGTGGCATCTCGTGCCGCTTTCCATACGCAGTGTGTAGGTGGACAGCCCACAGAGCAGCTAGAGGGCCTTCATCGACCCGCCGCCTCTCAAGACCCGCCGTATCGAAACCGCTCGATTTGCGGTGATTGCGGTGATTTTACATACGCCGGGCTACGCAGGCGCCACTTTTTGCGCTAGTAATTATTGAACGAGTTGTGTTTTCGCCACAGTATTTATGGTTCGTGCTCGCCTTGTCAGCCCAGGCCAGCCCAGCTCAGCCTAGCATTGCCTCGTACTGTGCCTCCGCTTCGCAGGAACAATAGCAGCAGCAGCAGCAGCAAGCAATACCAGCGCCAGCACAGAACCCTGACCGTACCTCAAAACCGTTAAGTTCCTTGCGCTTAGCAAGTTCCTGGCACACGAGTTGTCGTCCTCATCGTTATTATCAGCATACGCAAGAACGCAAGTTTTCTCCCTTCTCCGTTGGGAGCAATAGGGTGCTTGTTGCTAACGACTTTGCATGGTGGCCGGCTTTACCTAGTTCGTCCTGCTCGATTTGTGCTTGGTTCTGACTGCTGATATATGTAGCTTTCGGTAAGGCAAGGTGACAATCTACGGAGGTGACAAGTTTCAAGCCACGAAAGACAAAAAGGGTAAAAGGGTCAACAAGACGAGATTAACTATAGGCCACACAATGCGAGCTCTGCCGATCAGGATGACTTTTGTCGATGCGGTCGTCGTTGTTGTTGGTGTCATTGTGCTGACCGTGATGATGTCGCACGGCGGTTACAGCAGTTCCGAGGTCGCGCGCGAGGATGCGTCTCCGCAGAACTTTGAGACGCCGGAGCAGAGCAACAACAATAGCAACAGCAACAACAACGCTACCGATTACAATAGTAGCAACGATACTGCAGTTGAAGACAAGGGCACCGACGATGCCCTAGCCATTCTCAGTCAGCCGGATCTTAAGACCTTGGACATTAACGGAACGAGAACGGCAACGGGCTCCAGAACATTCTTGTTGCACCTCTTCACGCTGATGGGCGAAGGCGTGAAGGCGATTACTGGATCCAGCGGGTTCATGACTGAGTGGATGGAACAACGTGAGCATGGCCCGGTGAAGCCCATTTCGACTGCGACACCGCAGCAGGCAGAAGCGCCCGAAGCCGAATCTACGTTCGAACGACTTCCAGGCCTCACCCAATTCCTCGGTCTGCTTAGACGTCTAACAACCCCTTGCAACACAACCTGTAATGCAACAGCGGACTCGTCTACCCAGTCCAGCGGCGAGCTGAACCAGCTTTAGCGTCATCCGTCTAATAGGTCGGGTCATGGACAGATCGGGTCTCCTACCAGGCGCATACGTTAGCAATGAAGCCGTGAACGACACCATTTCGCAGAGACGACATGACGCCATTAGAATCTAAACAAGCTTCTTCAGAAAAAAGTACCATTATACATGTTTAGTGGCGTTACATTTGTGTTATTTGACAACAACAACAGCAACAAAGAGTATGTATTGCAAATGAAATACGCTTTCTAACGGAAAACGTTACGTGTATATATGTTCGTAATGAAGCGTAGGCCCGCATGTGTGTTTGTGTGTGTTTATTTTACGAGATTGCCGAATCCCATTCACAGTACAAGACTTACAAGACTACAACTGACTGACCCAATACCGAAATACTGTAGTACTGATAGTAGAATAGCCATAGTAATCACAATAGTAATAACTGTGGAAGTAGTAGTGACGTGTCTGGTGGCGTGGCGCATTTGCCTGCGCCTCGCGACCGGCGGAGACACATAAATGCGCGGGATCGAGCCCCACCGTTGCTCCACATTTGTATTTGTGGGGGTCCGTCTATGAAGCAATGCGGAAAGCAGTCCCGTGGACGTTAAATCTTATCTGGGGGTCAGCCAGAAAAGTATTATATTATTTTATTTACTAGTTGTAGTAATCGTAATAGTGTAGTAGTAGTAGTAGTAATCGTAATAGTGTTGTAGAGTAGTAGTAGCAGCAGTAGTAGTAGTAGGAGTTAGTAGTAGTAATAGCAAAATTGGCCGTAGTAGTAGTAGCAATAGTAAAGTCTGGCATTGTGATTCATAACTTTGTAGCTTGGTGCCTATCATATCTCATTCTCGTCGTGCACCCCCGGGGGGGGGAGGGGGGGGGGTGGCGCTGTTCCCTCCGCTTTTCTTTCCCCTCTCTTCTTCCCTCCCTTTCCCTTCTCGTTTTTCTTACAGAGTCACACACATGCACACTGTTTCTCTGTTTATCTCGCTCTCACCTCGCATCTATTCTTATTTATTCGCAGTCTGTCTGTCTACTATTTGTCACGGTTGTCGTTGTTATTGTTGATCGGCGTGGTCGTCGATCATATGGACAGGCAAATTATGGTGGACAGGCGGAAGTATGTTTCGCACGCACATCCGTTCGTTCGCCCGCACGCAGATTCCAGACGCAACACAAGCAGCAGCAGCAGCAGCTAGCGGCAGCCTAGACGGCTGATCGATCCATCTCTTTTCGTTTCGAGCAGAGGAGGGCAAAGCTTTCGGCGGCACTGAGACGCCTGCCACTGAGGACCTTCGACGGGTTAGTCGTAGTGATTTAGCCAGTAGTGATCAGACGCACAAAGCGTCAACAGACGACGTCTACGTCGTCATCATCGTCGTCGCCGCCGCCGCTGCTGCTGCTGCCGCTTATTGACGCCGTCTCTTAACGCTTTCTGCGACTGATGAATGAGTGAGTCACGATCAAGGACGTGACTGAGCCTCGCCTCGCCGAAAGTACGTATGGTAGCGAACAAAGTGCGTGACCGTACCGACAAACGTACGTATGATGACGTATGTATAATAGTAACGCGTTCAATAATCACCATCATAAGCAGCAGCACCATCACCACCCCTCTCCCTTCTCCACCGCCTTCTCCCCGTTCTCGCCCACTTTTCCTAAGCCATCAGGGCCGTAATCGGGGCCGTCGGTCAGGATGTCTTCAGCTTTGTTTGGCTGCTACCACCACCACCACCATAACAATGTGCCGTAAACGCGAAAATAATGAGTAGCCCTAATTAGGGCCGCTCTTCTTAGAAGGGAGAATCGGGACGGAAAGGGTGAGTGTCCTAAGAAGATGAGGAGAGGAAGATGAAAATGAAGTAGAGTTGACGGCCAAGGAAACCCGGCAAAATCAAGGGCTAACCATGACCACTTTAGGTAGTCACAAACATTGATCGAAGCGGCGCAAAAACTTTCTAGACACGCTTCACGACACAACGTGCAAAACAATCACTTGTCCGAAACGACTACGTTAAACATAGCAGTAGCAGGTTCCTTGAGCTAAGAATAGGAGCAGCACACGAACGTCGGTAAACCGGTCTGGCTGCACGGACGGGCATGACTCGTACGCGGGCATGGCGCGGGCACACACAGATGAGAGCGATCAGACTTCAATCGGGCCCAGCGGCGATGCTCCGATGCACGCTGAAGTCTACTGAAGTCAAAAGAGCAAGACGATAGAAGAACTATGGAGCAAAATGCGATAAGCGCGTTTCGCTCGCCGTGCGCTATGGCGCTATCCTTCCTTAGTCTCATCCTACCTAAGTAGCTTACGCATTCCTCTTCACTAACGCTCGTTCAAAGTAACCCATGTATAAAGACGGGATACGCTTAAAATGCATACACCCATACACGCCCATACACACACACACACACACACACAAACGCAATGCATGTACGCAAAACATCTCATAGAACTCTACTTCGCTGGCTTCGCTATGGAGGAGGCCTACTTAGACTCCTTTAGAACTGAGACATCGCCACAACGCACCCCCCCCCTTCTCTATGTGTTTATCTCTACTGTTCATGCATGATTCGGAACGGTAGTTAATCAGCTTACGTATCTCGGGCGGCTGGATGCTGCGGTTTCATCCGTCATTCTTAGCTTTTATATATATATATATATATACATATAAATATATATATATATACATATAAATATATATATATATATACAAATATATATATATATATATATATATATACATTTTTTAATACAGATAAACACGTAAACAACACAGCGCAGTACAAGGCCAACTCAAGGGACGTTATTCCAAGAATGCCGTTATCACGTCTTACTGCTACTGGTTTTACTACCACTTCTACTTCTACGACGACGACGACGACTATGATGAATAACGTGCTCAGCAACCAAGGGAGGCCAAATGTGCTACCGACAAACCGATTCGTTCACGCAGCATACTAGCAAGGTGAGACGATACGTCGACGACAATGGCGACGGCGGTGGCGCGCCGGGGACACGGGATGCCGGATGGGGACCCAGCAGTACCATTTCGACAGAACTACGGCGTCTGGCCAGCCACGGCTGCCTTCACGTAGTCATGACCTATTATCTAGTTCGTACTAGTTCGTACGCGCTGTAGTAGTCAGGCGCGCCGCTAACTTGATGATAAGCATCATATCCGGCGAGGTTTGCGCATGTACCATATATATATATATATATATATAATATATATATAATATATATATATATATATATATATATTCCACAATGACAAGAAACCGATCAAGATGACCACATTTCGCGGTGGCGCTTAGCATTAACTAGCAAATAACAATAGCCGATGCACACACGTGTGCATATATATATATATATAATATATATATATATATATATATATATATATATATATATATTATATATATATATATATATATATATATATATATATATATATATATATATATATATATATATATATATATATATGCATATAAACAAAAGACGCGACATTCACCGTTTGCAACAGGTATGTGAATGGTGATTCGTTTGCGTTATTGATTAGCGACGTCAGTTACAAGTGCTTCGTCACGTGACTATTCGATCTACGCGATGGTTACCGATCGGTGATGTCCGGCCAAGGCAAGAGAAAAGAGAGAGAGAGAGAGAGAGAAGAAAAGATTGACATTACACAGCGGTCTCCGGGGTGGTAACAGTTTCGGCCAGCTCAATGCATAGCAGCGGGATATTTATGCACACACACATTCATATATATATATATAGTGCTTAATATGTACACTATAAAACATTATAGATTTATATGTGATGTTTCTCATTATAATCTCTCGATTGCATCATCGCTGTTGGTGGTCCTGTCAAATATTGTTATAGTTAGTTTTATTGCTCTCATTACATGCACATAACGGTATATATATATATATATATATATATATATATATATATATATACTATTTTAAACTGGGTTAAGATTATTACAAAGCCGCGCGTCTGTAGAAAAATGGTCTATAAGACTTTTGAAATTTCAGTTGATTCTAGTAGGCATGGGTAATTTTCCCCGACTGCTACAACGTGCAAAAACACGCAATCAGCAAGACGTCAGCAAAGACTTTATTTTTCAAAAGCTAACTATATATATTAATTTGACAATAAATTAAAACGTTGCTAAAGTATAGCGGTTATTCGACTATCAGATCGACTTTGTAGTGGCCAGATATCCCTACGTAAGATCCATACATACTTTAGCAGCTTCATACATTCGTGTATGTTACGTGAAACATTGCATTTTAAATTCGTGTATGGTTAACATTATTAGTAATTTCTATTAACGTTTTTAAACCCAAAAACTCACGCCGAAAGCGTAGACCATTGCCTTTGCTGTGTCTCAGAGAAGTTGAACTAAAAACGGTACACAACGTTTTAAAATGGGCAGTCATGTTTTCCCATTCGGTGCATGTCTGCCAAAAAGAGGCCCCAAAGTACGCTTTTAAGCCGAAAAGCGACGTTGATTAATATATATATATATATATATATATATATATATATATATGTACTCCTAGATGTATAAGTCGTTCGCGCTTTTATCATATCTAGTTATATACACATTCATGACGCGACCCAATACGGTCAAAGGAAGGCGCCGTTCTATTCACTCGCGTTACACGCATCGGATAGCCCCGGAAAGCATAGAGCAAAGAGTCGGAGCATTGCAAATAGAGAGGCAGCGTTAGTGGCAGACAAAACGCCGAAGCTTCGAAGTCGCGTCCTCGAGCGAACGGGCGAACCCCCCGAACCTCCCACCGGTCCCCAGTTGGCTGGCTGGCCAGTCGGGGACCGGACAGGGAGGCCGCCCACCAACACCCCCCATGAAAGTAGGCCAATAGGTTCGATAAGGGCCTCGACGAATGAGACGCGCGTCCAGCGCTCGCTGGGCAGAACGCGGACCGATTGGGTTGGCTGGAGGAAGACCGCATTCGACGTATACATAGCAACATGTAGCAACGAACGATTGAATGGCGAATGTAATGTACAGCCTACACGTGGGTGTGTGCGCGTGCACACTGGCTTGTGCACATGGTTTCGGCCCTGTTCACCACAGAGGCATCTATCTACTATGCTCACTTTACCGGTCGCTCACTTGACTAAGCACTGTACTACTGACTGCACTGCACTGGAATCATCTGGAATTGCCTCAGGCATGCATTGCATATATGCATACGAACGAACGTATATTCGTACGTCCATATACAAATGCACACCTGCAATGAGTGCAAATCATACGAACGCACACAGAGAGAAAGACAGGCAGAGAGACAGGCAGATCAAGACATATATCCTGAGAGAGACGGATGGCCAAACACAAAGACACACACATCTATATAAAAACATATTTTAGCTCCTTGTTTCAGCTTCTGTACAGTTCGATACTTAGCTGGAGCTGGTTAGCGGCAAACGGCTCGAACTCTGCGTAAAAGGCACTCTGCGGCACAGCTGGCATAAAGCTCAGAGTACTTATCTAACCTTATGTTGAACCACCGCGAGCCTACTTGAGTGAATGGATGGTCGGACGCACCACCAATGAAAACCAACGCTCGATGTCTACGGCAATTTCACGCCGCGACCCAGCACAATTGATTGCGTCTGTTCAATGCATATGAAGTATACAGTAGTAGTAGTAGTGAAGTAGTAGTAAAAGTAGCTGAAGTGTTGAGCCCGATGGCGTGGTGGGTGCATTCGCCTGCGCTTTGCGACCGAAGGAGACACATAGGTGCGCGGGTTCGAGCTCCACCGTTGCACATTTGTATTTATGGGGGTCCGTCTATGAAGCCATATGAAATGCAGTCCCGTGGGCGTTGAATCTTGGCTGGGGGTCAGCCTGCAAGGTATATAGAAGTGTTGAGCCCGGCGGCATGGCGCATTTGCTTGCGCCTTGCGACCGGGGGAGACACGTAGGTGCGCGGGTTTGAGACCCACCGTTGGACATTTGTATTTATCGGGTGCGTTTATAAAGCAATGCAAAAAAAATCCCGTGGACATTAAATTTAGCGGAGAGTCAGCCCGAAATGTTTGCAATTTAGTAATAACAGTAGTTGTAGTAGTAGTAGTAGTAGTAGTAGTAAAAGCACAGTAGAATACGATATATAGTAGTGGCTGGAATGCTGCAGCCTTGGAAAATGGCACGTTTGCCCCATTTAACATTTTCTCTAGTGGCACTTGGAATGGCCGGCAGCAATACGTCACAGCCATTCTAGCAACAAGCAACAACGGCAGCAGTCCGCAACCACAAGTCAACAGCTCAATCAAACGTCGGGTTTCCTTCTGCCTGCGCGTCTATGGTCCCTATTCCTTGACAGACCACTCGTTAACCAGTCTGGGTTAACGGGTTCTGGCGTCCTTCTTTGACTCTCCAGTAACCATTCTTCCTGTGAGACTCGGTCTTCATTTCAGTACGTCATGCAGCTTGCTTCGGCAACAGCAGTGACAGCAACAACAATGCATGCTATATAAGGGCATTGACACGGTTGTGCACTGTACCACTTAATAAAAAAATACTCACACAAAACCGGTAACATTTACTACTGTTTCGCGTATCCGTCTGACCTTTGAGAGCCTCTTATCGTATAGCCATGCCATTTTTGATGTAATAGGTGAATGTATAATTAAATTACTTGATTTGATAGCCGTGCATTAAAATCACTACTAACGTAAAGCAAATGCTCCAGACATGTTTCGTTATCAGGCACTGAAAAACGCCAATACCCTGGCTTACGCGTATGTTATAGATGGACGCCGCCGTTTTGATGGTACTGCTTGGAAGCAACTCGTTACGATGGGTACACGTAATACATATATATATATATATATATATATATATATATATATATATATATATATCAGTTATTTAAACCGGATTAAAATTTTTAACGTCTGTTCAATTACATATGCACTTAATGAACGCTTCGTTTGATTGAAACAACGTGCAGAGAGCGTCTGCGAGCTGACTTAACACACATGTGCACTTGAAACGTCAGCATGTAGAACGTAACAGGCCAGCTGATGATCCGTCTACGACTAAGCGTACCAACTAACGTTTACTACCTACACTCAGTACAGAACTCAGAATGAAACTCGATAACAAATGCCAAAGCTACGAGCTGTATAGCTCTATATTGTCGAGGTCACTCGCCGGCGAGCGGCTGCCTTTACGAGCGGCAGCTGCGAGCCAGCTGCCGCCATAGACTGCTGTGTGTCGCTAGCCGCACATAGATACGGCCATGAAACGGACCAGGAAGGACTACCGCGTTTCGAATAACTTCCGGACGGGCTATCAACAAACACAACTGTCCCGTCTGTTGATTGAATCAACATGATGAATGAGTCGAATGATGATGGTGCCAGTCATGTCGCGCAACCATCGACGCCACCGTCGGCGTCATCTTGTCATGTCCATTCCCTAAAATGCTCCCTTGCTGCTTTGTATGTATCTGGTTGAGTTGAGTTTTTGACACATTCTTTTTTTGTTGGTGAAACTGCGATAGATTGTTGCTAGTTTGCGAGAGATTGAATGGCTTTAGTGCAGTAACAGGAGAGAACTATTGGAAACAGTGTCTTTCACTTTCGGTCTTATTGGGGGCAGCGTTGCTAAGCGCCTTAACATAAATGAAGAAGAACCGATGGCTAGCATCGGGTCCGTTCCGATGTTAGTCATAGGAACTGACATCGTTTCGATATGAGTTGAATCGACATAACATCGACAATAACAAAAAAAAAACAGCAACATCAGTAACTAGTGATACGGGTGTAACAGAGGAGAACGTTGAACAATCAACAACAGTAACCACAACACGTACTGTAACACGCCTGCGCACCTTACAACCGACGCACGTTCAAGTCGACAACGGACAAAAATCTCAGCGCCTGTTTAATGACATATGCAATTTCTACTTTACTAAAATAATAATAATAATAATTATAATAATAATATCAATTTTTTTTGAACAAGGGTTTATTTTATTAATATGTACATGTATCACAATTATCAATATATTACTTATATAATATCCACAATATTGCTTACATTATTCTTATTGCTTGAGTGTCGGTGATCACTCAACATAAGACAGACAACTCTCTGAATTACCGAGAGGCAACGCCAAGATAATAATAATAATAATAATAATAATAATAATAATAATAATAATAATAATAATAATAATAATAATAATAATAATAATAATAATAATAATGGCAGTATTATTGGTAGAATGCTAACTCGTCCGCCTGCAGCGCGCAGATTCAATGAAACTCGTCGTTGATCTCGCCGCAAGTTCTAAGGAAGGGTAACATCAGCAAAAAATGCCCGGATTGGCCCGAGCCACAGCGGAACGGCAAATATGGGCGAGTGCCTTGTCCGCAGCGCCAATAATTCCAGCAAACGCCCATAGACAGATGGACATACGATAGCTAGTACCTATCGAGGAGTAGGTGACTGGATCGCCGAGCAGCAGCAACAGGAGCAGGCTCACAGGCTTAGCCGTTGTTGCCACATGCTACGTGCAGACTATACGTAATATATAATGTCAGCGGCAGGTCAGTCGCGCCGAGTCCGGTGGCGGGGTGCATTTGCCTGCGCCTCGCGACCAGAGGAGATACATAAGTTCGCGGGTTCGAACCCCACCGTTGCCGCACATTTGTATTTATGGGGGTCCGTCTATGAAGCAATGCGAAAAGCAATCCCGTGGACGTTAAATCTTGGCTGAGGGTCAGCCCGAAATGTTGTGTTTTTTTTAGGTCAATTGCGTTAAGTTCTCTCAGTTTATCGACATTTCATCTATCAGTCGTCGCACACCCACGTACAACATCCATCCGGCATCTTATTGAATGCGAGGTACTGCCGGCCGGCCGGTGAGCGTAGATGGTAATTGAAACGATTATAGTGTGTAGGAGGCAGTTTTTCTACAATTAGATTTTAGACAGATTTCTTTTTTTCTATAGAGGAATGACTGGAAAATGTGGAAGGCACATCGAACGCTACACAAGAAGTTCAGCTATGAACGAGTAGTGTCGTGGTGTTGTGGGGGACCCAACCTACTAAATACTTGTTTTTTCTCATCCCCATGCCGGTCAAGAATTGCTTTTGCATAACGTTACACGGTAGGAAAGTCTATTCCTGGCCGCGGCAAGACGCATGATCCGTAGGTTGTTTGTCGTGTCGGCTAACAGTGACTTGTGTTTGCCAATGCGGCGGTCGTCATTCGCCAGCAGGTAACGAGCTTCATTATTTTCTCAGGCGCGTTGTACTATAGCAGCTCTCGCCAGGATCAATAAGGGTGCACGTTGGTCTGCACAGGTTGAAAACCTTAGGATTGTGTGGGCTAGGATAGGATGACCTCTGATCTATCGACGCCCGTAGGCCTGGAGCGTTGCCGGTCATGAACAGGTGGAAGTTACTACTGGAAGTCGTCCTGTTGTCCTGTTAAAACCTGGGTGGTGTACGCTCTCTGCATCCCTCCTCCTCATGACGCTCTATCTAGTCTCGTATGGTGGGTCATGAGAGTACGGCGACTGGCGCCTCGAGAACCATTCGGAGATTGTCGTCTTTATGATGAATTGGGTCTGCCTACAGTGACGGCCCTTTTCCACCTTCAGGACCCACAGGATTCCAGCTGGGAGTAGCGCTATTACTGTGCTTACTATCCGGTACACCATAATCACACGGATGGCTCTGACCAGTTGGGCTCGACGCAGGCGTCGTCCATTTGCGGTCTTGGTCTCGGTCGGCCACAGGCGTGACGAACCATGGGCTTCAAGGGCCAGGACCCGTAGGTTTTAGGCATGAGGCATGCAAAGTAATTAATTGGCTACTTCTAAAACTTTGTTTGTTATTTTTCTAAGCTCGCATGTGGTCATCAGTGTTGTGTCTACATGCGGGTAGATACTATATTGTTGTATGCAATGTGCCTTCTGATATTCTAGGAAGTGACACATCGGGCAAGTTTTACTGTGATCTACGTATACAACCATAGATTTCTGAAGCCGAATTACCAAATAAGTGTTGGCTAAACGGATATCAATGTCGTTTTGGTTCATATCGTTGCGATACAAAACAACAACAACAACAACAACAACAACAAATGCAAAATAAATATGCTCGCTACCATGCGATGCTAACACTGCAGTCAATGCAGCTAAATGGCCCGTTGCCCGCCTGAGTCACGGGGGACGTGGCCGACTCGCTCATATGATGCACTGCCAATAGTGAACAACGAGCCGAAAAAACGTCAACCGTTGTCGTATTCAGACTCGGTCAATCTCGTAGATAAGATAGCAGACACAGTCGCGACGACCTAGATGCGTATGTGTTTATGTACGAATGGGTTATTATTGTCGTCGTCGTCGTCACCTCCCTAAGTCGTAACTGTCTCATCGTTATCGAACGCACATGGCATGCATGGTTAAATGGCCTGTTTGCCTCCCAGCCAGCTAGAAAGCGAGAGAGAGAGAAGAGAGAGAGGCGGCGATCTACTACAACACGTTCAGGGGTGGTCAGGGATAGGAGACCCGGACTGCCCACACGGCAACCCCCGGCAGGAGCGTTAAACCCCACCGAAATAATAAAAACAAGCAGGCTGCTGTACTGCTGCTTGTCGATGATGATAATGGGTCTACTTGATGGCCAAGATCGTGGCGATGATGGGTCTACAGCTGGTTCATCAAGGTTTACTTTCGTCCGTCCGTCTGTAAACACTAATCGCTCATTGGTGTTGTGTAACATGTGACGTTATCGTGCCCGGTGTTACTGTTTCAATCATAGATTGCGTAATGTTATGATGTTGTTGTTCCTCTCCTTCCTAGTCGTATTATTGTAGGTATTATGGATCATAACAAAGGATTAGGTATTATTACTGTTGTTGCTGTCGTTGTAAGTCACCAGTCACGGCTTGCACTTTGTTCGGACAACGTTGCGTTTAGTCTTTTATTAGTCATGCTACTTTCGGCTCTTGCTTCTAAGTTCGGTTTGTGTTGCCTATTTTGGAAAAATGTTCATTTGACATGGGTTGTTGTTGTCATCGATATTCGTGTCGACATCATTTTCATTGTTGCATGCTTTGAGTATGAATTGCTTTTTTCGAATAGCATCGCAGCGGTGCCAGCAGTCTTACAGACAGTACTACCAACAAATCAAACAACATGTTTTGTTGCGCTGCGATCAACATTTACCTCTCAATGCTGAACATTCGATGTAGCGTAATGTGGTGAGCGTGTGTATGTGTGAGCGTGGCATTTATTATAAAAGATTAAGGGCTAGTTTAATTAAATCGTATTCAAAGATGAGATGGCTCTGTTGCTGTTGAATTGTTGTTGTTGCCAACATTGTCGTTGTTGTTGTTGTTCTCGTTATTGGTGAGTGATAGTGTCGTTCATTATTGATTCTACCCGTCTACATAGGCTCGAGGTATTTGTGACTAATTAGTTTGTCGTTGCGACCGTAGCGTTGTCTGACACATAATCGAAGACGCTGACGTAAACGCATATTAGCGTTAATCGTACGTCAAACGAGGCGACGAAAGTAGCTTGCTTGCATCAAACGTATTCAGACTTGGATGTTTTTTTTTGTTGATGCTCGACACTCGATTAGCGGTAGCCGTGGCCGAAACACTACGTAAGCTCTGCCTACTAATTGTAATAGGACTGCCAGGAGGTGCAAAAGAGCGAGAGTTGTGCTCGCGGGTCAGCCATACTAACTGTCATTACGACTTGTGTCATGTCACAGTAACGCCTGCGGTACAGGAACAGTAACAGTGCGACCGACGACCTGCTTTTGTGTTGCGATCGTTCAACTAGTGGCAATGTTGACAGGTGATTGTTGTTGTTGTTGTTGTTGTTGGTGGTTGTGTTGTTGGTGGTTGTTGTTGTTATTGTTGCTGTTGTTGTTGTTGTTGTTGTTGCTGTTGTTGTTGCTGTTGTTGTTGTTGCTGTTGTTGTGATTGATTGTAAGGCTCCTTTATTGAGTATGAAGGAGGTATAATATCATTCACAGCATGTACACAAATTACTTTGATTGCACAAATTTGCTTGGACACAACTTAAGTTCTCATTCTCCATGAATGCAGGTGCTCCACTTTCGCCTTAGTAGTTTGGATTGGACGCTTAATGACAAACCCTGCCCAACTCGACGCCGCTTGTATCTCAAACACTACGTCAAACAGATCCTATTTTCTATGATACAGTAACTTATGTTGCAACGGCTATCACTGCCTTTACTTTCCTGCATGTTGCCAATGGTTTTGTTGTTATCGCTAATGCTGTTGGTCTTAGTGTTGTTCCTATTGTTGTTGATTATGCTTGCGTTGTATTTGCTCTCCTGTGTCTCGTTTTTCTTCTTTGATCCCTCTTTTCGTCCTAGTGTTCCTACGACTGCAAGCCCAATCGATTAGTGCAGCTCACATCGATTATAGGCTGGTTTGGTCGTCGACTATATAGCAGTTTATTCTACCGGTGTCGTCGTTAGTGTTGTTGTTGTTGTTGTTGTTGTTGCTGTTGCTGTTGCTGTTGCTATTCTTGGTGGTAAGAGTGTGATCATGTCGAGCCAGAGCTGTTGCGTAACAAACAGTTGACGACGATAGGGGGCGACTCTAAGCTCAGGCGGGTTTCGTTCGCATTTTTATGAATGGTGAAGGTTTGAGTCATTGTTGTTGTTGGCGTTGTTGTTGTTGTCACCGTGTATGGCGTGTGGCCAGTGACAATCTATCTATCTATCTATCTGCCTGCCTGCTTGTCAGTCATTGGGTCGGTAATAGTTTTGTAGCCATCAGTACGCGATGACGATGACAGCAAATATGACCCCCGCCCCCTCCCCCTCCCCAGCAGCAGCAGCAGATGCAGTGTCGCTTGCAGGAAGCAGTGTTGCAAGTTGGTGACACACATCTTCCTGCAAGGAAGAACAGCTGCTGCTGCTGCTGCTGCTGCTGGAAAAGCGCTGGAACAGCGTCACACGCACGATGGTCAGTCACGTCATGCGTGTGGAAAAGGACAAACGACAACGGTCACGTCAAGCACAAATACCACAAATAGTGAATTCATGCATGATGTACATATAGCGGATGCTGCTTGCGAGCGGCTATCGAGCGGCTATAAACGACTCAGTGACTAATTGAATGAATGAATAAATGAATGAATGAACGAACGAACGAACGAATAGCTGAATGAATAAAGAAGAACCCACACCCAGTGCAAGCACGCGTAGGCTGCTACATGAAATAGCCACGCAGGATGTTTGTCAACGTTGCGGCTGGGATGGCCGGTAGCGCTGCTCCTGCTGATGCTGCTGCTGCTGCCCGATCAGCCGTGTCACCATCCACCACTGCCACCATCACCACGACGACAACGGTGGTGATGACCCAGCAGTCCGTTGCCCAGCTGGCGGTTTGTGGCGGACGCGGCGGCGGCGGCAACGGTGACGCCCGCTAGACCATTGATTCGCATTATTTCGGTGAAGAGAATCTCCCTCCTCCTCCTCCCCGCCGAACCCGGGTCGATGGACTGACTGACTGACTGACTGACTTGACATCGAAGACGTCGATGACGGTCACTACAAGTGAAAACGACACGAGCAGCGACAACAACAACAACAACAACCACAAAAACAGCAACAATGGCGACGACGACAACGAAAACAACAACTACAACGAAAACCACAACAACAGTAGCAGCAACAACAACGACAATAACAACAACAACAACCACAACAACGACGACAACAACAACAACAAGAGCAACAACAACAAAGAGCAACAACAACAACAAAAGCAACAACAACAACTACAACAACAAGAACAACTACAACACAACAACAAAAGCAACAACAGCAACAACAACAACGACGACGACAATAAAAACAACAACAACAACAACGACGACGACGACAACGAAAGCAACAACTACAACGAAAACAACAACTACAACGACAACGAAAACAATAATAACAACAACGACGACAACTACAACGACAACGAAAACAACAACAACAACAACAACACTGACAGAGAATCTACTGTGATCCGCTGTGGGAGGTTCCTAAGGCAGGAAACATCCCACTCTCATCGTCACCGTCACGCAATTTAAGTTTCTAGCGCGTCGGTCGACGTCGCTTGCACGTGCAACCAACAATTGATGGTGATAATAATGATGATGATGACGATGGCCATCAATCACCACATCAAACAGCTCGTGCTCATCATGACCATGCTGCGTCCCATCTGTTTTTGTTACCGCCGCTGTTGTTGTTGTTGTTGTTGTTGTTGTTGCAACAAACAAAAATGCCTCGATTTACCAACTAAGCCGTGTTTAGTGTTGCCGATAGTCAGGACAACGCTGCATATATATATATATATATATATATATATATATATATATATATATATATATATATATAAGGTTCTTCAATATGTTAATTATGAGCGAAGAAAGCGGTCTATGCACAAATGCAGTTTCGTCCTGGTTATCAGCAACACTGAATGCGGCTCAGTTGACAAATGCAGCCGATTTTGTTGTTTGTTGGTCCGTCCGGATCAACCGGTCGAGCGCGTTTTTTGACGCTTCTGTCAGTATATCCGCGTCTGTAGCTCTTGGTGGTTGGCTGATCGGCGTCAGCGAACCGCTATCGATTTGGTACCCCAAAATAATCTCCATCAAATGGGTAAATGTATAGATGCATGCGCGTACAATGTTTCGAAGCGCATACATGCGAACAGGAAAAGCTGTGCTGCTGCTGCTGCTGTCTGGTAGAGTGAACGACGTGTTTGTAAGTGATATGATTTGAAATTGAGTCCGATCGGTGAATCCGCTCAAGCAGCTCTATAGGGGACGAGCCAAGTGTCGACAACTCCACCCTTACCGCCACCCACACTCCATGGCCACTTCGACGCTGATTGGCCCTGTGTCGATTAAGCTGCTAGATGTCGAGTTAGTCGACAGGTTAAATAAAACAACACACACTTTTGATAAATAAGCAAGTCATGCCTGAAGCGCGGCCCACTGTCAGGTTGGTAGGGCTGGTTCATTTTGCCAACGACCTCACAACTGCTCATGCGTTCAGGTCCTCTGCCGACTCTGTTTCGCTCAATCTCGTTTTTTACTGCGGTGTTACTTAGCTTAGTGGGCAAATACGACTAGGCAAGCTCTCCGTTATAGGATCTCCAGCTCCAACGGCTTAAAAGCGAACTTTCCTGAATTCGCACCATACCGTTCCCAGGCCGCTCTCCGTCTGCGCAGGACAACTCTCATAGGATGTTCTATCATTCTATCGCACCTGCCTTAAAAATATTGGCCTTGCTTTCTTAGACTAGTAGCTGTTCCGCTCACTAGATTAGAAATCATTCAAAATAGAAAGGTTCAAGCACTGGAAGAATAGCAAAGGTTTCGCCTTAATCGCTTCGCTATATGATGGACATAAAGCAATAAATTCTGGAAAGATGAAATTCCTTCGTGGAGTGAGCGTTCGACAAACATTCCCGAAGCTGATCAATGACTGGACCGACACCCCTGTATACGACATCACGTCATTTTCAACAATTTGCCTTACGAATCCGACAGACAGAGCCGGCTTTCGGCTTGACCATCGTTTTCCACTACTCGTTTGCAAGACATGATCATTTCGTTTGTAGGAGTCGACGATTGGACGTTTGTTTCCGGCTGCGACTGCTGACCAGCCATCTTCGAAGACCTCCGGCCGCCTCGAGAATGAAGCGATGTCGTAACCCTCCGTGCTCACGCCATGCCGCAATAGAGCAGCAATTGTGCAGTTTGAATAGCAAACAACAGGTTTCGTAAACAGGTACGACGAGGTGATCAGGTGTGCATCAACAGCATTAGCACCACCACCATCAGCAGCAGCACCATCAATGGTAAAAAAAAAAATGACGACGCATACAATACGCGCAATCGGAGATTTCGTCGACCAACGATTTTATGGACGATGGCCAACGCTAACCATGTGCACACATTCGGCGCCACTGCTTGACAAAGACACGATGCGGCATTGACAGTAGCAGAGACCGAGTAGAAAGACAATTGATTCTGCAGATTCCGAGAAATGAATCAATAAATGAAATATACCTGCCTGTCATTTATATATATATATATATGTATATATATATATAGATATATATATATATATATATATATATATATATATATATATATATATATATATATATATATATATATATATATATATATATATATATATATATATATATATATATGAATAGACACTCAAATGTAGGTACGGGCATTTGGACATTCGCTACGGTCACATTTCTCTAATCCTCCAAGATAGTGCGCGTGTGTGGGGATGGCACATAGTGTGTTTCGACGCAAGTGCTTCTTGCGTCTTTCTACAATCTATGTAACCACGATCTTAACAGTGTGCCTGTTATGTCTAGTCGACGGTATGTAAAATCGGGTGGTGTTGTAGACCTGGCCTAGTACAACATAACGGCAGTTGTTGTAGCGGGATCAGCTACTAGAAAAACAATCAATCATTTAATCCATGCTTCGAATCTAGACTTTCTTTAAACGCTAGCGGCTTCTACTCTGTGAGAAAGAAATCGACTGTAGATCGTGCAAAGACGACGGCGGCAGCAGCAGCAGGCACAAAAACAGCATCATTAACAATGATGATAATTTCTTTCATATTTCTGATCTTGTTTCTCCTAAAAACAATGAATCATTTTATTCATATTTCTAATCTAGTCCGCTGGCTGCTACTCTGCACGAAACGAATCGATCGTGGATCGTAAAAAAGAAAAGATTCACAATTGAATTGCTGGCTAGTTGTTCCATCCAAATATGGGGCTTTTCTCTTCGAACGAATTATTCTAAGGTAAACAGTTCCGTAAACTATGCGTTAATATCTTTCTTTCAAAAAATACGATGCGTGATTGTGTTGCAGAAGTTGTTATAGTAGTAGCAATATATATATATATATATATATATAGCAACAGATTACTGTACATGAAATGCGCAAACAAAAGATTTGCCCGTGAAGCCAACTGGCATTGTTCTACATTATTAGTAATATATAGGCAAAGGATTAAAGTGTTCTGGCAGTAATCTAATGCTTTCATTTTCGTTGTTGTTAATGTCTTCGTTGTACTTGCTGGCCTAACCCCCAAGCGTATTGACGACTGTGTTATATGTTAATCTCTGTTCGACATTCGACCGAAATATAGGCTCAGTCGACTTTAAACCTTTTGTCTACTAGCAAATAGAACATGGTCCTGGACTCGATACACACACAGACCGCTTTAAAATTTGAAAAACTTAAATTGGAATTAAACTGAAACGACGAGCTCAATGTCGATAGGCTTGCGGTAACGATAGCTAACTCAACTAAATTAATATCCGCAACAGACCATGTGAAACACAGCAAAGGGTTAGATGTGTGAACGTATTTTGTGATATACAGCGAGCTCTCCTATTAAGTTGGAACAAATTAAGTGCACTACGTTTTGTAGGCTAGTTGACTTCTTCCACACTTCATCTCACTCCGACCTCCATCTCTTTGTTTATATATATATATATATATATATATATAAATCCACTGGGTAACGTAAAATAAGTATGCATATTTGTATATGTAGATCTGTTGGCATACATTGCGTTGCCATCCGTTCTGAACGCGCATAAGATATATGGCAGCACAGTCAACAATTACTGTGCGTAACGTGAAAGTTGCTGCGATCATGCCGCCGCAAGAGAAGTTCGAATAGATCAAAGTTCCCGCCTGCGGGGGGGCTTAAAGCAAACCTCCCGGGTTGCCGCAATGTCCGTATTGCGTAAGAGTATTGGCACTCTCAGTCCATGCAGCGAGCGTTTGACGGTGCAGCTTCGTTCGTCGCAGAGATAATCGTCGTTGCAGCAGGATGGATAGAGCATTGAAGAATGCTTATTTTCAAATCGTTTTCCGCAGTACCTACACCGATCTCACGGGCTGCAAGTGAGTGCGTCTGAGGCTGCATACAGTTTTTTAAACAATAATTCGATTGGTACTGTGTACTGTATGGCAACCAATTTTGAGCTTTGAGGGCATCATCAGGTAAGCTAATCTGACCAGCGTAGTGCGAACCTTCGGCATACGCAAGGCAGGTCTTCTGAGAAAGGCAGGTCAGGGGTTCGCTGTGCTTGCTAGATGAAGGAATGAGATCGCATGACCGACAAATTCGGACGAGTAATAGAGACAAAACGCTAGATCATAGACTAGATCTATGTATTATGCAATAGGTCGTTGATGTCCATAGGCGGAGGCTGGCTGGCTAAAGCGACACTGAATTACGGTACCTAACGGGAGGCATCGTATTCAAATTGTCTACTCTCTGAACATCTGTGTATCATTGATTAGCTCGCTACAGAACAGCACAATACCCCACATTCGATATGTGATGATTCAGTTCAGGTGTTATTTTCCTATTCACCCCTGCGCAACACGTGTGCACAATATCTATTCTATACATGATGCATGGCATGATTCAAGTCTTACAGGGGCATATATATATATATATATATATATATATATATTTGTGTTTGAGGAAACCCGAGCGCACATTGATGTTTATGGTATAAGACTGGTACTCGATGTTATCGTAAACAATCGTACAAATGGTCAATGTGTCATTTTACAAAATCAAATGAATCTTATAATCTCAATCGGAGTCGGCCGGCGCGAAGAACGAAAATAATAGCTGATCTATGCTAAAATTCCTTAGACGCTTTTTGCACGGTCGGCTATGTTCGGTGTTCGTTTGCATCCTACTTAAAACAGGGTCTCGTTGGATATCATGACCCATACTGGACTTACTCAGGCAGCCCGTTTGACGCAGATAGTTTGACTCATTAAAATATTAAAAAAACATTGTCAGGTATATATATATATATATATATATATATATGCATTTGTGTATGTAAATATATATGTATATAAATGTATATTTCACTCAAACTTAAAGGTAGAAGATAACATTTGGGTCCCTGTGGACGTGGAGCTGCTAGAGCTATCTCCCATAGGACAATTGTATCAGGCAATTTTAAGCCTCCCCAAAGAGCGGGAAGTAAAGCTTGTTGACGTGCGTCTACGGATAGGATGAGGTTCAAGAACACCTCTTCTAATATATATATATATATATATATATATATATATATAGATATAGATATATTTTGAATGTATCGGGCAACAGACTCTTCTCTTTACGACCATCGGCGGACGTGTGTCGTTCTGCGGCCGCTTCGTGCGTCGTATGCATCATGTATGTGCGTATGGTGAGTGTGTATGCGGGTGTGCAGATGTACGTATGTACATTGACGAGCTTTCAGTGTTTGCACTTCTTCACTAGGGAGAACGTAGAGAACCACGCGGAAGGAGAGAAAGGCAATGAGGAGGCGACTCCGTTTGTAGAAGAGGGCAACGAGGGTGACGGTGTGCTACGGCGCCAGCGAACGCCACGTCATGACCACGTTCAGGCCCTGAACATCCTGAGCTACCGACGGACGTAGGGTAAGAACGGACGGACAGACAGACAGATAGACACACAGACAGAGATACGGTCGTGTCGTCCTGATCACACGGCCGGGCGGCAACCTCTTTAGTAGTCGAGATCGAGCGTTGTTCCTTCTACCGCCTCCCCCTCCGCACCGCCGCCGGTGCCGAAACCGCCCTAGCGGCAGGATCGGCGGCGTAACCCTGCCGGAACCTGCGGGCGGCCAAGCAGGACGCTGGCCACTACTACCAGGAACTAGCCGTGGGCTTTCTTTGTTTGTGGCCAGCTAATTGGCTATTGACCTTTCATCGTCCGAGCAATGAGGCGCTCCGCTCCGCTCCGCTCTCCATGACTGCTACTGCCTCGTCGTTCCGTTCGGCTGTCTCGAAAGTGAGTCGTGCTAAGTCAAGTCATTATACGAACGGTTGTACGCTTTGGCTGTACGTTATAGTTTTCTGTCTGTATTTTTGTTGCTGTAATTGTTGCTGCTGCTGCTGTCACTGCTTTCCTTGTTGCTTTTGCTATAGTTATTTCTGTTCTTGCTGATCAACTTGATGCAACTGTTAATGTTAGTAGTGTTGCTTTATGTGTGCCTCCAGTTCAGTTTAGCATCATAAGCAGCCGTGATAGCGGAGGGCGTGAAGCTGCCGACAATTAAAAGCCCATCCCCGCCATATAATATTACCACCACCGCCACAATCATCATCATCATCATGACAATTGTATCAGACAATTCTTAGCCTCCCCCAAAGAGCGGGAAGTAAAGACCCCTCATTCACCTGTTCTGCTTCTTTCTTTCCTGCAACTTCATCATCATTATCATCGTTGCCATTATCATTCCAGCTTAATGAGCGGCGTAGACATCTTCATTAGCAGCATGTTGCAGCAGCAGTAGCGGCGGCCGCATTGGGCTTCAACGCTGACGTACATTCTCTGAAGTGGAGACTTAGTGGTGTGTTTTGCACTGTACGGCGGCATAGGGTATAGGGGACGAAAAGAGGAGACGAAAATACGAGGAGGCGTTGCAGGTTGTACAATAAACTGACGAGCCTTTTCTGCACGGTGGTTACGACATGGCCACTACGCACCACTATCGCCACCTTCACCACCACTACGACCATGACACTCTCCGAGATCTGCTCCTAACCGCCTTGCTAATCGCCCCATTCGAATTGTCAGGGCTCCCCAGACGTCCTTACCGGAAGTCCACCAGGTCCTCCCGCCGAGTAAAGGGCCGGCCCGGTACGGCTGGCTCCTCGCTGAGGTTCGCTGAGCATTCGGAAGGCGCGCACGGCTACCTCGCGGCGAACCTACACTTGCCACTTGTCAGTCGGCGAATCGATAGCTACATTTTCTTCTTTGTTCTTTTTTGTTAGTGTTTTTATTGTTAGCTACACAATGACTGCCACACGATCATCCAGCGTTGAACTCGGCATCATCACCAGCAGAAGCATCGTTATCATACAAATGATACACCGCCCCATCGTAACTAGCTCTAGCATCGTCATCATCTACTCAGCATTGCCTCAGTATATATATATATATATATATATACATATATATATCATTGCTATTGTATATTCACATCATCTATATGTTGATATACGCCATAAATGATCGATAACTTGTTCAATGTGCACCCACACAATCGCTAATACTATGATCGGTGCTCATTCGCTTTTCATTTATTCCTTTCGTATTGATCACGCATTTTTTTGCTCGCCTATTGCTCTAGTGAGTCGTCGTTGCTGTTTGCACCGGGGGTGGTCGTATCGTGTTGTATTTAACTCGGCTTGCGTAGCGTGGGCCTGCGCTGCCACACCATACTCCGGTAGAGAAGATTATAGCTGGAGACGGATTGCCGTATATTGCTGTCTATCTACGTTCCTCTGCGTCGTTTCGTGCAGGTAGTAGAGGCTTCGGGCTGATCCTCAGCCAAGATTTAACGTCGACGGCACTGCTTTTCGCAGTGCTTCATCTGACGGACCTCCATAAATACAAATGTGCAACGGTAGGGCTCGAACCCGCGCACCTATGTATCTTCTCCGGTCGCGAGGCGCAGTCGAATACACCACGCCACCCGGCTCGACTTTCGTGCGGGTGCGACGGTGGCCAAGGCAAACAACAGAGGTGTATTTACAGTACGGGGTGCAATAGTGACAATTGTAGCTCTAATTATAGTAAATGACTCATGTATGATTAGAACAACTAAATTACATACAACTTAAAAAATATATTGGAGGCAAGTTTTGCTCGATGGCTGGGGCTCTCCCTTGTCGGGTACCATACTATCTCAACTCACAACAGACGTGTACGTAAATGCATTCCCCTTTTCTACGAAGTAGTCTCTTCATTCCTTTTTTTCTAAGAAGTAGGATCTGCACTAGCGGAACGGAAACAATGCATGACAGTGCAACCTTATTCCAAGATATACTGCATGAGTAAAATCTATGTCTGTTTGCTGTCGATTCAAAGTGGGCTAATACAATAGCGTCGCTTTCTTCTGAGCATGTATGTGAATAAAAACAGATTATTTTAATGCTTCTTTTTGCACATGCCCATAAGGAGATAGCTTTAATTACCCTTGTTGATTTAATTCAATCTCCGCTAACTCAAATCCTCGCTTTCACTCTAAGCTCAAATCGTTTTAACCATGTTTCTGAATTTGCTTTTCTATACTCGCGAATGTCTACTTAATAAAGGCAGTGTGCAAATCGAAATCGTCATGTCAATATCTGCTGAACCCTTACTCAACTTCGTATACAGTAATCTAACGAATGTTAAAGCGACCACGGGCCCTTATTAAGGAATAATGACTTGCGGAAAGTAATAAGCTCGCATGTTCTGTCAGCCACGCTTGCACTAAATTGCTCGTTGGAGCGAGTGCGCTAATTTGCTAAGCAAAAAACATATGACGATTCCTTTAACAGAGTATTTATGCATGGTTTTAGAATCTGTTTGTAAAACATGCAGATAGACCTGTCACCTTTTCTCCAACTAATTGTGATCGCATAACGCCTCACACACCTGTACATACCTCACTCAGGACGTGCACCTAGGCTGGAACATATATTTTTCCCACGCCGGAGAAGGAGCTTCTTCTAGTTCGTGGCGAGGCCACTTGTCGTTTTTATTGCTGTCTTGTCAGAGACGAATTGAAAACGGCCGACTTCAGCAGCACGCTTGAAATAATTCAGCAGCAAACGACTCCGTTCGAGTATATTGGATTCAGAAAGATGGCGGCTGACTTTTATGACGTAAGACATAAGATCTTTCTTGGACCTTCCGTTCTGCTGTGTATGAACCTGCATTTGAAGCAGCTGTGATGTAGCCGCATTGCCATATACAGCTATTCTCAGGCAATTAAATAAGTTTACAATTTTGATACAATTAAATATAAGTATGTATTTATTATGATGTTTATTATCACCTTGGTTAGGTACATTGTAAAACTTGTGTTAGTATACACATGACTGTCCCGTATTCAAATATACATCGAGGACAATCTCCTTTCCGATGTACTCATGATAAAATAATACGCTATTGGGACCCCTCCATTAGAGCGAGACTCCCTAGCGAAGTCACTTCTGGGCATGACGCTGCGTGGTACCTGGCGCAAAAGTTCCCGCACCAACTGCAAATACACGTATCACACGGGACATGAAACCCTAATGTTTCGCAGAGAATGTGGTGATACCCATGAACCGCAAAACGTGTTACTATATGCCTATTGGTCCTGTTAAGTCCCTTCCATGCGTCGTTGGTCATTGCACCCGTATCATAGAATTCAGGGTCGATTTCTGCCATCTTCCGCTCCCATAAGCTAATGAACTCTAAGTAAGCTGAAGTAGTCGGAAGGTCGAAACGTCGTTTAAGATCTTCTATAAAAAGCGGCGTAGTCATCCAAGAGGTAAACTAATCTGTTTCGTGTTGAGCGGTGCAAGCCCATGACACGTTTGAGAAATGCTGGCTTTATACGATACAATTAAATAAGGTTACAATAGTTGATTTTTGCTGAATGTATGGCAACGCATCTACTCGGTGCGCCATCACTGGAATATTTGCATTTTATATGAATCGGGACTCCATATGCTACCAAGGTTGGCGGATGAACGCATATATGATCAATGTGTCACATTTTAAGTGAGCCGTATTTTTTTTGCGTAAGCCGTTTTGCGAGTGCTGTACTGAGCGTGTTAGTTTAGAGAAACATCTTAGTACAATGTAGAGTGAGAGCCGTACAAATAGTTTATATCTCGTCGATTATTCGTATTGTTACAGTGTTTTCTCTCTCCCTCTCTCTACATACTATTGTTTCTCTATCTTGGCTTCTAGTGTTTTATGATTTTTAGTGTGATGTACGCGTTTGCAGACGGTTAGACTTAGTCAAGAAAAAACACATAACGACTGTATTATACGGCAACTTGCGTAGAATTCGGACTGCACTTGCTGTTGCTACAACCTCGATCACTACTGTAGCGCTTTCATCTAGGAGTTCAACATTACGGCGAAATATTTCTAGTAGTAGGCAACAAGCAACTCGGAAGACGACGGTGAATGGCATTAGTTTTGATTAGGCCTACGTGGTCCGGCTGTCAGCCGAGCCGCTTGTCCCCTGCGAGTTACGACCTGAGTGCATCTGAACCCATCAGACGACTGAGTCATACATATGTACGACATACGGCAGGTATGTTACAATCTTCGGGGGACTTCCGCACCCCCGGCGACTCAAGCTGCGGCCTTGCGGACACGTGTATGGATGGAGTGGGCAATGGGTTCGGCTGACCGAAGACGCCTAGCCAGCTGGCCCTTGTTCGCTCGTTTGAATTCGTAGCGGCCGATCTGAGCGGGGTCGGCCGCCGACGATTACAACCCGCCTCTGTGTCGCAGGCTACACATACTGATTAGCGAGTGTAAAATCTTACGTCCTGTCGCTAAGTAAGTCCTACCGCCCTGCCTAGCACGAAACAACCAATCGACGGAGAGAATCTTGTATTTCGCTACACGATTCTTCAGTCTGCGACGGCTGCCATCGCTGGCTGACTGACTACTGACTGACTGAAGGAATGACGCCAGCTCGCACTGGCGGTTCAATGGTAATGTAAAACGATGATAACGTTTACTTTTTGTTTTCTAAGAGTTTTTGTTGCTTTGTCTGAGCTCAGACACTAAGTTCGAAGACCAGGAGCGTTAGGCAATAGATGTGATAAGTGCGAAACAAACAGAAGATCTGTCGTCGCCTTGTGGATCGTCGACAGAGCTACCGACGGGACTGGAGCTTACGAGTGCGAGCGATAAAAGTGGAGGAAGTCGCGTTTTCGAGTCGTGATACGCTTCGATTCGACATCGGCGCATAGTAGACTGTTGTAGAGTTGCTAGCAAATGAAGGGCTGCCTCAATGATAAGCTTGACTGCTTGCACACATCATAAGCCCATGCATGCAGAATAGGTAATGTCAGGTGTTATTCAATGAGGGAGGTACTCGGGCTGCCGCTATCGTCGCACTCGTCTACTCAAGCAATATAGTAATAACGTCATGTAGTCATAAAAAATCTTCACCGTAGAGCTAGTTGTTGTGGCAAAAAGTCAGCAAACGTTTCGGCTTGTCTTAGTCGTAGTAGAGGTGGGCTCACTGTGATGTAACGGTAGCACATGCTTTGAAGATGTTTTTAGTCCCTAAGCTAATTGAATCAGAAATTAGAGTCAGGAATGACAACAGATTTAAAGTGTCATCTCGGTAGGTAACATCTGCAAACCTTGCCCACAGAAGCTCTCAGCAAAGACAGCTCTAATACTGTTCAATCTGAAGGTGGCCTCGGTGGCATCATATAGTATCATATTAATCTGGGAACACCTATCCACTCAGCAGCTTGACACTCTCGACACGGTGAAGGCAATGTTCCTTAAGATAGTTTTGGGCCTCCCTAGAAACGCACAAAACAGGCTAACTTATAGTCTGTCTAGGACCACGCTGTTAATCGAAAATCTGGTAAAATGCTTTCAACTTCCAACTACCGTGTCACTGCAAGAATTCCGTAGGCACTTTGGGCAGGTGATGAGAGAAGTGCCAGAAGCGTTCTACACAACACCGGCAATGTTGGACCATACATGGATGGAACCGCTTTTCGAGCAGCGTCACGTTCTCACCCGGTACTCCGTCCATGGCTTCCACCACAAACTTTGCCATCGCACTGGGTTCCATAACCCATGAGTGTTGCTGCACATTTTGCGGCAATGTCTGCACCAAGTATCATCATGAAACATGTCGGTCAGCGCCAGCTATCTGGGCGTTAGGTCGCTGACATTTTCCGGAGGTGCATATACAACATATTCTATATATCTCCAAGATTAACAGAAACGAATGCCGTTTCCGAGATTTAATGAATACATGTAATGTAATCAACAATACTGAATGGTGACGTATTCATAAGTAAAGCCTTGCCGGCCTGGGCATGGGTGCAAATCAAATATTTAGGATCATCCGCCATTAAACTTGCTTACTTTCTTGCGGCGGTGGCTTAGGCGGTTACCGCATCGTTCGAAGTGGCAACCATGGTTAGCAAAACAATCGTGAGTTCGAACCCCGGTTGCTGGTTGTATTTGTTGGACGTGGTTGTCATTATCCTGCGACTAAATACCTCTACTGGAAAAAGCCTGTATAAATCCAGTAACGAGAACGCGATGACTATAGGTGCATTTAGACGACATCGTGCCACAGGCAACTTAGCCCGTTACGAGCATCTAAAATGTGGTTGTCAGAGCATTAAAAAAACAACACAATTCACATCGAATCTAGACAACATTGTCGTTTCCATAACATCATTATGCGTTAAAGCGTTTCAAAGAAGACGTTAATGTCTCTTGACGTGACCCATGCCCATCAGGAAGGATCCTGACAGCGTAGGCTATTAGCAGTTTCCGTTGCGATCACCGATTTGTGCAGGAAATTTGTGCAGGAGAAACTCGATGTCTTCGACTCCCGTCATCTTCGTAAAGAGACGCGAGAGATCGTCAATTGTTTGGATTTATCCCCGCATTCCTCTCTCTCTCTCTCTCTCTATATATATATATATATATATATATATATATTCTCGCTACTGGTATTGCGTTATAGACTTGTGGAACAATAGCTTTATGGCATCAGGAGCGGAAAGTTTCGCTCAGCCTTACCCTAAAACTCCTGGTAACAGATGACAGACGCTAACGACTAGTGGAATTTTCCGCCCAGGTGATCGCTCCGTATGTCAGAAAAATTGAAGAAGGTTGTTAAAACATCGAACCGTATATATTTATTGTTATATATATGTACATATATAGCCCAGTGGCAGATAATGCTCAATGAAAGATCAGTTTTTCGATGATAGCTTTTGCTATGCCGTTATCTTTAGTGCGTTGTTCTATAAACTGTCATTGTCACGTGCGTTTGAAGGTTACCAGACCTGTCCTTAAATTTCGCATCGGTTGACATACTACACGCACAGATATTTTCGTTTCGCATTTCGTTTATATTAAGATATAAAAAGATCAATACATTCTAAAGTAGACGAGTGCAAGGCAGAATGCTCGCTGAAGGATACTTTGTATACACTGAAGCTGGTTTGACATATATCGTTATCTCTCTCTCTCTCTCTCTCTCTATATATATATATATATAGATAACCCTTAATGCAAACAGACTGTTTTGTCAACCCAGGCTCTACGGCGATCCGAAACATTGTTCCGTGCCAAAGAGGCGAAGCGCTGCTACCGGTTCACAGTATTATATGTGTACGTCGTATGTATCTTGTTTGTTAACTCGTCTATCCAATCGCCCACCTACGTAGACAAGCTCAAACAATGTGCGCTGATTCAGTCATGCATTGACGTGTACATATAACAACGATATCAAGTTAACAGACTTATATCTTGAGCTTAGTGATCCAAAATAATCAATCTATATCGCGGCGTATATTCATAAACATATAGTTATTTCAGCTACCTCAAACTAACTACCGCAACCGTTGTGACGCATGCACAAACAGTCTTTTAAACAAAGAAAGAGCGGTAGAGATTCAATTACCCTCTACGAATCTCACACGCGCGAATCGCGCATCTCGCCGTACAATGCTAGAGGTGGCTACAACTATTATTGTGTAATCGGTAAAACCTGTAGCGTAAATAGATAGAATAAATAGAAATTTTAAAAAATACCTTTGTCAGCAGACACAACGGCAGCTGGGACGCCAAAACGATGAGAGTAACGCGAATAGATAAGACCTCTACTACAACGTGGCGTGGGGCGACCTTGAGTGTTACAAATGCCATAGGCATTTCCAGACTGTTTCAACTTTAATCGGGAACACTAATTGCTAATCCCAATGTTGTACTGTCGTCATACTGTTTGTACACGTTAGCAGGAAATAAACCCTGCAGTGAAATGCACATGAAAGGAATGGCGAGGAGAAATGATTACGGTAACGGTAGTTTATGAAGTTTTGACAGGCTCGACCCTAGAGCAGAAAAGTACACCATGTGCTCTCTGGGAATGTTATGAAAAATAAACGAGCTAACTGGAACTTCATCTAGGCAGATAGTGCGTAAACCATTGCACAGCGATTTGCACAGCAATACGAGAAATATTTCTTTGACATTTCTTGAATGATGTTCTCGGTAGTCGGAGGTTGCTGCTAAGCAACCAATAGTGCCGCCGCCGCGGCTGCTACTGCTGCTGAATTCGATTGACGAATTCTTTTTTCAGCCCGAACGCAACCTAACCTGTTGACACGATTGACCTCACAGGTAGTGTGTACGAGGCATTTCGATAATCCAGCGTCGGCATAATCGTGATTGCTCTGAACAGACCCGAACGCGATGCGTCGAAGTCGATGGCGTATCATTCACATTGTTAAGGCAGGGCGGACGCGGACATCTCGAATGAGATGCAGGCAGCAGATTACGACCAACAACAGAACTGGCAAAAGACGTTCGCCACCTTCACAGCTTTTCCGATTCCTCGCGTCACGGTGCTACCGCGGTAGAGCGGTAAACTCAGGCTCGCAAGGCGCCCGCCCGCCCGCCGCAAATCGACCTATCTAGAGACGCGGAGCGGGAGCACGCAGCGCGCTTTATGGCACTTATGGCCCAACTGTGTGGTGTTACGCTATTGTTGACCTTGTCGGGGTGACTGGCGACGGTGGCCCGCGGCATCCGTCTGTCCACCTGTCCGTGTGTCCCTCTGACCTTGGTCTTGTTAGCCCGCCGGCGGACCACGGCGAACAACCACCGTGTGTCGAGCACTGGAGCGAGGTACTGTTCGAAACGTAGCCGGTACAGACGTGTGTGAGACGTAGGGACATGGCCAGGGCCGCGGGCCATCATAGACCCTTGGACGGCGTAAACAGGCACGCCTTCGTAGCGTGTCAGTCAGATCTGTGCAGCGTGTCTGTCAGATCGGTGTAGGCTCTGTACAGCTATACAGCCTGTAGCGTGTCTGTGTATGCAGCATGTATGTGTCTCTGTCACTGTGTGCACTGACTCCTGTCCTCACTTGAAGGGCTGGCCACCAAAAAAAAGAGATATCCGGCGGACGCCGCATCCGACGTGACGTCGCCAACTTGACAAAGCGCAAACTACAATACCATGTCGCCGGGCGCAGTCGGCATCACGTCAAACTCGCATCACATCAGTCATCATGTCAGATACACAAGCCAATCATTTGACGTCCTTCGCGTTCACCTTCTGCACATCGATCAAGGACGACACGTATTTCATATAAAGCGTATATATATATATATATATATATATATATATATATAGCAAAGCTAAACATGTGTGTTCTTGTACATATTTATGCCCAAAAACCGTCTGAGCACTACAAGCAACTTATCTGAATGGCAATCAATGCAACCCCCCAAAATCTGTGTTTGTAACTTGTAATGTTGAGCTTGAAATGTCCATTATTACATAAATTCAAACAATTATGTCTATATGTATATGTATATATTTCTACCTACCTATATATTGCACGTAAGTAAACACGTTATATATATATGTATATATATATATATATATATGTATATATATATATATATATATATATATATATATATATATAAGTTACAATGCGTTACAAAGAAGCTATCCAAAAGATTAGGTTTGCATACAATCTACGCATGTCATGACGCAAGCAAGGAATCCTGTACAGTTCTATTTAACTTACCGCACAAATGTATAAATTAGAGCCCATAGACACACTGTTTTCAAACGCTTACGATTGGAAAGTAAAGCGCTCGGTTCCACTGAAAGTAGGCACGAAACAGCTCCACTCGATCGGCTTCCAGCGTTAAAAGACGTCTCATGGCACTTTAACAAAAATAACTCGCTAATTACCGAACGCGAAAGTAGGGGTTTTGTGCAAATGCACACAAATGTTATCAATAAGAACGTCGCCTCGCAGACTTTTTCGCTAACCAGTTTGAGTTGTCCGGATTACGTTCTCGATACCATCAAGCGGTTGTAATCTCACGCCATTACTTTGAGAAACATCTTACCGCTCTCAAAGGTTACAGAGGCATCGCCCTTCTGAGCGTCACCTGTAGCGCTTGGACGTCACCGTTCTCAAGCGCTTACCGTTTTATCTATTTACCTACCATCTCTTAGCTTAAGCGGCTTTTCACTGGCAATAACTGGGAAGAAACACAGATGAAGACATCTTGAGGTGGACAGATGCATCCTGGGCGGATGACCTATTACACGCGTCGACTTGTTTACAACACTCACTCTATTTATAGACCTCTATTTTTTTAGATCTCGGTGCTGTTCGCTATATAGTTGCTATAAATTACCCGAAAGCAGCTAATGCAGATTGGGCTAGGTAGAAGAATATATACAGGTGGCCACAACTGTGTGGCAATTGTGGCGTTTGACTAGTCTATTGGACTGTGCTAGGGAGAAGTCGCCAGACCTTCTCCTGCATTTTATACATTGTCACTGCATTACCAATGCAAGGCGATATTCTCGTCGTGTTTCGTGTGAAGCAGAAATATCATTGGCGGCTGAGTCAATAGCAAAGAAAAATCGATATATCTTTCCAAGGGCAAAACAAACAAGTCGCCATAGAAAAGACAGCCCACCCTATGTCGGTTACAGGTGAAAATAGATCGCTTTTAAACGTATATATATATATATATATATATATATATATATGGTTGGCGTATACATTCGTATATTCTAAGTCAAAGGTGAAGACGTTCACTAAGACACAGTTGTCAGATATATATACACATATATATATATATGATAGATGTGGGAACACATGTGCGTGCACGTATGTCTAATCGTTTTGCGAATGCCGAATCCATGTTACTGGTAGCCTTCGCGCGATGGAAATTCTTGGAAGCGGGGGGTGGAATGGCTTCTTTCTGCCAGCACTGGCAACACTTACCGTCATGGAAATTATGCAGCTGTCGGACGTGTGGCGCGCTCATCCTGAACGGGTGGGTTGGGAACGGGTGGGCTAGCAACGGGGCTGCAGCCAGCTCGTGGTAAACACCCACACCTCGTAGTAGTAATCCTCCTCTCGTTATTCTGTGGACCACCCGGCAGCGGACAGGTGTTGTTCGGGGTTCGGGGTTTGTTTGGCGTGGCGGGGGGGTTCTTGGCTTGTCGAAACGACCTTAACCTACGTGCATGACGTCGGCTCTGTACAGCTATTAGGTATGCCAACCGCAAAAGTCATCGTAACGTCGTCGTAACAGTTACGGCAGCAGACGGCACATGCATAGTATCGTGGTATATCCGTGAGACGACACAACGTTAGCACCACGTAAACGAACAGTGAGTGTCCCACCGTTTCACCCTTAGCAGCACAGATGGATAATAGTAGACGCACGGAGAGAAGAGAGACAGTCGGGCAGACAGACAGACACAAAGACGCATCTAGGTCCAGTCCGGTTTAGGTTCAGTTCAATTCAGCCCAGTTCAATCCAGTCCAGTTCAATCCAATCCAGTTCAATCCAGTCCAGTTCAATCCAGTCCAGGCGTCCTACGTTCAGTCGTACGATGAGCGTAGTTGTTTAGCGAATTTGCAATAATTGTTAATCGGCTTGCAATTGATAATATGCACACGCGCACGCACTAACTATGCATCGGCTGACTATTGATACTGGCTAACGCTGTAGAACAAACTGCACTAGGACTGCACCGGCTTAACCAGTGTGTCTGTTGTCGTACGGCCAGAGAGGGGAGCGGGGGGAGGCTGTACAGCCTGCGCTACTACGACAGAGCTACAGCATCGCTGATCGAAAGCTGACCGGCTGGCGTCTGGGTTACGGCCTGGCGATGCGCGGGTTGATGCGAATTGTTGTTGTTTTGAAGTTTAGCTGATTTACGCCGCCACCGAACGATGAAGCACCGCCTCCGTTTGCCGGCGGCTGAACAGCAAGCAGCCTTTCTCTCCGAGTGCCAGGCGTGTTGTGGTGGCGGTGATTGTTAACTATGCCGTCAACGGCGTGGCGACGTAGCTTGCCCCCAAACGTCCGACGTCGATCAGCCTATGTTCGTTATTGCTGCTGCTGCTGTCGTTGTTGCTGATGATATTGATGATATTGTTGTTGTTGATGATGATGATGATGTTGTTGTTGTGGTTAATATAGATGTTGTCGTTGTTGTCGTTGTCGTCGTCGTCGTTGTCGTCGTTGTTGTTAATTCAGGGATCGTCAACGCAACGCAAGCGAATCCCACTAAACAAGCAAGATCAAGCATATAACCAATCAATAGCTAACTAGTTGCATTCATTCGCTAGTGCCTCTCGTTGCGAGATACAAAGGACGAATGAAGAAGAGGAGGGAGAATTCGAAGTAGACGAGAAAAAAAGGAAGACAAACTAGAAACACCACGACGAGAGGTCAACGAGTAGCAGGAGGAGGATGAGAGGAAAATCTTCAGCTTCAGCAAGCACACTCCCACACACGCCAATCATCCAATCACGTACGCCCGACCGCCCGTCACACGCATCCTTCAATCGTAGATGCTGCGTCTGCTTACGGGAGACGGTCGGGGTAACTCCGGACCGATATTTGGCGCAGCCTGAACGTGCACCGGCTTAAGCTGATAGTAACCGATGAGCAATCGCCGATGTGTGTGATCAGCCGATAGGCCTCTACCTCTAGTACCAGCGTCTCGCTCCAGCCACAATCAATCAATCAATCCGCCCAGCGACAGACCACCGACCGACCGGTAGATCGGGCAACCGATCAATAATATCAATCAGTTGCTCAGTTATCTAGACAAGCAAACCTGTCATTTAATAGTCCGTCAGTTGTTCTTTGTTATTGTTGCTGCTGCTCCTGCTGCTGTTGTCATTGTTGTTGTTGTTAGAGGTATTGTTGTTTTGATGTTATTATTATCCTTGCTGTTGTTGTTGCTGCTGTTGTTGTTGTGGTGGGTCCTGCTATGTTCGCCAACCACTACCGCCGCCCGGCGCGCTAATCCGTTGCTCCGCTCGGCGTTCGTGATCATGTACACGTAAGCACGAATGCACGCACGTTATTTGTTTACTGCCAACCGATAAAACGGCGTTTACGTGCGGAATGCACCACAGATCGATCGACGACGACGACACTAACAATGAGAACAATACGAAGATGAGCAGCTGCACTTCAGACACCCTCCCGATTCGATCGTTGCCTCGATCGTTACCTCAATCCTGCCCCGAGTGTACTGTACACATCGAGAGCGTGCGTCGTGCCGCGTAGTGCTCGGAGCTAGGGCTGACTGTTGGACGCGGTCTTCAGAAGAAGGATGCTTCGCTGCTGCTCTTGAGTCTTTGGCTTCTGCTACCTGTGTTACTGTTTCTTGTCGCCGACTGCCGACGCTGAATTGTTTGTCTTTTTTTCGTGCTCCGAGATACGTAGCGGTCGCGTATCTCTCGCTAATCTGATCGTAGAACGATCACTGTAGCTTAGCAGCTTTTTACCTCGCGCAGTTTTTACAAATACTGCTGCTGCTGCTGCATCAATCACTTCTAGCCAGCAACCGACGATTGATAGATACTACGGCTGCGTCTTGGCTCAAACAACAGACACACTGCTGTTGTTTTCGACCACTGCTACCGTAACAGCCACCACCTCTCACCAACTGGAGCGACAACTCGAACGAGAGCGCGTATCGGTGTCGGTTGTTCGATGTGTCGCTACGCTGTGAGCGATCGTGTTGGTTACCGCGGACCCCCGATCTGTACGCTGACGTCGCTGTCGTCGTCGACGGTGTTGTAGTTCATCAGTCGTGTGTGGCTGGCTGGCTTGCTGGCTAGAACGCGTATTTGGATATGTGGAGGGGTGGATGTGTTTGGGGGAGGGGATTGGATGTATATGTGAGGGGTGAATGTGTGAGGGATGTATGTCTGAGGATGTTATGTGTGAGGGATGTATGTGTGAGGTATGTATGTGTGAGGGATGTATGTGTGAGGGATTTATGTGTGAGGGATGTATGTGTGAGGGATTTAGTGTGAGGAATGTATGTGTGAGGGATTGATATGTTTAGGTAGTACACACAGTCTACTCACACCGATCGTGTCTATGTCTGTGTGTGTGTGTGTGTGTGAGTATGCTGTGTTGCTACGTGTGTTGTTGAGTGTATATGGATGGATAGATGGGTGTTCGCGTCTGTGTATGCGTGTGTATATGAAGTGTTTGTCTATACATATATGTTGTGTTCGGGTGTATTTGTGGCGTGTATGTGTATATGTAGTGAGTGTGTGTGTGTGTATGAATGTGCATAGGTGCGAGGAGCATTGTCGAGATGCAAGTGGTGAATCGGCCTGCGTGTGTGTTGAGCGAGCAAGTGAGAAAAAAGTGAGAAAGAGAGTAGCACCAGCAAACCGGCTTGCCGATGATGGTTGATGATCGATCCGCAACGGTGCCACCACCGCGTACAGCGCGCGTGCGCAGCCCGAGCGTTCGTGCAACGGACGACGACGACGACGATGACGGCGGTGGAAGGGAACCACGGCGACGACGACGACGACGGCGCGGCGGCGGTAGCGACGGCATACCCGTTACCATTTGGCGGAGGGAGGCCCGGGGGGAGGCGGGGCTGTGACCGGGGAAAGGAAACCCCGGCGACAATGTTATCGTGCGTATTGACAAGTTTGCAGCTGCTGCAGCAGTTGATGCTGCTGCTACTATTGTTGTTGTTGTTGTTGCTATTGCTATTATTGTTACTACGACGACTACTACTACTGGTGGAGAGCTAACGCCGGTGGAACCACCCAACACAACGACGATGACGACGACGACAACAACAACAACAACCACGATGACGACAAAGACAACAATAAGGACAATGACGACAACCCGACGTGGATTGTTGTTGATCTTTTGTTGTTGTTGTTGTTGATCTTTTGTTGTTGTTGTTGTTGATCTTTTGTTGTCGTTGTTGATCTTTTGTTGTCGTTGTTGTTCATCCTGGCGCTGATGGTGATGGTTGGTGGTGAAGTGCAGCGACGCAGCTGATGCTGCCAGCCGCGCCAATCGGATGCTGTGTTGTTGTTGTTGTTGTTGTCGTTGTCGTCATTGTCGTTGTTGTTCTTATTGTGGTCGGTCGGTTGGTTAATCGGCCTCGGCTTCGTCGTTGCCCTCGTTTACGTCGTCGTCGTCGTCATTGTCATCGTCGTCATCTTTAGCGTCATCTCTCTCAGCGTCGTTGAAATCGACCGCCCAGATCGACATTCGCATCACCGTGAGGTAACGAAGACCAGCAGCCGGGTGAAGCCCACTCTGCTGCTGCTGCTCTTACTACTGTGGCAACTATACTGCTAGTATCACTATTGCATTATTATTATTACTATTAATATAATTATTAATATTATTATTATTATTATTACTACTATTCTTATTATTAGTACAAGTGCGACTATTTGTACGATCCGTTGCGAACGCCCTTGAATAAAGCAACCGAGAGGATTCTCATTAAAGCGGGCAAGGAAGAAAAGAACACGAAAAGAAGTGTGAAGAACGGCTGCGTGCAGATGCCGATGTCAAGTAAGCCGTCCAAAGACAGTGACAACAGCGATCGCCGTCAGAACCGCGACTACCGCCACCACCGCCTTCTACGATTAGTAAGAGGCAACTTCCGGCGTCAACCCAGCAGCTCAAGGGAGAAACGAAGCAAAAAACTGAAAGAGATGATGGTCACAATAAGGACGATTACTGTTATGACGATCGACATGACTTCAGGTTGACGATTTGCAACGTATTGTACGACAAATAATAATAATGATAATAACCCCGGCCCCCTGAAAGCGCACGTAAAACAACATTTTCTCGACGCTTGCAAAGTAAGAAATCATCAAGTTATATCATATGTGGCCTTACATCAACAACAGAACGTGCTGTCTTTTTAGCGGCTAAACATCCCTTCAGCTGGAGCTGGCTCCAAGTGCTGCCCTCGCGCCAGCTTGGCCCCATGGTGGACCCGAACTCCTTCCGTATGGTGTCAACCCTTAGAATAGGCACCCCTGTCTGCCATGCGTCCAACATATTGACTCTGACGGTCTACACCCGCTAAGCTGTCTAACAAGTTCCGGCGGATTTACAAGATAGGCGGAACAAGATAGAACGCCATATTAAGAAGAGGCTTTTAGAAGGGCAGGGATACCATCCACGCCCGAGCCGGAAGGTCTTTATGGCAGCAGTGAGCTGCGACCTGACAAAGTCACTATTCCGCAATGGTCACACGAAAAAAGATTTGCATGGGATGTAGCCGTTTCATGCACGACGGCCTTGTCGTATCTACGCCACAGCACAGTTTAAGCTGGATGGGTTTCAGAACGCGCGGACTCTGAAAAACGAGAGAAGTGTCTCTGGCTGTCAAGGAGGTACCATTTTGTGCCCATTGCACTGTAGACACTCGGCCTCATCAGCAGAGATACAGCAAACATTCGGAGATATATTGGAAAGCGTATAAAAGACGTTGCAGGCAATCGACGCGAGGCCAAGTTTTTAAAACAGATGATGCCTTTGGCCGTCTGTAGGGAGAACGTAGCTAGAATAGGCGCCATGAATTGAGACAAAAAGCAGAGCATTATGAACCTGGTTTAAAGGTTCATACCTCACAATTGTAAAACCTGATTATTATAACAATAATAGGACGCATACGACAAGCACACAAGGCATGCCCAATTTGTTTCTACTTAAAGATCGTAAGTGCTTAATAATAATAAATAATAATAATAATAATAATAATAATAATAATAATAATAATAATAATAATAAGCATGCAAACTAGAGGCCAATCTACAATGTTGTTACAGATGGCTGAACCGACCGTTTAAGGACGGAATTTAACATAATCAAGCGGTACGTATTACATAAGACGCAAAGTTAAGCCGGTTGAAACTTAAATAGGCCGCTTTGGGTTACTGTGGTGAGGCATCTAAGGACGCCAATAGAGCGTACAGCGTGACTGTGCGCATGCGTGGGCGCCTGTGCCTGACGAAGCAGGGTGTCCTGTCTAATTAAAGCGCCAGTGCGCGTAAGGACATCATGACGTTGCCATTGCAAAATTGCACTGTGACTTATTTTAAAGCCCGTAACTTCATCAAGAGCACACGGCCCGAGTTGCTTACGAAGACGTCCACACGTCTTCAGGGTCACACAAAGTATACTAGCCAATTTCAAGTGGGAAAAGCCTGAGCATCTGACGAACAGCCCGGATATCTCGCCCTGCAACTTCTGTTAGTTTGGTCCGTGTAAAAAACATCTCAGAAGGAGGAGCTTCCACTCGGACGACGAACTGAAGGTCACAGCGGTAAAGTGGCCCTTGTCGCCGCCGCAAGAATTCTGAGAACAGCGAATTCTTCGGCTCGTGAAACAGTGGAATAGTTGTCCTCACGCCTCGTGAGACTACTTAAAAAAATACTTCTATTATATCCAGAGGTGTTTTAATTTGAACACCCACAATAGATGTTAGCTTTTTGCGAAGCTTTGGGAGCCTTCCTGTACGGAAAAGCGCTAACTAATAATGCTCCTCTAGAGCACACAGAGTTTTTTTGGCTAAGCTCATTTAGAAATCGATCAAAGAACGCTGGGTTCGGCGGTTTATTTAAATCGATGTGAGTGTATCGGTATATACAAGTCCACGTAAAATTTGAGTCAACAAAAAATCACTGGTGGGACAGAACGACAATTTTATAACATTTCAATTGGCAAGTTGTTGCTATATATATATATATATATATATCGATGTATAAACAGTTTCACCTACATAAACGTAATGTGTATGTGCGCCGCTCGGGGTCAACAAAATTGTATGTAAATGAAGCGGCTGAGGAGAAGCAGATCTCTCTTTTCTGTTATCTGTAGTGCATTTTCCTGAGGACGACATGCTTCGACAACCTGTTGAGGCCAAATGTTCCCGGTGCTCAGACAACAAAAGCAGAAACAGATACCGAATATCTGTTAAAGATGCACTAGCGGAACGACTGAAATATCTTCGGCCTATCTAATCTATCGGTGAACCTGCGACGCAAACTGCACAAGCCGCTCTGAATGGGCTTCTTCTTCTCTTCGAGATACGCAACAACTCATTATTATGCAGCTGTTTATTCTGTTCGAGCCAGTGGCTAGGCTCTTCATTGAGCGCAAGAGAACTAGTCAGAGCGTATTATCTTCACAGTCGTGAAGCGAATCTGTGAATTGCATGGCATAGATTGCGTGTAGATCGAGATTTTAGCACCTACTTAATTTCTAAAATTAAAACAACAACAGCATTATAAACAACCATATCGTTGGCGCACTTCACTGATTATATACACGGCATGCATACCACAACGCGGTCGCAGTGTGTCCCCTACGAAGTAAAATACTCTTTGTAGACTCTGCAGTGCTAGACACATTGTAACGAATTTGATTACTCTGCATTGCTAGACACATTGTAACGAATTTGATTACGCCTTCTGTCGCTAAACTATACTCTCTTGTTTCACCTATTGATGTGTCTTAATATCGACATAAAACAAATTGAGAAATACGACATCTTTTCTCTGTAAGCATCATCAGAGACATACTCGTGTGTATCGTGTAGCTTGAGCGTTCATCAAAAGGACGATTGCAGCATCTGGAGGTTGCCCAATTCAGCGCAACCTTTTCTGGTACGTTTATGGAACTGTTACCATTATACTCTAAACGTCCAATAGACATAGACAGAATCGCATAACATTCAGTCATCTGCAATATTTTAGCATGACTAGGAAGATCACTTCTCATCTTATGGCCGTAGAAGCGGCTACGCTGGTCTATGCAGTTAGCACTCGAAAAACCTACAAGGTGTAAATGCCTAATTATTGTGAACTAGTCTTATAATGTGTGGCTAACTGTATATCAAGTTAAATTTACGTAAATGTAGTATATGAAATGAATTTTATGAATTACGTCGATTTAATTGCCTATACGGATTGAGGTAAGTTACCTAAGCATTAAGCATCTAAACAAGTTGAGCTTGCTTATCACGTCGAGTCGGGTTGAACGACAACACGCACTCCATACGCGTTACTACAAACCTGTACTGGTATCCTACTTAAAATGAATCTGAAGGTAAGGTACATATTTAGACACGAGATGAAGTTAGAAAAGATGACCGGCGGTTGTGACACCGGGTTCGGTCTCGGCATGCATATTTTTCAACGCAACCACTGTTAAAGGTCTACTGATCTGGGTTAAAGCTACAATGTTGCAACCGGTTGTTCTAAGTTTTGTAGTCATCTTAATCTTTCGACAGGAGACTCGAGGGCATCCGAATTCTTGCGTCAGAGGCTGTCGCTCGACATTCAACGAGGAAACGTCTGTTCGGGGCACATTGTTGAACTGGGCTAACCCTGGGTTAGAGAACCCGTGATCACACGTTCGCGCGGAAACAATTGTCCACTCCAAAGTGCTAATATAGTGAAATTATATAAATAAAAATGCAAGTCATCAAATTTTGTAGTCCGTCATAGTAAACCTTTTGCAAAACGTGCAGGCGTTTCTTGCCTGGTTAGACAGGACATTTTGGTTGAGAACAGTTTATTCAGTACTGTTATCCGAAGCAAGTGTGAACCCCTTTGTGCAATCCTGTGAGTATTTAATAATAATACCTCTTTGAGCTTAGGCATTTGGCAATGACTACGTCTTAGCACCTAACTTTAAACGGCTTACACATCTTTGCAAACAAAACGATTGTTATATATACTTTTATTTCACGGCTTACACATATTCGCAACCAAAGCAATTGTTATATATACAAATTGTATTTCTTAACTTAAAAAAAACGAACCGTATCAATAAAGTGAGAAAAATACTAAGTCTCCAAGTGTTGTGCGGCTCAATCGTCGTAGCCATCGTCTACAAGTTGTCTGAACTTTGCCGTTCCGTCACGCGTTCTAATCTTTTCCGACTTAATTCCGACCGGACATGCGGCCTTTAATCTAGACGGCTGAGTCCGAGGGTAGGCTTTTGATTTCCAAGTTCCGTTGAGGCGACGACAGCGCTGTGCCTTCGACCTGGCCGGGACGGTGTCGAGCCGACCACCACGGCTGGAGGCGCCCATGCACTTCCAGCCTCTAACGCCAAGTTCCACGCTCAACTTAACTTACATGGATCGTGCCACTCGAAACGATGTGTAGCAGGCAGGCATCCGGTTTCGAGAGGTTGAGTCGATGGCGCCTTCGTACAGGTAGAGGCCGCTTACGGGCTTTGGTGTTTGGGCTTTGGTGTTTGGGCTGGTTCGACCGTTCGACGTTTCCGCCCTCGTCCTCCTCATAGTACGAATGTCCTCTCAGATGGCGGGACAGTGTAGAGGGTATACGATGACAGTGGCAGAGAAATGGCTATATATATATATATATATATATATATATATATAGAGAGAGAGAGAGAGAGTGAGAGAGAACAACGGTTCGTAGTCGCCGCCACCGGCTTGCGCAGCAACCAAACATTTCGTTCCTGTTCTTTTTACTGCTACTTCGAGCGAGAGCGCGCGCTGGTGGCGTATTGGGGCACTGCTATGCTAGCAGATAGATGACTGGGCGCAACAACCGTGCCAACCGAATGGTCAGTCGCAGTGGTGAAGTACGAAGTACTGATGGAGAACTGAGAGATGTCTCGTAGTACATAGAGTAGTGACCCTGCCGCGGGTACGCGCGAGTCCACATTGCTGTCACCCCGCCCCCTCTTCCACCGCCCCCATGAGGTGTATCGTTTTTTTGTTGTTGGTGGAACCCCACCCGTGAACCATGAAGGTATGAGGATAAGACAATAAAGACAAAAAAAAAAAAGGAAGAAGAGAAATAATGAATGGGGGGAAGACGAGGAGATCTAGCTGCTGCTGTTATAGACCGCGGCCTATAAAGCTAGACTTCATCTTGTTGAGCTTGTTGGGAGGGAGGTATTATATAGCGACGAGTAGTGGATGACAATCACCACGGCAACAACAGGAACAGCAACAACACCGTCACATATCACGAATCCACTGTGTTTCTCAGATCGTCTGTCTCTCAATTGCTTCGCCACCCATCTGACAGTTTGGGGTTCATCTACCTGAGGGGGAGAGGAGGGAAATGTTTGGATCGGCCACAGTCAACGAGCTTGGTAGACCCCTAGCGTTTGTTGGTGGAAATTGGTCGCGCTGCGAATTTCTCGCTTTGCTACCGAGTCTTCCCTACCGAGACGGTCCACCATTACGACTATGCTGCATTGGCCGTCAGTTTCTGAAGACCGATCACTGCCATGTTTTACGCCAGCGCTCTTATATATATATATATATATATATATATATATATGTTTAGATATGGTGAAGCCGAAGAAAAATTTAGTTTTACCCCAAATTAGATACTGCCTGTTTTCTACAAGAAATTCTCTCTATTCTCCTCTGAGCCACTTAAGCCGATTTTTGAGAGATCCTATTATCATAGTATAGTTTCTGAAATGTTTAAGCAAAGTTTTGTAATCCCGATCCACAATAAGGGGCAAACAACATATGTGAGAAATTACAGCGCTCAATTGTATATTGTATCTTTGAAAATGTATTTATGGCGCACATACGGAGTTTTCTTAAGCAAAACAAGTTACTCGATTCCGGTTGATACGGTCATTGATCAAAGTGTGCTCAACTTCTCGAGATGTCACAGGATTGGGCCATGTTTGTAAATTCACGATCCTCGTTTTCCTGCATATATTTTGATCAGTAGAGTGTTTTTGATAATGTTGATCCTAGTTTGCTACTTAGGAAAATGGGAGTCAATAGTATGCATGCTTTGACGGTAAACTGGTTCCGATCCTACTTACGGATTCGGTTTTTTGGCGTAAGGGTGGATTGTTATATCAGTCACTCGTTTCTCTGTTATGTACAATATTTATACTACATATTGGTCTATATATACTGTCTGATGTGAAATAACTTGAATACAAGCTATGAATATGCAGATTATCTCAAATTGTACTGTGAAGTTGAAAACCAACGTGATCTTGAAATCTGTGAAACTTTAGCAAGCTGTTAATGGTGTTGGGTGCTAGTACGCGGAAAATGGAATGCTATTATCTAAGCATAAATGCGTAGTAGTCTTAAAGCGTGGACATTTGGATTATGACTTTGTAATTGGTGGTTTTCACACCAGTTCAGCCTTCATGTAACACAATCAGTCAAATCTTCTCTAGTCCTTTGATGTTTTTTTGTAAAAACCCAATAAGCATCTAAACATTTTTGTATAATAATCGTTTGTATTAATACTTGTTATACTCTTTAGGCTACTGTGCTGCTGTCCAGTCCGGCAACCCTATTTGAAGCAATACATAAGCTTAATGTAAGCTTAGAGCTCATAAGGCGTACAATCGCATTTTATGGGGATGCTTCTTTGGAGAACGTTGCAATTGTTATTTCAGCCGCAACGAGAGAACCAAGCACAAAAGTTCCTTGAAGTTAGACCAAATTCTATGCAGCAGTCTGTGTTCCGTCTACTCGAAGGCAGTTGCACGCATTGAACACATAAGCAATAGGCTTACTTGAGCGCAAGTCAAGCCGGCTACGCGAGAAAAGTTTTCAAACCGTTTTCCTCTCACGTTTAATCGACTTACTCCAACTACCGTTTTATGTACAACATAACCCCCGTTGAGCAAGTAGTGGCATTTTCTATTCTATTCTATTCTATAAAGGGGTATATGTGTGTGTTACGATGGTCAAATAATATAAACATCATTGTGAGAGTCGCGAAGCGATACTAATTGCTTTGAAATGAATAGGTGTGATTAGGCTGTGCGAGCGTCCTCTTTAGTTATTGCCGTTGGCGTAATGTAGCGTAGAATCCGTATGTTATTGGAATGAATATTGTGTTAAGTGTGTAAGAAGTAAGCAATTACAAGATTGGCCTTTGGTCGCTGCGTTCTGCTATTTAGGTTTCGACAGTAGGTTTAGACTAGGTATTAGTGGCAAGTATGTAGATGTTTCAGTAGCAATCTCTTGGAAGAACTTCAGCTCGGGGCACCTAAGGAACGTGTTTTGTACCCTGGACAATAGCGATATGTTTTGAGCTAGTTGCGGCCTCTAAATCTAGAAGCAGTGTGTGAGTGCAGAGCCCCATTTGTGATGCGGGGAGTGCCTCGAAGTCAGTCACCTTCGTATATAGATCGCAAACGACTAATCTAGATAATGAGCAAGCTATTTTCGGAAGCGTGCCGCTGAAGTTTCCCGCGAGCAAAAAAATTCGAATCAGGGGGTGATTAATAATAAACAGACGCTTTCTGAAGGAGGGGGGTCTAACCGGTTAACAAGTTGGAAATTCGAGCTAGCCGCTTCTGCAGTTAATAGCAAATGCTTTCTTGTCTTCCGCTCTCGTGCGCACTCTTTATATATATATATATATATATATATATATATATGTATATATCGTGGCGGCGTGATCTAAGGAACTAGTGAACTGGTCGTCATTTTCTTTGGAGTGATGCTCAATGAGTCGCATGACTCCAATCATGAATGTTATGATAAATACAAAATGATCATATTTATTAGTACAATATCATTACAGTAAATGTTATTCACACACACACACATGTTACAGCTACTCCCGCTTTTCACCCGCTCAAATCGTACAGTCAATACGATCCACCTCGCGATTCCCCGCATATATATATTTATATATATACGCATTATTGCTGTACTGCAAAACAACTATAAGTATCGCCAAAAGAAAGGTGGCCCGATAACAGACTTGATTATTTGACACGAATGGTTAATTAGAGCGAATTAGAGCAGATTTGACCGGCTAATTTATTGGGGTCATTGTTGTTACTGTTTCTTTGGTGGTAATGGCAGCAGCAGCGTCACTTTCGACCGCGCTAGTGTCAACTGACTTCCTTGTTAGAATCGGTGGGCGGTCACCCATTTCATCGCCGCATGTACATCGTGTCGGGCTGTTCGATCGAAAGCCTAAGCTAATTTGCGTGTTACTGGTCTGCGGGTTTTTGTCGCCAATGTCATGTTATCCCGGCTCAAGCACCCTTTAGTAGACAGGCAGGGACCTGATCACCTGAGCCAACGGCCAAAATTTAACGGATACCCTTCCACAACAAGCTCAACAACAACAACAACAACTTTTGAGGCAGCCGTTATGAAAGTGTCAATGCTATCGTTGTCCGTGTCTGCGGTGGCGGCCTAGATTGCCGCTGCAGAAAGATTTACAACATTGGCACATTCTGTTATTGAAGCTGTTGCAGATGATGGGACATCTGCAGAAGTGCTATCCTACGCTGAGTACTCGAATCTGTACGGCAGTAAATGCTAACCACTCTACAACATCAACGGTAGGTGTAGTATGTTCTTCTTTGTCTAGGGCCATTCGTATACACATTCGCACGATTTAAGCTTCGTTCAGTTTCGTTTTTGCTTTATAATTTGTTGCTTTGTTTATATAATGCTGTTCTAGAAAATCGGGTCCCTGCGTCGCGCTGTTTTTCACCACCGATGACCATAATAATACATACCTAAATAATTTATATCTCTTTCGCTGCTTATCCGCTTGCTTTTTTCTATATATATATATATATATATATATATATATATATATATATATACAGGATCATTCATATTTTTGTGCACTCGATTCGAGGTTTGATAGAACTCGGCAAGAAAATAAGGTTTCCCTATGGAGGGAAGACGTGGAAACGTCTTGTTTAGGAGAGAGAGTGAAGTTTATAAAAGTAGTTTTTCTGCCTTTTTTTTCCTACATATTTGTGCGAAATCTGTGTTTGCAGGAGAACCAGTCAACGCATGAAGGAACCGAAAATTCTGCACAACGGAAGACACTTCACTTGCGTAGCAAAAAGCTAATACCCAGATTAAGGAAAGTCATGAAAAGTCGATATTTTACGTTAACGCCTTTTCATGAAAAAGCGTAAAATTTTTCCATTGCGACCAAAAATGTACGTCCGAAAGACCACTCTCACGCAATAGCAAATTTAATGCCCATCATTTTCGTATCAAGGTGATGCTGCGTTACGTAGTTGTCAAGTCACTAAGCTTTTTCGACAGTCATAGTTGTTATGTTTTACGTGCAAGTTTTCACGTTCAGAACCGTAAAAATTTGCCAAGACGTTTTCGCCCCCTCCTTCCACTAGGAAAATTTATTCTCTTGTTGAGTTCTACCAAACCTCAAAATATGTACCTAACTTTCTCATACGCCCTATGGAAATATGCACTGCCTTCGCTTTCGATATGACTGTCGAAAAAGCTTAGTGACTTGACAACTACGTAACGCAGCACCATCACCTTGATACGAAAATGATGGGCATTAAATTTGCTATTGCGTGAGAGTGGTCTGTCGGACGTACATTTTTGGTCGCAATGGAAAAATGTTACGATTTTTTATGAAAAGGCGTTAACGTAAATTATCGACTTTTCAAGACTTTCCTTAATCTGGGTATTAGCTTTTTGCTACGCAAGCTAGTGAAGTGTCTTCCGCTGTGCAAAATTATCCTCCGAACACGCCGGTGTAATCGGTTCCTTCGTGCGTTGACTGGTTCTCCCGCAAACAGAGATTTCGCACAACTATGTAGGAAAAAAAGGCAGAAAAACTACTTTTATAAACTTCACTCTCTCTCCTAAACAAGACGTTTCCACGTCTTCCCTCCATAGGGAAAACTTATTTTCTTGCCGAGTTCTATCAAACCTCGAAATGCGTGCACAACGATATGAATGACCCTGTATATATATATATATATATATATATACTATAAGGCTTACGAGGTAACTTGTTATTTTCTCGGTTCCTCTGTCTTCGTGCCGTTTCATTTTATATGGAGGATATCGCATACGATTGTCCCCCTTTCAGTTCGTACCGATTGGTTGTCGCTAGAGGCAGCCAGAGAGAATCACGGCGGGATGTACAATATGAAATGAGAGAGAGGAGTATGCAGCTTTATTGTTTAAATCGAGATATATGCTTAAACTATCTTAACCATAAGCAAAACGAGGGCGAAACAAAGATGTTCGATTTAAACATTGGACACTTCTTGGAAATGCATTGTTTCCAGCTGCCGTTGAGGGTAGACAAAACAGTGGGTTGTCTGCTTGCCATTAGCAATTAGCACTATTATCGTTATCAGCTGTTGGCTATGCTCTACCATCCAGTCATAACATTTGGTAAGATTAGCTAAAGATAAAACAAACGATATATATATATATATATATATAATATAAAATATATATATATATATATATATCCCCTTCCCACCCCAGGGGCCCCACAAGGCATCGTCAAGTGAGTTCATATTCGACAAATAGTGGACATTACTCAGATGTGATAAACCCCGATGCTTGAACGCAAGTCAGATGTCTCTTTAAAACTGGCTGGTCGTACCGCGCTTCCTCAACTTTGACTTCATGAGAGAAGCGCTGCGTTCGCCCGTCATTGGTTACCTTGGTCCACACCATCACTGAGCTTGGTGCTTGCACGCTCAAGACATAAAATTGCTGGCGCGCGTCTCTAAATTCTTGCTGCAGCCATACGCGATTGTTTTGCCTGTTCAGAGACCGTTTAGCAGTGAACATCTTCTCCTCAAGGAAGACGACGTTACAAGTTCTTCCGACAAACGCGAAGGGCGTTAACCCCCCATGCAGCGAACCTCTTTTGCTAATCCGTACGACCATGAACCGTGATTTTCAAATCACGAGAAATTATTCCAGCATTTTGCTTTGGATTCATCTTTAACCGGCCTTGTACTTTTCCGATATTTTCTCGGCCAGTTGCATTAGGTTTTGGTCCGCCATTGTGTCTTACAGCCACCAAGTCTGCATCCTAGTCTTGTTTTATAATGCGTATAACTAACGTTTGGAGACTTCACGGTGCTGCAGCTCGTTCACAATGTTATTAACATGTTTGAGTCTCCAAGTGGAGTGCAACCACATTATGTTGCTTCATTCCCATACATAACGAAACGAGCCCAGTTGCCACAAATCGATCAGACTGAACGAAAAAAAGATTTAGTCAACAGATTCGTTTAGCGCACTCAGCAAACACATTCTAACGAAATTGAGGCCAGCGCGGCAGGATTTGAAAAATAGGGCATCTGGGCTGGTTTGTAGTAACCCAGTATATATATATATAATCCAGTATATGTAGGTAGTAACCCAGTATATATATATATATATATATGTTGTAACCTAGTATATATATATATATATATATATAATAGAAAGAGAGAGAGAGAGACGTATACATTTGTATTGTGTTTCTGACAGCTTTGCATGTACATACGGGATTACTGGCAACAAAACACTTATGAAATTAAACATACGTCCTTAATACTAGACGACACACACAAACTTTCATAATATATATATATATATATATATATATATACAGGTAGTTCAACAAGTTCTTAAAATGAGCTTTTCAGAATTCGAATTTTGGCGCGCTTTCACCGCTATTGGAAACGGCAACTTTTCGAATGCTAGCAGTCAAAATATTATGGTGATTGGCCGTTGCGATTTCGTTTGATCGCTTTTCCCGTGCAACGTATCGGCGTGATTTTGAAAAATGGAGAAAAAAGAGTTTCGAGTGGTTATCAAGCATTTTTATTTCAAAGATTGGAATGCGACCCAAGTGAAAACTGAGTTAGACGAGGTGTACGGTGACTCTGCGCCATGTTTTGCCACTGTTTCCAACTGGATTAATGAGTTAAAAGAGGTCGCAGGAGCACCGAGGATGAACTACGTCCAGGAGGCCAAAAAACGGCAACTGATGAGGAAAACGTGGAAAAAGTGCGGAAAATCGTTGCCGCAGATAAGCGAGTAAACATTAGGGAGATAGCGGAGGCCTTGGGGATCAGTTTGGGTAGTGTGCATTTCATCCTGCACGAAAACTTGAAGATGAAAAAGCTCAGAGCAAAATGGGTGCCGCATTTGCTCAACCAAGGCCAAAAAGACGCGCGTGTTTCCGCTTCACAGCGAAATTTGGCCAAGATGTCGAAAAATCCGTCGGATTTTTGGCGCAGATTCGTGACCGTCGATGAAAGCTGGGTCCATCACTACACTTCCGAGACCCAAGAAGCATCTCGCCAATCGTGTGCACCTGGTGAAGAACCTCCGAAGAGGGTGCGGACAACGGCATCGGCCGGAAAGATGATGGCTACGGTTTTTTGGGACCAACGTGGAATAATTCTGGTCGACTACCTTGAGAGCGGTAAAACGATCACGGGAGAATATTATGCAAGACTGTTGGACTGCCTGAAGCAAGAACTCATCGTGAAACGGCCCGCTTTGCAGAAGAAGGTTGTCCTGTTTCACCAGGACAATGCTCCCGCACACAAGTCGCGGCAAGCAACGGCAAAACTGGCCCAACTGAGGTTCGAACTTATTGAACAACCCTCCTATTCTCCAGACCTGGCCCCCTCTGATTATTTCCTCTTCGGACATTTGAAGAATAGTCTCGGTGGAAAGCGTTTTTCCAGCAATGAAGAGGTTAAGGCTGCTGTCAATGCCTATTTTCAGTCTAACGACGCGGAATTCTACTCAAGAGGTATGAAAGCTTTGAAATCTCGGTGGGAAAAGTGTATTGAGCTTCTCGGGGAGTATATCGAATAAGAAAAATTTAAAAACATGATTTGGAAAATTCTCGGTTTTCATTCTAAGAACTTATTGAACTACCTGTATATATATATATATATATATATATATATATATATATATATATAGTACCGAAAAATCGACACAAACACGATTTTCTTCTTCGTTTCATTGAATTTGACCCACTTCTGTCCTTACTCGACAAAGCCGTTAACACAATTAAGATATACGTTCAACGGACTGCAGCCTGTTGACGATTTCGCTAAGGTGGAGGTGCTAGGTAGTAAGTAGTTTATGCTTCTGTCACAAAATAAATCTGGATTGTCAGTTTGCTTTACGGACACACAGAAAATATATGTCACGATGATTTCTGCTTCGAACGCAACACAGAAGCGCCCCAAAGATATCAGTAACCTAAAAAGATAAATCAGTCTATACAAACATCACTATATATAATCACTATATATATATATATATATATATATATATATATATATATATATATATATATATATATATACACCGCGCACGCATATATATATAATTCTTAAGAAGGTTTCCTCTTATTTTCGTGAAACACGATGCTCGTCACTATTAAAAACACTAATAATAATAATAATCACACTCTAATTGTTATTTATTTGCGTACATCGTTTTACTCCCAGATCACTCCTCCGGGCTAGCTTGGCTGTAGAGTCAACTGCTGGGCATGCTGCATATTTTCTTTGATCAAATCCGACTGTGATTTTAAAAAAATTTGCTCAAACATCTTGTGCATCTATATGTTTCGTCGGGTTTGTGAGACCCTTTCTACAATACAGCACATTGTAAAACCCATGTACGACTCGTAGTTCAGGATCAGGTTTTTAGACGTCTGCCTGTTACTCCTGTTGTTCGCCAAGCTGTACTCCGTAATGTTTGGCTTCCATAGAGACCCAAACTGATAGTATCCAGTAACGACTGCAGTTCCTCTACATTAATTGACGACATTATCGCAAAATCACATAAGTTATATTCGCGCATTTGTTATAGCTTTTATTATTTGTTTCCCTGGTTTGGTTGTAAAATCGTAAGTGTGTTCCTGACAGCCCTGCGCGTAAAAAATAATTTTGACTTTATCATTTTCTATTATTGAATTAACAATCTTAAAGTTAAAGGCTTAGAGGCACTGTAAATCGCGAGTCGTAGACACGCCTAGTGTGTCTATTTTCCTGATTAAGAAAATGAGCCACAAGACTCTGAACAAATTAAGAGAGCCCAGAGTTTTAACAAGCGTGTTCTAAACGCTAAGATGAGGCATACGCCGCTGACCGTAGGTTTCACCTCTGCGTCAGGTCCCATCTAAACAAAGCACAAATGAAATGATACCCGTTCTTTGACCCGTAATAATAGCTAAAGCAAAGGCAGCTTAGGTTAGAATTGCCAGAAGCCACACCTATCTAGACTTTGCATCAGGACTGTACGGCAATCTCGGAATGTACTTTTATATGGGGCGGTGTTGCTCTTGGTAAAGTTGAAAAGCCAGGAGCCAACATTGTAGCCTTAACATATAGGACGTCTCCAACAATTATCATTTTAAAATCCATAAAAAACCTGAATTGACCATATAACCAATTCCAAGGCATTCAGCAAGCATGAAATTATGCAGGCATGTCAGTGAGCTTGTGTCGCGCAGATTGACCGCAGCAAATTGGGCCAAAAACCTAAAGACTATCTCGAAATCCGGATCTTTTTTCGAAATATTTATCGAGGAAAATAGTCCTCGTCACACCCCTCGGAGCCAACCAGAGGGGGCACACACATGAGACGAAGATGATGGTGTAATCTTGTTAGTATTATGTCAATTTGTTGTGTCTTGTGAGTACTGTTAGTCAAACTTTTCTCGAAACAACTCTGCTATTCAGTACGGTCTCGTTTTGCTAACATTGCTAAGAAGTTGTTTAAAACGAATATCTCAGACGCGCGCTTTTCACGTCATCAAAATTTAAATTATAAGATATGTGTTTAAACTCCTAGATTACGTGCGTTTTAAGCAACGCACGCATCATCATAAAATACAAATCAATTTGAATAAGTATTGAAGAGAGCCCTGGAAACTGGCACCTAACCTTAACTACAATATTTAGGCAACGATTCATACACACGCTATTTTTTCGAAAATGTTGCCTCCTTTACTATGAAGTCAAAGCAGTCGTTTCCTTCTCGTTATTATTATTATTATTATTGTAGGAATAGCAGATTTAACTGTAATACGCCCACCAAGAGGCGTCCGTCGATCGTCATGTGCAAAGAGCAACAACAACAACAACAACAACAATTTCGATCATGGTGCATGTTGCCAACAACCTACCTTTGGTTAGTCGGTAGAGCGCGACCGGCGCAGATGCGCCCATGAGTGAGCGTGTATTCCGACGTCTCTTCACTTCTTTACTCGCCGAGCACTCTCCACACCCAACCGAATCGAGTTCAGTTGTCGCGATTCGGCGATCGTGTGTTTAGACACGTGTTGTGATCCATTGTTCGATGCGGTTCCCTAGTTGACGCTGGGTCTGGCTGCCTGTCCGGGTCGGTAAGCGCAACCCCCATTGGTTGGTTACCACCACCACCACCACCATGCACAGATATTGTCAGCACATCTTCTCGAATTGACACGTTCATTCATCATACGACATTGACATCGACCACGTCTGTGGTAACGTTAACGGCGTCTTCGGCATGGTCTGCCAATGAGGTTGGGCCGGTCCACGCAGCTCAATACTCAAGATACACGTCGATGTACTCCCAACTGGCAACACGGCGCATATGATATCCAGCTCGTTGCACTGCTACATCTCAGAAACGTGACGAACGAAACCCCACAGTGACTACATGCACTCATTTTCGACTGCTACAGCCTTTGAGTACTATCTTCCACCACAAACCATAACCATCACGATTTATCAATATATTTTATATATATATTTATATATTATATTATATTATATATATATATATCTATATAATTCTATATTCTAATATCTATCTATATATTATCTGTATATATTATATATATTTATACATATATATATAATCATATATATATTACAATCATATTAATTATTATTATATAGAGTAGTAGACTACTGCCTCATCGTTTCTCTGGTGCGTATGTCAAACACGAGACAATCTTCAGACGGATCCATCCTGGCAGCTGAGCGCCGGAGTGACTCCCGATCACAGCAGGACTGTACCGACTGGCTCGACGCGACGCCTTACGTCACGATACTTTCAATGTCATCTCTATCGTAAACAACTTCTGTACTACTAGCACTGCGTTTTCCACGTTTTTTTTCGTTTTCCGGGAATCGGACATTTATCTCCGCGCTGCTCAATAGCGTCTGGCCAGGCAACCAATGAAGACCGGCCAGACAAACAGAGAGACAATCGCTGAGAACTAGACCGAATAGCCAGCCAGCTAGCGATCGACACAACCCTTGACTTCGGTCATACTTCGACTAGACTTCAGAACTCACTCACTCACCCAGTCAATCAGTCAGTCAGTCGGTCGCTGAGTGGACCTTGCGCGCGCGTCTACCATTGATGCCATTTGAGTCACGCTGAAGGTACATCACCGCACCAAGCCAGCGTTTACTGCTAACGGGAGCGAGATGGGCTATAGTATATAAATAAATATATATATAGTATAGTAAAGTAACGAGAACGTTGGAGGAGAGCGGGAGAAACCGACAGAAACGCACGGGATATATGACGCAGATGACGCAGTGAGAACAATCAGACGTAGTTATGACCACCAATTCGACTGATGGACATCGCCGAAAGCGTGCAAAGCGTGCTGAGTAACTTCTGAGTGCGATCCAGGTAGATATCGACCGGCGGCGGGGCGGGACATGGCTGGAAGCGGCAAGCGGCTGCCAGACAAACAGGTAGACGTTTGTCTTCCTGTGGACGACCGAAAGGCTTTTCTGACACTCGGCCTTGACTTCTTCTTCAGCTGACGATAGGAGATTTGACGTCTCCCTGAACGAAGCTCCTTCTCCTTCAACCTGTCACCAGCGAGAGTTACCACAAGTAGCCCACTGAGTTCTTTTACTTTGTTTCTCCCTCTCTCTCTCGGTATTGCCCGCCCCTCATCTTCCTCTCTCTCTCTCTCTCTCTCTCTCTCTCTCGCATATAGCTTGACGCGGCGCGTCACCCATAAACTGGCGGTGACTTTGATTAACCTCCTCGGCGCAAATCGATCGAGATCACAATCGTAGCCACAACAACGACTGCGCGTTTCATCACTACGGCGGTAATCGGCCGCCTTCAGCATGCATTCAGTCGAGGCATTGAGGTAAGCCACTGTGCCACTCCCAAGCTGGGCTTTCAGCTTGTTAAAGCGTCGTCGGATTGCCCGGCCGTCGGATCTGCTGCTAACCGCAAACAGGCTTTGAGCTGATGAGGCGCAAAAGTTCTTGCTGTCTTTGTATGCGCTCGTTTCGGATGCTTGTCGTGCTCTCTAGGCAACATCAGCATGGGCAACAGCGATCGATACGTTTATGATCGAACCATTACTGCTACAGCCGGCAATCTTCGTCCTGGCGCCAAGAGCTCAGTTGATTTCTGAGAGGGCGAGGGGGGAAGTGAAGCATTTTCACCATCTTCGGGGACGACTGAGTCAAAGAACGAAGCTGCCGAAATCGGTTTGCCAAGTTCTGCGGTCAAAATTTTGGCCTGGATGATAAACCAAGGTCCGGTCGACCCACTTTGCTCTGCGCTTAAAAATACAACAAAAAAATCTCAAAAAATCATTCTCGAGTGGTAACACAATGGTTACCACTCGAGAACTCGCGGAAAGTTGATGTTGATCAACCGGTTGAGCAACCGTTGCCAGGACGCTCAAAAGACTTGAAACAACTCCTAAGCTTTGTAAGTGGGCTCCTTACTAACTGAGCAACGCCAAGAAATTGGTGCGCGTTTGCGTCTGCTCTTCTCTCTTTAATCGCTACCGCCAAGCTTGGTTCTTGGATCACTTGGTAACCTGCGATGAAAAATGCAGATCGTAGGAAGGCAAAGGTTCTGACTTGAAGACGCAGGCACTTCCCAGAGTAAGCCCATTCAAAACGTCTGCTCAACTGAGATTATGTACTGTTTCTGATTATATACTATATATATGTTTTTATTTTGGATGGGAAGCTAAAGTTGAACAGCCGAGAGATCGGGGTTTTAGCGTATTCAATGCCTTGCATCTTTAGTCTAGTCTTGTATATGAGGGTCGCTACGTATACACCAGATACATTGCATGGTTATCACTATCTGGTATGTGCTTTTACCGGTTCTGTTTCCAGAAATGTGCCACAAACTATGTAGTGGAATGCGTAGCACTGGGGCATAAATTGTTGCATTACTTCTCTCGCCGGAAACGTGAAAAAGAAAATATCATGATGAGAACCTCACAAAGAATAATATACTTAATAATTGGAATGGAAAAAACAGATTTATATATATATATATATATATATATATGGGCCGATTTCGGTCTTCGTTGCTTAGAAACGCCATTCCTAAGCTACACGCAGGCCAAACTTCGCGTTCAAAGATGTGAAGAAAACAAAGTTCGGTCATTTGTAAGAAGCCGATAATGAAGGAGCAATTAATCTCAAACTCTGTGTTAAAAAACAAATCACATAAAAGAAATGTCAAGCATTATCCCGAAACACTGTGTATACGTGGTACTGTCGATTTCGCGGCGGACACGAAAAGACCGAAAAAGGCTCCCGTAAGGGTAGCTAGGCCTTCGATATCAATGACAGAAGACAATGTAGGAAACGTTGTTAATATCGTATACTCACAAGTAGTAGAAAACTTTTTGAATGCAAGTGCAAAAGTGATTACAATTGCCGAATGCTATCAGATACATTGCTGAGGAATTGAAGATATCTTATGGGTCAGTTGTAACAGTCGTGATCTATATTTTATGCGTCACAAGACTAACAACCAATTTCGTTTTAAAAATGTAGATTTTCTATCAAAAATACGCCCGTCGCGACATGTCCAAATTATTATTTTAAGCGGTCGCAGCAGATTCTAGATTGCTCAAGAGAGTGATTAAACGGTACGAGTCGGTCATGGGTATATAGTTACGACATCAAGACCAAAGCCAATCCTCCTAGTGATGCACCCAAGGAAGGAGTCGACCGAAAAAATGAAGACAACGCAGATCCAACACCAAGGTTCTGTTGACTGTTTTTTTTTAATTGTAAGGTAATCGTCTTTCACGATTTTTTCTACTTGGTTTTGCGGCTAAAGAGGAGTACCGCAAAAGTTTAAGAAGATTGCGCGAGCAAATCCGACGCAGAAGGCCTAAACTCTGGACAAACAGCACTTATATCCTATATCACGACAGCGCACCGGCGCATATTACGAATTATTTGTTAAAAAATTAAATTGATGTGTCTTCGTTATTAATTGTTTGTATCTCCCCGTCTCCGTATGACTCCATATTTATATTTATTTACTCAGGCTAAGTGGCAAGTAAATCACAATGTATCACTCTAAACAATGATTAGAACAGTAAGCCAAAACGATCAGCGGGTAATTTGCATTTGTATGTACGAGTGTATGTATATATATATATATATATATATATATATATATAGACATTCCTAGTATGTATATATATATATATATATAGACATTCCTAGGCATAAAATATAATAAAATATAAAAACTACAAGGCCCCACACTGGCGGGCCAGTTCATCTAAATATTGCACGACTGCGTTTTGCGGCATAGTATCTTCCGCAGAATTTACCACAGCAGCGGCATCGACAAGTCTCACAGGGTTTATGGAACGCAGGCCGTTGACATAGATTGTGACAAAAAGCCGTGCAATGCTGACCGAGTTATGACGTGTCGGTTGCTACGCTCTGGCCGCTTGCACTACGCATTTCTAATCGCTCCGGTATTGAAGAATTCTGGGTAAAGTCGAGACTCCATCGTCAATTGTCACCCAGTTATCCTGGACGATCTCTCTTATGAGGGTGAGCATATTTGAGGGAACGTCGAACTCTTCGAGAATGCTGAACACTCGGTCACAAAGAGCAGAGTTAAGGTCGGCTTTGAAATGAACGAATACCGCGTACGGAAACTGCTCTGATCGAGAGAGGGTTTCTCTAACGCCATCCAGGAAAAGTTTACGCCAAGTTGTTTCTTCAGCGGTGATGTTTGTGACCTCCACAAAGTCACTTAGTCTTTTCGTGATCAAGGACGACAGCAGCCTTATAGCACATGCTCTTCTTTGCAATTTCTTTCCAGGCCGAGGGTGAGCAGGGTCACCTTTGCGTTTCAGAATCACTAGTAGGGTTGCCTTTCTCTTTTGCTGTGTGAGAAAAGCCCTGTCTTAAAGCATTCGTTAAACGATGCTATTCAACACGAAGTCAGTACGAGCGAGCTTTTAAGGTGCTCATTCCTAACGCCGTCCGGCCCTGATGCTTTGTTGTTGCACAGCACACATGAAGGGTCAGCAGAACCTCTCTAACCGTGAAATCTTTCTCGAGCTGGCGGTGTCTTGTCGTTTCCTCGTCCCTGACAGCGGCGGCCAGTGGTGATTTGCGGGGATCGTGTCACTCGATGCAATTATTTCGGTGAAATGTCCGACGAGGGCGACGGAACTAACAGGATAAGAGGACTGCCCACCGCGTGTGAGCCACTTATATGGTGCTCGTTCCGCGTGTGCCAGGAGAATAGTTTCCTAATGCTCGATGTACCTAAGCGGCCTAGTCGCAGTTTGTAGCTCTACAGATGGAAGACCTATTGTGTCGCTCGAGCAACGTGACAGTGGTCCAACCAGGGGCGATGTTTCCTTCTCCCGGGGGAACAAGTAAATGGCTAAAAGGTCTCCATGAGGCGATCAGCATACTGCTTGACGTCAATGGTATCATAAATTGGCAGGACCTTATGCGACCGTTCCAGTAGTGCCGCAACATCCAATTTCGCGTGCCGGAAGCATTCAACGTGTCAGCATGCACCTTGAGTTCTAGAGCTAGTGTGGATCTGTGCTCGAAGGCGCGGTCGTTTACGTCTCCGTTCAAACAAGAGTATCGACACCATCTAGAGCCGACGATGCGAGCAGCGCTACAAACATGGCAATTCCACTGTGCTATCTTTAGCGACGTCCACGGCTCCTGGTACGGCGACGGCTGGTAAGTGCCCTCCGGTTGCTAGAGACGCTGCATATGGTAGCGAGTTGCTGGGATGCAGCCGTTAGGGCTTAGCTTAGGAAGTCCAGGACTATCTAAGAAGCTACCGGAAGCTGGTACCAATCCTTCGAGCCTAACCGATCAGTCCCAGAGCTCGAACCGGTGCGGCGTGGGTAGAACGATTTCGCTGTTCTGTGGTGATGGGCACGACGGGCGAACCTGACCTTGCTGTCGGAACTGGCGTCTTTGACCGAAGGACGCGGACTCTGGCTCTCTTTGCACTGAGACGGGGCCCTCGATTCCGGATTCGGTTAGACGCAGATGTCCGGTTTGCGTTCTTCTTTGCTTCTTGAGGTTCACCTCTAAAAACGTTTGGTCCATCTGGCAATTTTATACGCAGCAATAGTAAAGATACAGAAAACTTTGCAGAAGCAACTTAACTCGATTCCGAAAAACTCGTTTAAAAAATGTTTCGATGTTTGGAAAAGAAAGGGGCACATGCGTATTGTAGCGAACGGAAGCTACTTTAAAGGGAATCTTCACTTCGAAATATTAATTGAATTAAATACGAAGTTCAAGAACCTCGCAGGCCTACTCCTGGAGACAAACAGACACCTGCAGAGGTCCTATGACGACCTCATCGTCTCCATGAAGTACCAGCGCTTGCTCTCTGACGCACTAACCACGGCAGACAAAGCCCGACTACGTGCGGTCGTCCAGAAAGGAGCTAGCAAATGGCTCCAAGCCATCCCCTCCTCAAACCTAGGCACTTTACTAGATCACGAAAGCTTTCGTCTGTGCATTGGTTTGAGGTTGGGGACAAGGCTAATCGAGGAACACCGGTGTCCGTGTGGAACACAGGTAGACATCTGGGGGACTCACGGGTTGTCCTGCAGTAGAAGCGAAGGACGCCAAAGCCGTCATAGCGAGGTTAATGAGATTACAGCCAGGGCTTTCAGATCCGCTCTAATACCGTGCATCCGAGAGCCCGCCGGCCTCCTGAGAGGCGATGGAAAGAGACCAGACGGTCTCACCCTTATTCCTTTTGAAAGGGGAAAGGCGCTTGTTTGGGATGCGACTATCACCGACACGCTCGCCCCGTCGAACCTGGAGGCCAGTGCATCTTCCGCTGGCTCCGCAGCACGCAAGGCTGAGCGTCTAAAGACCAACAAATATGCCCAGCTCGCCAACGAGTTCATTTTCGTGCCGCTAGTATTCGAGACACTCGGGGGGCCCGGCCCTGAGGCATGGTCGCTTTTACAGAAGATTGGCAAACAAATTGAACTGGCGACAGGGGAAAAAAGAGCACTTGAGTTTCTACTTCAGCGACTATCGCTGGCAGTTCAACGCGGCAATGCGGCAGCAATAATGGGCACAATGAGGGGCTGCCTCGAGGATAAGCTCGACTGGTAGCGCTCCCCACAAGCCCTAGTGTTGATAATTAATTACATCTCGCTGTAACACTTAAATGTAATTTTAATAAAGATAGTTTATTGAATTAAATATAAATCAAATAACTAAAATATTTTTTTATAAATATATATGAAAACTTGTCGATCTTAGTATGTAGTACATCTCATATAAGCCTATAATTGAATAATACATGAATGTTTATAGTGTATGTAAAAAAAAAAAAATATATATATATATATATATATATATATATTACGTTCACTAGGGGACAGTACTTTATGATTGCTTATGATAATAAAAAATATATATATATAAATATATATATATATATATATATATATATATATATATATATATATATATATATATATATATATATATATATATATATATCTATGACGGCATTCGCAATTGTAAGTCCGAACATGAGACGGGCCTCCTTCACCGTACTTATATGCTTTGTCTGTTGACTGAGCAGAACAACATCTACGCAACGAGCAGAACAACCATGCGAGACCCTGCTCTAACTACGATTTTTAAGGTTCTCTTCTGCTGGACCTCAACGTTTTCGTTCTTATCATGTTTTCATTGCGTACTTCTGTTTTGTCCATATACGTTGAAGCCTATATATATATATATATATATATATATATATATAATGATTTGCCTGGTTCAAAAACAAATGCGGGCGTTCATTTTCTGGTTTGCAATAAAACCCAGCAGGCAGTAAAATAAAACACATTTTCATAAACATCTGTATGAAATATCACTGACAAAAAGATCGGTTGTTTCGTTTACGACTATTGTAGCTGTAACGATACGTAAAAGGTCATGTTTAAACTAGAAAAACAAACAAAAAAGTGGTACACGCATGGCCAAATAGGTAGTTCCGTAAGTAATTGCGAGCTTGGTATACATTTCTACGTACTACAATGAAGGCCGATTTATATCTATTGCAATATTATATATTATAAGAAACACATGTTTACATATATATATATATATATATATATATATATATATGAACATTACTTGTCATAATACTGCTAGGTTACTGAACGTATAATTATAGTTCAACAATGGCAAAGTAGCGCTTAACACTAAAGACATGCATTCGCCGTACCTGCTTAACTGATGTGAAAGCATTTTGTTTTTAAGTACTTATGCGTTTTGACCAACGCTAAAGATGACCTTTTTGATGATCCAAATAACGCTAGGCGTTTTCCATCAGGGCTTACTAGCATTCAAACCAATCATGTAGGTACGTCAGCAATCGAAGACGAGGCGATAAAGCTTAAATGAAAAAAGACACCATTATGTCCCACTGGTTAACACTTAACAATTACAAATATAGCATTTTGGTAGTTCTACGAATGTCAGTCTTGTATTTAAATTCAGGGGTAAACGACATAAATGCTGACGGGATGAACCGGGTCGCACTAATAAGAGGGCGGCTCGACCCCACTCGATGACATTTAAGCAGAAGCACTGCTTAGTTTTGCGTAAAGGCGCTGTGTGCATTCCTGGTGTGTTCGGCACACTTCTCTCGTTTGACAACCTGCAGCGAAACATCTTGCTAACATACCCAGGACCCTGAACAGAAATTTTGTGTTTATCGGTATCTCCTCTTTACTTCAGCAACAATGCACCTGTTCACAACACTATTATGAGTCAAGCTCCAGTAATAGTTTATAATAAATAAATAAACAGCTCTAGTAATTGTTTAAATCAATCTCTGCTAATAAAAATTTATGGACAGCTCTGAAATAAGTCGGCTTTTCTTTAGAAACTTGTCTGCCTGACTTCGCAGGCTCTTAGCTGTCACACTCTAGATGCCTGCTTGCCGGCTTGTCGCTATATGTTTGCAGTCCTTAGCTGCAGCTGCATGATTGACTCCGTAGATGTTGAAGCCAAAGTCAAAAGCCTGGGAACAAAAGATTGAAGCGTCAGTCAAAGTGGGCATAAGCGCCGAGAAAGACGTGTTTGTCCTCTTTTTTGGCCATCAATTTGTAGCACAAGGCTGCTGCAAGCCGCACCTTCTGGCCACGATCGGATACGAGCGGAGCATTTAGTGATTCATGATTTATCACACTAACGAACGTGCCAGGAAGATGCGGAATACTAACAAAACGTACTATCCCTCATCTCTCTTTTTTTTGCGCTCTCTCCCTCTCTCTCTCTCTCTCTCCCGTTCTGTCTCTCCCGATGCTCTTATGCTGGGGCTTCGCTTATTAATGCCTAATTAGTAACGCTGCAGCTCCGATACGCAGCGTTTCGGGTTTCCGTCCTCTTATTACTCCCGATAGCTTTATCTAAACGCTAAAGACTACGTGCTCATGTTCACTATCGACACTCATTACCTGGAGCAAGCGTGACAAGGTAATTGGTCGCTTTCCACTAACCGATTCTACTCTCCTCGAGCAGACAGGTCTGTTGATCAATGTCCTCAATGCCACTCTTAGTCGCCGCTTAAGAGGCAGATAACATTAGCCGCGTTTCGCCACGACTACGTCAGACTACTCTACTACACGTACCGGCTACTTTAACCAGATATGTCTTTTTGGACGGGGGTTTAACCAGATATACTAGCCAGATAAAAATGTACTACACATTCATTCCTGGCCGATCGCTGTCTCCATGCCAATTATAGCAAGTTCGGACCTATTGTTAGCTTAGGCAATAATCAACTATTGTGTTTCTCTAAAATGTGGCGAATAGAAACGGTGAACATCAGAGAACGCTATGACAAGAAAACCTGGAAAACTAGTTACAGAATGCGCCTATAGTTTACTTTTAGTTTTTTAATATTTAGTTCACCCGTTCGAGTACACTTGCCTGCAATTCAGGAATTCTAATTTTTTTAAAGTTTGGCGTATTCAGGTATTAACCACGCTGTCGCATTGACTGTCCGGCAGAGTTAGATAAATCCGATGCGCAGTCGTTTACCTGTTTATACAAAATATATATTTTAATTTAGTGTATTGCATTGTCTCTGCACAAAACGATTGCCACCGATATGACTAAAGAGTGACAGACTGTACTTCTGATATTTCTCTTATCACTAGCGTCTAATAATAATAATGTAGCATTAGACCTAAAATTGTATTCCCATAAAAAAAAATAATAATAATAATATAAAATAATATATATATATATATATATATATATATATATATATATATATCATCATTTATTTAAGTGTAGCGAAATATACATTTGTGATGTAAGCACGTGTGCACAGGATTATTATTGTTATTATAAAAAAAAGTAATAATAATATGATCATATCTAGGCACCTAGCCAACAGCACGCTTCTAACAGTTATAAGCAGGATGTCACTCTCCCACAAGTGCCCTCGTTGATACAGCACCGTGCAGAATCCGTTAATAGGCCGGTAACTTAACGTGCGATGAGAAGTACTTCGTTCTTGTAAATGCCGGACAGAAGGCTTTCGTTACGGCGTCCGCTCCGTTGAGACGCGCGTACTAAATGACACTGTCCGTTGTCTAGAGGGAACGTCGTGATTGTATTAAGTAAGAGCGTATGCTTTCAGAATATTCGTAGTTCACTACTAAGGCAAAGCTAACGACATGCTTTGTGACAAAACGTAGTGGATCTATAACAAATGCATAGACAGACGCCAGACAACGAATAACAGGGAAAAGGGCAACACGGTGGAGAGTGTGAGGAGATGGCATGATGGCGCTACTAAGACGACGATGGCCCTCGTAATAGGTCCCAACGCCTCTCATTGCATTGAGTGCCCAGCAGCGACATTGGTGAGCTTCGCGATGGCGAAGCTTTTCCCCGTGACGTAATCGTCTCTTCAGCCGTCAGCGGAGGCATGAGTCACTGCTGTTTGTGTTGTGACGTCGGCTTGGTCGTGCGGCCAAATTTCATGTGAGCAAACAAAATAGACAGAAATAGAAGCACTGAATTATAGATCGACTCCTGTTGTCGGACACAACAACGGCCGTTGTTAACAACGCGTCCGTCCCTGTCTCGTGTTCGCTCTTGTCGTGACAAGTTTTACGCGGCGTCCGAGCGTGGCTTGGACACGCGGTGGCCAAAGCGCGCTTCTCTTTGACGATCGACTTGAATAGACATGCCCGTTGGGATTTCACAGAGTTTTTTTTTTTCGTATTACCACTGTACGTACGCTGTGACAGCGCGTCGAGTATTGTCACGAAAATGCAATTTAGAAAACACCTGCACTGCACTCGTATGCGTAAGGGGAGTGTGTGTGTGTGTGCAAAACTTTTGGCCTTCCTTCAATAAGTCGTTTCGCATCGTGGTAGAGACCGACAGACAGGGTTGGCCGTCTAGAAGCTGCCATTGGCTAAACAAAAAGACGTCAGTGGACGAGAAGGGTTGTTTCAGTTTCGGCTCTCAGAGTTTTATTCCTTCCCGAACAAGCGGAAAAGTTGCTAGTGAAAACAAACCAAATTCAGGGGGTAGAAGTTCCGGAAAGCTGTCAGTGCTGCTGAGACTCAGCGGACCATTGCGACCTTCTTTGGAGAGGACTCTCTGAGGAAACGCGCTTGACAAAGATGGTTCAAAAGGTTCTGCAATGGAAGCCTTGACGTCGTCGGTAAACTAAGATCTGGTCACCGATAGCGCAAAGTTGCATACCGAACCCGCCTATGCAACTGTTGGGAGGCTACGGACGGCCCGCCGCACTCTTCAAATGTCCACTCAACCGGATATTGGGAGTACGGCATGCAGGTAACTGGAAGTGTGGAAGATTGTGCTTAAATAGGTACTTGCCGGTGGCGTTGAGTAAGCGCTTGGCATTAGATAATATACAATGGGTGATTTATATATATATATATATATATATAGAGAGAGAGAGAGAGAGAGAGAGAGGAGAGAGGGGAGAGAAAGAGATAATTGATCGTGGGGGAAGGACAACGTGCAATTCGCCTCAGCTGAGCAGAAGTCTTGACTACACTGTTAAACAAATTTAAGTTCTCAGTTACAGCAGATAAGTGTGACTCCAAATTGATGGTCAGATAGAAAGACAAGTTGTTGAGACGACATATCTTAATCATAATAAATAGCGATGACGCAGAAGCGAAAGCCCTTGACCGCTATCGCGAAATTATCCAAGTAGCGAACATTTTAAACGATTCTGCCAAACAGAGAACACCAATTATAGCTAAGAAAACAAACTAGTGTTCTAGTGTCGAGCCAGACCAAGCGGTCCACAGGATGGAACGAGGACGCTAACAGAATACGCCTGCACACAGAAGGCAGGGGCAAACGAAATTAGTGACACGTCCAAATGCAAAGCAAAACGAACCAAATTGAGACTGAAACGGGTAAAGTAAACGTGCCGATAGAGTAGCCCAACTTATAGCCAAGAAAAAGGCAAATTCCGTCAATACGATACAAAAAAGCATACGAGGAAAACTATCGTAGCGGAACAGAGAAGGGTACAGTGGTTTGGGGGCGCCTAGAACAGCGATATGCGTTGTAGACGGGAACATCTTAACCTCCAGGGACATTCGTGATACTTGCTAAGCAAGAAAACATTACGGTGGAACCTGCATAACACCTCCCGCCCCCCTTATCGTTGCTAATAGAATTAAACATTGCGTTTTTCAAAGAGCTTGTATTATAGCCAGAATATAATGCCATCCATAGTAGGACGATGTAGAGAGCAGCGGCGCAGTGCATAAACTAGCGGGATATTGCCCTGAGAAGGCCAATATGCACGCCAGATTGTGCAGTAAGGGCAAAGAAACAGACAAAGGCCCATGGTATCAAAAGTCACTATCAGCGCGTAAGTGCATATACGAGGACATGTGCTGAAGTGCTGTAGCACCTTCAAAAACATTTTCAGATTATACGTGCAGAGGACCACTAAGCCCCCACTCTAGATATCTCAGACTCTAAATAAGAGAGATCAAGGAGCGTAACGGAAATACAAAAAGCCATAAAACAACAAGCGTGCCTAAACATAGATATGCGTGCGCTAGCGGCCTCCAGTACGTTTGGTCTGGTCTAGAAACATACCTATGTGCATGGTATTGCTCAAGGTAGACCGACAGCAAATGGGCTAATTACGCTGTAATTACACATCCGTGTTCGTACAATGTCTGCAATTTAGACACAGGGCTAGAAAATATTGTGAAGCAAGACAATGGGGGACTACAGTACCCGAAATAGGCTATGGAGTAGTAAAACAAGCCATGCAGCCTCTATCTACTATAAAAAAAATTAAGGTAAAGAGGGCTGTACGATCAATTTAATATTAGTAAGGTTTTTGAGAAACGCTGGCAGAAGCTCTTAGAGGAAAAGGGCAGACCTACAGGTACAAAAGCGGCCACAGCAGTCTACGTCATGACACTGCACACAAGCACCGTGTTTGTGTGCAGTGGTTGTGACGCAGACCGACAGGTACGGTCTGTGTCGACCGCACCTGTCGACGCAGAACCCGATGCAAGCATCTCTCGAGCCGACGAATGAGAGACACCAAATAGAAAAGACCAAATAAGCTTATGACGTAGATGGATTCATTCCTACTAGAGAGAGCGTCTGCTCCATAGAGAACCTAACTTCAACATAGCAGAGTAGAAAGGATGGCTCACAGAGTATACCAATTAGAATAAAACTACTCCTGAATAGTAATTCAAAAGATTGCTACAAGATTGTTTGAAAGACCCTTCCATATCAGACGGACCTCATCTGGCTGGTATTATATGACAGGAGAGCATTGTTTACGCATTATGCTGCGTGTCGCCCGAACAAATAGTTGGAAGAGTTTTAGAGTGTCCTAAAATATTTCGTTGGAGCCGGTACACAGGGAAGACAAATACCATAACAGCAGCATGCGAGTTCGATGCGAAGTTCTTGAGTGGAGCAAATGTAAAAGAGGTCATACGCAAATCGAACTCCACAGATGGGATGACCGATGTAATAAGATTGCAGAAAACGTAATTTAAATTAATTCAAAGTAAATAAAAGGCGTTCCGAATCGACAAGGAGGAGAACGAATATTCGAGGTATACCTGGCTTTACAGTACGGTACGTCTTTATAAATTAGTTGTCGAGGGTTCTTAAGAATATAGTGGATATGGACAAAACATATACATGATTGACCGTAGATGCATAGCATTTAACGTTGTCCCTGCAGGCTGTGGTTGACTGACATTACGGAGGATTGGGGTTATGGGGGCTATAAGTCTAACTCGCAAAGACAAAAGCACCGTTCGAGTCAAGTCCCACAATGTCCACAGCCTACCACATATGTTGGTACACGTATTTGTCATCCTGTCAACCTGACAGACCTTGGCGTCTACGGAAAAGCATTTTACGCTTAAATAAATTGCAAACCCTAGGACGGTTTCTCACACACTGAATGATCCCAACAAGCTAAGCCTAAATGATTCCAACAAGTTGAGCCTGAGACGTAATGAGTTAACAAAGTCAACTTAAGACATGCATCTAATGATGAGCATGTTGAAGTGTTGGTAGGACCCCAGAGGTGCCGTTTAACGCGGTCTCTAGCTGCTAATAGGCTTAGTTTAGGGAAAAAGTTTAGTAAAAAATGCACAGTGTCCCCACAATCAGCAGGAAGATAGATATCTGTTTATTGGCACTACAATATAATGCAAGACCTTCGAGCACCTTTAAACTACTATATCTGTACGGCAGACTAAAAGTTTTAAGTAAAACATAAACACTAGATTGTTGAATAGTTGAATGATATTTGTGCTACAATACAACAGAAAAGACCGTGGTCAATACGACTTTAATGCCAGCTGTTTTGTGTTAATTTCTCAATAGTATTGTTGTTCCAATTACGATGTCTATTCACCACAACTGCCCCGTTTACAGCTATCACTGCTGGCCTTAACAGGAAAACAGACATGCTTTTGACCGATAAATCACGAGAGTGACGATGATAATTCTGTTTCGCTCTATCAGCGGCCATTTAACAAAAATAACCCAGTTATTCTGTGCCACCAGCTGTTGACATTATCGTACATGGTGACATCACGCCGTTGCACATCATTGTTGAAATTCGAGGTGAGTAATCAACTCCAATAATAACTCCACTACTATGGTAGACAACCAGTTCATATTGCGTCGACGATTCTAGCGGGCACTTCCGTTACGTTGTGTAATGTAAACGCGTAGAGTACACGGAACGCGGAAAGTTCTGCCAGGTAGGGATGCAGGTTTCCACTTGACTGTTTACCACTCCTGACGACGAAAAAAATCAAACAAAAATACAATTTAAATCAAACTATATACAATTGAATGGCTGGTTGTCATTAAGTAACAAAGCACTGAGAAAGCCGGGCTGGTCGTGGTTGTATATTCCCATCATGAAACTGTACGCGTCTCCTGTTTGGAACACAGGGCTTGCGAGACACAAGAATCGAATCTCCACATCGCACAGCAAAATTTAAAAAGGAGTCGTATACAGATGCAATACTGACCCTGAAGAGGTGAAAAGTGACAGAACTTAGGGCTTCTAGAGGTCAATGACGCCAAATTGTTTTTAAAAAAATCTGTCAGAGCGAGAAAATGTTGCAATATGTTTTCAACAACGTTGTAAGATCCCGTCACATAGTGGCCCAAATCTATATAAAAAGGCCACCGCAAAGAAAAAACCTCTGTAGACGATCTTTTCGCGTGGCGCAGTACCCGCCAAGCGCGCAAGTGTGATATTCGATCTGGAAATAAATCTGCCCCCGTTTCGGGGTGCTTTTAATATATATACCTCGAGGCAATATCAGTTGCACAGCGCAGTTAAGTTACTTTGTAGCCGCTTTCAGGACATCTAGGATAACAAAAGCGCTCTGATATTTGAAATATTTTTAATGGATGCAATACATAACGATGTCCCTATCTATCACTAGATGTCTGCATCTAGAGATAGGTATTTTTATCTCAGCACGAATGATTAGGTCACTTTGCTAACTTCAAGCACATAACGCTGCGTAAATATGCAGCAGCTGTATTGGAAAGTATATATATATATATATATATATATATATATATATATATATATATATATATATATATATTTATATAAATACATATACGTTTCTTTTATCTTATGGTTGTCAATATCTGAAGGTAATCACAAAAGTAGCGTCGTATGCTCATTAGGTTTGTGGTCGAAAGTATTATATAAATTTGTGTTTCAGTTCAACCAAAACTTTATCCATATAACGCTGCACAATTGTGCAGGAGTCCTTATCGTAATGTTATATATTGTATAGACAGTGCAAGACGTATTTATCTTTTGCTTGCTAATGTTCGAAGATAATCACGAAAGTGGCGTCGCATGCGCATAAAGTTTGCGCTTGGAATTAATATATATATATATATATATATATATATATATATATACATATATATATACATATACATATAGGGAGCGGTCCTTGTGATAACTAACAAGCATGTATATTTATATGTTTCTTATGTACTTCAGCTAAGCAGTATTGCAACGGGCTTTTACTTAAATGGCTTTTCGCTACGAACGTTATTTGTGCTTGCATCAAAAATGTTGCCAGAGCTTGCTCGGTACAAGGCTGTCTCATTTATATTATAATAAGGACACAGAGAAATACTGTGCGGATTATAGATACATATATATATATATATATATATATATATATATATAGTATCTATGTGCATGCATTCCAACCTGTCTGCCTCTCTCTCGCCCCGTTTTTATCTTGAAGTTGATCTATCTCCATATATATTGTTTTCCCTTTCTAACAGCATATACGCTGCAACACGCCAGAAAAAAAATCGACGCAGCACTTTATTGCGGTTGCTTTATTGCAACAGCAACAAAAAAAACACTGATTTAGCAGCGCAGCTACTTTTCGGTTGAATCAGGTCCGGCAATTGGGTTGACAACGCGGGAGATGACAGTAGATAACGCTTGCCAACGTCAACAGGCAGACAGATGCCTTTGCTGAAGTCTCGCGCCGTGCGGTTGCATACGCGTACTATTCCGTTCGTAGCGAACGACTCGGCGGTTCATTCGAAAACACCGAGGTTTCTGTTGCTTCTGCTGGTGCCCTTTTTTTGTTCACCTTCTACCGGTGTTCCTCATCGTTCCCGTTCTCCTCCTCCTCCTCCTTCTCCTCCTTGTTGTCCTGCTCCTGGTGGCGTTCGTATTGTCGACCGATGTTGCCCGCGATCCGCGATCGTGATCTTGGCGAATTGCCTCATCTCGCATGCCTTCACCGCGGAGCACTTTACTTCTCCTCGATCGATGGTGAAGTCGATTACTGGCGATCACTGGCGATCACTGGCGGTACGGTACGCTCGCAGATCTTGTCGAAGTCGCTACTGCTTCTATCTACAGAGCTACATGCGGCGGCGGCGGCGGCGACGGATTGCAGACCCGCAGATCTGACTGGTCTGTGCAACCGTACAAATGGTTGCCGCGATCATCCGCGTTGTCAAAAGGCCCGCGATCGATTAGAAATCGCTAGTCCGTTTCGTCTCTTCTTTAGGTCTTTGCCTTTGTCGTTGTCAAATGAGTTCAACGCTCTACATACTTACTTATTGAATTGTTAATTTTAACTCATGCATATATATATATATATATATATATATAGAGAGAGAGAGAGAGTTTTTCATTTACCCGATATCAGTTTTGTTGCTTTCGTTTAAACTGCTATCGGACGACCACTGCACGACTTGAAACCCCCTCATGTTCTTCAGGACTTTATATCAAGTTTATGCAATTTTGTGTCTAGCGTTTTAATATATATATATATTATATTCGCAAATGTATTCATTATTTTCCTAAACAGCCGCCTGATACACAGGCAGTTCAACAGAAAAAAACGACTCTTGATATTCTTAGAATTTTCTCGGTTAGCTTGTCCTTTTCGCCTCTTTTTATTAAGGCCAATATCGCTATGGCGTTCCCTCGTAGGGCGTACAAAGATAGCTGTTGCTGCTGCTGCTGCTGGAAATGCTGGCCTCTCAAGCGGTATTTACTGATATTCTTCAGCTTAACTGGCCGAGACAAACGAATTCCCCTTGGCCGCAAGATAAGTCTCAGCAAGTTAGAACAAACCTTACGATCCTAGATGCGACCGAAGTAGACACAGACGTTTACGAGCGCTCACTTCGGTGGGCCATTCACTCTGCAGCATTTGATAAGAGGAACACTGCGACGAGACACAAACCATGCTTTGATCACGAAAGCAAAAACCATCAAAAGACGCATATGTTGCCACAACGATTGAAGCCTATCAGGGCTGGCAAACCTAGCTGGCCTGAAGAAAACGTATAAACAAATGATTCAGAGGAAGAAATATAAATATGAGACTGCGCAGCGCACACATCAGGTACGAGAGCGCATCCAGAGGCCATGAATCCTCTTACCAAAAAGACCTGCTATAGCAAACCCACTAATAAACGACGAAGAATGGGTCTCGCATTTCACAACCCTACTGAGTCACGATGTACAACTGCCTGACAATGAACACACACCCCACATAGAGCCTGACTGGAAAGACTTTATGGAAGGAGATGTTCAAAGGACTATACTAGCGAAAAAGAACGGAAAATCATCAAGTCCTGATAATATTTACTAGGAGCATCTTAAGCAGGGAATAGAGCACGTAGTTCCAAAGCTAGCAGCGCTATTCAATGCATGCTTAGAACAAGGAGACATCCCCGAGCAATGGCGCCGAAGCTACTTGCAACCAATTTACAAAAGCAAAGGCGACACCACAGATTCAGCGGACTACCGCAGGACAGCATTAACTAGCGTAGTCTACAAAATATTAACCTCACTAATTGTGACTCAACTATACAGCAAATGCAAAGACCTAATGCCTTCGGAACAAAGTGGGTTCTTGAAAGGTCGCTCAACTAAACGAGCTCTCACGAAAGTCCTTCGTAACGTGCCGGAACGTTCCAGCGACGGACAGATGACCTACGCAGCGTTTGTCGACTTTAAAGCTGCTTTTAATAGTGTACCTAGAAACTGCCTCCTGAAAATTATGCGACAGTATTTTTGCATCAAAGGTTGCGCAAGAGGTTAAACAGATAATTAAGATAGCACAAAGCGACACGGCAAGCTCTTTTCTATTCATCCTCTATGTCATAGGGTTAAGCCAAATACTTCGAAATGCTAAAGCCCCGCATGTATTCTACGCTGACGATCTTATCATAATGGCCAAGTCAAGATCACATTTACAGTTTTACCTGAATGAACTTTTTTAAGATAAAAATACATGCTATTATTACTTACTGCTTTTGGGCCATTGCACCAAACTTAACCTTAGACGAAATGAACAAGATAGATAAAATAAAAGCTAGTTTTATGAAATATATGCTCGGACTGCCACGAATCGCATCGACAACCTTGGCGCTGGAACTATGCCAAGAGCGAAACTTTGTGGAAAACCCTATTCTGGACAAATACAACTTCAGCGCGCTGGTCGTAGAGCAATATCGCGCTCACAGGGAAAAGCGTATTTTGAACTTTGCCATAAAGAGGTTCACCGACGGTCCTGCATTCACGATAGACCGTTGGAAGCAGAGAATGCAAGCAAACAGACGCAAACTCTGTAGTGTTACCTGGCATGGCTTCCACCAATATATTTGCCTAAAAGGGTATTGCTTTGAAATAGAAGACTGTGTACGTAAATATTGTGGCACGTGTAATATTGACCAATAGCAGTAGTGAAAGATGTTATTAGCCGACATGAGATATAGGTAATATCTACCGATTTCTAGTGAAATAAACTTGTATAATAATTACTCTGTCTGGCCACCTTCCATCCGCCACGACCAAACACTAGCAATGCCATTGTAGTGTTTCTAAGATGCTGCCATGGGATCTGCTGGCAAGTGAACGGGCCGAAAGATGGAAGGATGGCGATCTAGACTTAACAACGGCTAGATCGAGGACAATCGCCCGGTGGCATGAAGAATGGGCCACAGTGCAGCCGGGAGACCCTCGGAGGCCGCCCGCGGGGAGCTGACCAGAGACCTCATCCCTGACCTGAAGGCGTGGTACGACTGCAACCACGGTGAGCTGTCTTATGGTACGACACAGGTGCTGACCGGGCATGGCCAGTTCCAAACGTACATGGTAAGAATTAACAAGGCGAGTGTCGACATCTGCGCGTTATGCAGATCGGGTGAGACGGACGATGTCGAGCACACAGTTCTGCGGTGTCCGGCCCTCCAAGAAGCCAGAGACGCGGGTGCGACCACCGTGAGAGGAAAGTCGATCAAGAAGGTTGTAGCACACATGCTGACTTCGGCGAAGGCGTGGAGGGAGTCTTGTGCCTTCTTCGAGACTATCATGTCCTTAAAGGTGGCCAAGGAAACTGCCAGGAGAGCTCGTTTCAACAATAGCCCCCGATCCAGTCGAGAGGGAGCGCCCGTAGGTGACAGGGAAAGAAGGGGAAATAGGCAGCAAAGGCGAACTAGCCTTGGGATTAGGCAGGGACAGCCAGGGACGCTCCAGGCGATGACTCTCGACGCATCCCCAGGTGGCGGAGCTGTGGAAGGCGTTAACGGTCTGGCTGACTCGTCTGAGCTGCACCAAGGCAGACATGAGACGATGGATGATGCCAGATTGGAGTAGAATGTAGGAGTTGGTGCAACACCACTCCCATGGATTCGAAGCAATGCCTACGCAGTTACCGATCCTTGGGGGTGGGGGGGAAGCGGGTTTACTGGGTTTGCGAGTCCCAGACTAGTCACCATGGCTGGGGTGGCGCATGTCCGTCTGGATTCCCGTAATCCCCCAAAGTAATGCTGAGAGGTTTCAGCAGTAAAAAAAAAAAGTGTTTTTGGAACTATGGGGTCATGTCTAGGCCCATTATTATTCTGCATATTTATCTTAGATCTTAAAAACGTTATACCCGGAACACTTAAGTATAAACTCTACTCAGACGATCTTAAACTTTATGGGCTTTCTGGCACAGAAGCCGAGAGTGGAATATTACAGAAAACAATTGACTCCATCTCCGATTGGTGTGCCAAAAATGGTATGATCATTTCGGTCCCTAAATGCGCCGTTATGTGCCTGAAGGAAGACCACGCTTACACACTTGATGGACAAGAGATACCCAGGGTAAACAGCATTCGTGATCTTGGGGTAACGCTTACACCGGAGCTTGATTTTAACATTCACATCACGCAATAACCTTGTAGTTCCTAAATTCATCTACAGCTGTGAAGTCTGGCGCCCGTATTTAAAAAAACATATTGATGCAATTGAAAAATGCAGTCCAAATTCCCTCGACGCGTTGCAATGAGATTTAAGGTTGAGCGTAGCAGTCTCTACTTACCACCTATATCGGAACGACACTCGAGAGCAGATTTTAAAATGTACGCATGAATTTCTCAGTCAAATAGGCTTTCCATCTTTTTTAATTCGCAACAACAATCTGCGCAGCACCCAAACCATATCGTCGAAAGTAGTTGCACGTTCTGACCGAATAAATAATATGTTTTCGTGGCGTTTGGCGAGAGTGTTGAGAACCATGAACTAGTCATATATTCTTATTCTGTACTACCGCATATGTTACGCAATGGTACTATGTCATCCTATTATCTAGGAAATTGTTCTCTATACTTCTCTTATTGCACAATGTATATATTGAATACAGGACTTTTGTGAATAACTATGTACATAATTGTCAACCCTTTGAATATAATAAAGGAGCACTTGAATGGAATATATATATATATATATATATATATATATAGACAAGAGTGTTAATTAAACACTTTAATATAGTATTTTGGGGTGAACAATTGTCTCCGCGCGGCTCAGCTCAACAATGTGCCCCGAACAGATGCTAAGTGAATAGTACTATAAATCATAGTCAATTTACAACTTTGTATACTGCAGTATACAATATGTACACAGACAATAACGCTAGCGACTTCTAATACTCCATTGGCATCAACATTCGAAAGCATTTATATGAATAAACATAAAAAATAAGCTTTAAAACAAGATTACATTGACATCTAATTTTCAACCAATTTATGCAATGAATATGAGAACGTTTGAATCAGTTATCCTTCTTAGTCCAATCGCAAAGCCATATCTCTTATAAGATCATTATTGCTAATTATCCAGAGGCAATAACGAGTTCTGAGAGAGGCTTCATCTATTAAATATGAACCGGTCCACCGTTTGCAAGGTTTACCAGCAGAATCAAAGGTTTGGACAGAGCATAAACTGCATCAAGAGTTTAAAGGTGCTATAGACGAAAGTGGCGTCATTTTGACAGCAATGTATTAATTAGATTTAGTAATTAATATTTTGCAAAATTGTCTACTGACTGCTGTATGGTTATGTCACAGCATCTGAGTGTTAGGCCCCAATGGCCCGCATGTGTCACCGCTACGGCGGTGGTTTAATTGTGGTTTGGGGTGCCATATACTTAGACAGAAGAACCGAACTTACCCTGGAGCTTCTTTAAGTGAATGGCTCTCATGATTAGTGGAGGAGGTTTAAGTGCCTTAAGGTGCATTGGTACATTCATTTTACAGAGATGGTACATGTATAAAAACAAGACTCTGCCACTCCACTTAGTACTCGATATATGGGGTTGTTGGTGATAACTTAAACATCAACTTCATGCATAACGATGTTAGGCCGCACTCCGCTAAACCCTGGGTTTGGGGAAACTCGCGGAAGCTAAAATTGTGGTTGCGACCCCAATTTAATTGAACATGCTTAGAAGAGAACGTTGTCTACAGCAACACATCCAGTTGAGCCCAGTGGCGTGGTGCATTCGCGTGCGCCTCGCGACCGGAGGAGACATATAGCAGGTGCGCGGATTCGAACACCACCGTTGCACATTTGTATTTATGGGGGTCCGTTCATGAAGCAATGCGAAAAACAGTACCGTAAACAGTAAATCATGGCTGAGGGTAAGCCCGAAAAGTTTTTTGAGAAACACATCCAGCGCTCATGAATGCTATGCTTGGAGAGTGGAGTCATTTCTCACAGATTGTTATTAACTTAGATTTACGTATGCAATGCCAAATCGCATAGCTTCACATAAACGTAGGGAACACTAATAAATTAATTTAAATCTACAGCTTAAACAGCGAAGTCAACCACGCATTTTACTTTGAAGGTAATTCAGTTTTAATTGTAGTATGGCTATTTGTAAACGCACTTATACGCATAATAAACGCGAACTCTAACACCTTAGCCATCTTTTTAAAGTCCATTTAGTTAGATTTAGAATGCTGCAATTATTTCTCATATTGCGCTACTGCCGTAGCTACAAATTATGTGTAACGTTAAATAATATAGGTAAAGCAATTTCTTGCCCAACAATTTTTACTCGTGAATTCCATACAAGAGGAGAAAAAGAACGGAAATGGGAGTAAACAATAATAACAAAAAAACGTGTGTATATTTGACCTGCAAAATAGTCTATATGCTATTTTAAGTTTAGGTATTTAAAAAGTAGGTGCTATTTGTTTCTACTTATTAAATGAACTCTTATAGTTTTTCCTTTCTCTTAGTGATATTCGTATAATTATTATATGTTCTGCAGATTATGTATATATAATATATATATATATATATATATATATATATTGCTTTTGTGTGCATGTATGAGCACGTAATGCGGTCATATGCAATGAAAGTAATTTTATTTTGGAAGTAATACAAGGTTGATTTACGAATGCCATTTAACGTCCGCACGGACTTAGCTTGCAACAGTGATAGGCGCTGTCCATCTTTAGGCCCAACTGCTGAAACATTTGCCATGGCTGCCTCGCACATGCCTAGTTAAACTGCTCGTTACTATGAAAGACACATTTTCATATGATCTGTGTTTAAGTAGCGTTTTCCTATAGCAGTGGGTAAAATGTCGCCTCAAAGCAAAAAAAAATATATATATAGGATATCCCTAATAAATGATCATCCTGCTACCCCCATTATATCCAGAGATGATTGCGTAATGTGCATTGCACGCCAATAGGCAAACCTAAAAATATATATACAATTTTCTTGGTCCTCATTAACCCTTGTATAATTGGGCAGGTAAAGATTTCCTGGCGTACGGCAACGCATCCTCACGTAAGAACGCGTTCTTGCGCTCACAATTCTTGCGTTAGTGTCGTACAAACTAAGACATCTCAGGCGACCCAGTGACTCGCACTACATTGTGACCTTGATAATTTGATCTTCTGGAGCTAGACTAGCCTTATTTATTTAGTGCACCAGGCACACAGCGCTACTTCTTGGTAGATGAATGTCAGTAGCAGCGTGGCCATAACTATTTGCATTTATAAGACCACTTTCGTGTCATTGCGAATTACACCGAAAGGCGAATTAGTTTTAAAAAGTGCATGATTTAGTTTATTTTAATCGTTGACGAGTGACCCAATCGACCAAGTTTTAAAGGCCCGCTTGTCTTTGAAAAAGACCAAATTATTCACACTGTACCAAAACTGTTGAACACTAGATCAAACACCTTGAACTAAAGATCACTCATTGTGTGATTAGTATGAGCTACTAACATCCACCGCACGGTACAGTTAGTCATAAATTCAATCGACACTCTACACAAACTTGTAAGCGAGCTCTATACCTTTGCAGTTCACGGGTATAATTGTGTCGCTAGCTAGTTAGGCTTGTGGGGGTAATAGCTGCGTCCCTGTGTGGAGCGAACTCAAGCTTTATTTACAACCTTCTTGTTCGCATCGATTATGTTTGCTTGTGGATTTGCGTGTAGCTTAATCAGGTCTGCTGGCGTGTGACTAGTCTACTAAGCTTCCAAACTTTCAAGCGGGAATTTGCACAACACCACTTGTCAGACGTTGGTAGCAGGAGCACGGAATAGCCTTTTAGATCAGAACACGCAAAAGCTATGCAGCCGTGCCATCAGGCTCGACCAAAGGGACCAAAGATTGGTTGTTTTGGCCGCTGCAGTAGCCAGTGCCGCCACCGACTGCCCCAGACGTCGTTTGCATAAATCGTCTCTACGTGACCCCTAACCGCTGTCGTTGCAAAGTCGGCGTCGACAACGGCCACAGTGCAACGATGGGGTGAAAAGCTGAACTTGTCGAATACTTTTCTTCCCTAGCTAACGAACGGAGCAACGAAAGTCCGCGTAGCAACGGACGGCTCGATCTTGTCCGCCGGCTGCCTTACACACCCTATTCGTAGGTAGGGTAGCCTTCAACCGCCGACAACATCGAACAATCTCATCACCGACTGAAACGGTGACCGGGCTAGAAAACTGGGCTCGATCTGCTTCGGCTCGTCGAGTTATTAAGTCTTAGCAGAGTCAAAGCGAAGAATATGATTGCCACAACTGGCCATCTAACCATATGCCGGCTGAGAGACGTCACGGAAGAAGCCTTTGCGCTGCAGTTGTGCATGCGCCCCTCGCAAGTGTGCACGTATGTACATCTTAGTGTCTCTGTCTCTCTAACCGGCGTCAGTAGGAGCGGTGTGTTTACAGAATAAGTACTGTGCACCGTGTTTGCAACACAGAATAGACTCTAAAGTGTCACCATCATGAAAAGAAGATTGGTTTTTCTTGGACGAACTTGAACTCGTACGACGTAGGTAGCCAAATGAAAATGCCACCAAAACACTAGATCTTCATCATTGTTTGCTGTCGTTGCTGTTGTTGTCGTCGTTGTTTTTGTTGTCGTTGTTGTTGCTGTTGCTGCTGCTGTAGTAAAGAGGGCCTAGTGTGTGTGGTGCCAGTCTACCTAATACACTCTGAGGCTTTTCACCACGCCTCGAAATGGCAACAGGGCAACAGATACAATTGCAAAATGACGAAACTCCCTTTTAGGGCACATCTAGCTCACATAAAAGTGCATTCATGTGTGTACATCGTTTGGGTTGTTGAAACGTTTTTGCTCTAGTGTTGGATAGGCCGAAAAGAAAGTTTGTTTTGCCATATTTTGTGCCTGTTGTGATTTCAATTGCGGATGCAGTTGCAGTCGCTTTTTTATCAAAATGTCAGCCGGCATCAACAGCCTGGTACTGCTTTACTTTGAGCACGAGACCAAATTAACCAGCGCATGAATCTAACCGCTTTGATTGCGCCAGTTACGGCCGATTTACGTATAAGCGTATCTGTCTGGACGACTGCAATTTTTAGACGCGTCTATTTTTACTCGAAATATTGGCATCGTTCCTATGACCGTGTACCGAGCGTTACGATCAAACCATTTTTGGACAATTACCTCCACATAATCTCTCTGTCTGCCTATGGAAAACTCAGCACGGAAACCAAGCAAGCCGAGCTACTTGCTACGTTTATCCATTATATTAGTGTGCGAATATGAGCGACCCACCGATCTGTCATGATATAGTCATCATACGAGTACGCATAAGCAATGACAGAGTGTACAGTGTTTGAATGTGGTGCCAATATGTGAATGTGTTAAAAATGAGACATTTCTTAACTTTTGTTTATATAACTTTTTTATGTTAGCACTTTGGAGCATGTGTTTGCACCTGTGAGGATGCCATCGGCAAAGATTGAGCCAGAAAATTCGAAGGTTGCAGATGTGTTAAATCAGCATTCGAGGATCTGCATGACAGCACGCATGACAATGATATATATATATATATATATATATATATGCGATATAACAGAGTGCCCCGTTTAGGTGTTACATGGAGGTAGTTCTATATAAACTTGTTGTTTGCCGGATGGTGGAACAGACAGAAGCGGTTCAGTGCCATTACATTGCTGTGAGTGATTGAGTATGCCCATTGAGTCTCGCCAGCATTGAGGCAGTAATGAGCCTTGAACGCCTTGAAGACCACCTAGTTTCGTCACAACGCTTAAGAGTATGCGCTCTATGCTTTGCTGCAGATTTATCGGATTCGAGAGAACGGCCAGGCTGCCCGCAGTGAACAATCGAACACCTACGTATGGTCAGAGTGAGAAGGATATGTTCGTAAGAGCCCTCTAGGGCGAACAGCTCATCTCTTGGATAGCGACTAATTAATTGGCAGTTAATTGTCCGGGTAGCGACCAGGTTTGGTGCGTCTGGACGCAAGCGTTCGCATAGGAGAAGAGAGAGAGAGAGTGTGTTTAAGTGTGTCTACTCTGACCCCAGGCACACCCCAATTGAGCGCAATGATATGGCAGCTGAACAAAGAGGCAGCATCCGAACGTACGACAACAAACGTTCTCGCGTCTTGATGACCCAAACGTAGAGCTTGGTTCTATATGAATTTACAAACAAATTTGATCTACATACCGGAAGCTTCCGGAAACAAGCAAAAACCTCGTTGAAATATGGCTAGCGTGAATGGGATCAAGAATCACCCGTGGCTTTGGGTGTCAGAGATGCCACCATACTTTACGCTGTATCTGATCGCAACGTTTTTGTTTGCAAAAACGAGGTAATTTCATCTATGCTGCAATAACAAAGCGTCAAAGTATTGGTTATTATTATTATTAGTATTATTATTAAGTTCTTATGGCAGATATCGTAGCTATGTGTCCACAGAGGGAACGCAGGTTCCGTGCAGGACTAGTCTGTGGAATTAGTCGATTGTAGTCTTGATGGTCATGTCTAGGTGTTACGTTTTTATTTGAAAAAACGAGCGGATCTTGAATGTTTTATTGTAGGATTGTATTCCAAGCAAATGTTTTGTAGGGATACCCTGCTGACTACTCTAGACGACATGTTGCCGAATTGTACCTCTGCCCCAGTCATTGTTATGGTCGATGCAAATGTGGAACTATTTGTGGTCCCGCAGCCTTGCGAGTATACATCATTATCTTCCGCTAAAAGCTTCTATCTTGTACTGGACCGCATAACCAGGCGCGCGTCGGTTACATGCATCTCTCGCATAAATGCATGCATGCATATTGCTCTTTCAAAATGCTTGAAGCTAACAGCTTGATTGCAGCACCCCTGACTACCATTATAAATTGCCCATTTAGGTCTGGCAGGTTCTCAGCGCGGCGAAATGATACGGCGGTGTTTCCTTTACCTAAGAATAAGGAGGAACGGAGCCGCGCAGCTAATTTTAGGCCAATCTCGGTCGTTGATTATATCTCAAAAATCATCAGCCTGGAGTTGCCCAGGCTTAATCAAGATTCAGAGTCGATCACTTTTCTTTTGCCTTACTAGTTCGGCTTTCGCAAGTATACGTTGACTAACATTGCGTTAGTCAACTTACTTAAATCAGCTGGTGTCCGATTAGGTCAAGGCAAATAAGTTTTGTTTCACAGTCTTTCTTAACGTGCCGGCTACCTTCAATCGTTCTGATCATTCTTTCGGACAGATTTGCATTCGTTATTCTCTAGGAAAACATGAAATGACATTTCCACCTAGATTTTATTTGCATCCAAGTGCTATGCTACTAACTGCGCTGTGTAAAATAAACTTGATTGGGGTCCCCACAGAGGGTTTACTTCTGGTGTACAAAGCCGTGTGCCTACCAGTGCTATGCTATTCTTCTCTGGGGTGGTGGCTATATTGCAATTCTCCGGAAAGCCAGAGTAACACGAAACTACGAACAACTGGACCTGCATTTCAAAATACATTTGATGTTTCACAACAATTATTATTTTACAACATTTGATGTTTGGGATGAGGGATCGGAGAGTGTACCCTGGTGCTCCAGAAGGAATGGAGACCCATTTGGCTTGCCATGCTTCCATTGCTTTCTTTCTCTCTTTACTTCCTCAGTGCTGCTCGAGTTGTTGTCCTAGAGTTCTCGCCTTTCCTCCATCTTCAGGTCCCAGGGAAGGGCTCCTGCCAGCACGAGAGCAGAGTTTGTGCTAACTGTGCAATACGCCTGGATAATCCTGAAGCCTGCCATTCTCTGAGCGTTTCCAAGAGTCCCTCTTGCTTTCTTTGTTTTCAAAGAAAGTCTTGAGCCAGACTGGGGACCCAAATAGCGCTATAGATTCGGGCACTGACGTCAGCTTTCTACGCCTGCATTCTATTGGTTCGTGAATGTTTGGCAGAATTCTTGCAATTGCTTTAGCCGCCTTGGCCGCTTTTGCCAAGGAAATCTTCAGGTGGCTAAAGCCCGTAAGGCTCTTATCCAAGCGGATCCTCAAGTACCGGGCCTCCTTGACCTGCTTTATTTGCTGCTCTGCCAGGTAGAGTCTGATGGGACACACCTTCTTCCGTCCCGTTAGCAGTATGGCCTTGCTTTTCTCCGGAGCAATTGCTAAGCCAGCTTTGTCCATCCATCTCCTCGTAGACTCTAGTGTTTGTATATATATAAATATATATAATGTTTTTTGAATGATCCCCCGGCCCATGGCGTACGCGTCTCTAGCGATACGTTCTCGCTACTGGATCCCAGCAGTCAATGGTACACAGTGCAAACAAGGACGACTCATCAATTATAAATTTTTCCAGTTTTATACATATATACATTTAACCTCCTTGTTCTAAACATAACCGCTTTTGGTCGACGCCCTGCGGTCTATCTGGTATTGGGCAAGCGGCAAACTAAAAAAAAATATTTTAGGGGCTGACTCTCAGCCAAGATTTAATGTCCATGGGACTGCTTTTCGCATTGCTGCGTAGACGGACCCCCTATGATAAATACAAATGTGGGGCAACGGTGGGGCTTGAACCCGCATACCTATGTGTCTCCTCCGGTCGCGAGGCGCAGACGCATACCACCACGCCACCGGGCTCGACAACCCTCGCGAACTAAACTGGAAACCATGCAAACCAATTTAAGATCGCTCTACACTCTAATGCTTGCACCTGTTTGTAAGTAAAATAAAAAAAAAACGCGTTCTATTTATTAGCGTCACCAGGCGGTGCCAAATTGATCAGCCAAGTTAGGTTGAAACGATTTTTGAGCGAAATGAGGGTTGCAAAAATCTGTGCATTACAACATCTTTGCTATTAACGTTCTGTATTTAGGCGTTCCATTTTCCCTCTAACTCCACATTTGCGATGTAAGACGCCAAAAAGCGAGCCTAATACACTAGAGCCAAATTGGCTGGCGCTTTGTTCGTGCTTCTTTTTGAAAAACCTGCTGCCGACAAAGCCAGCAACTTTGCGTTCGTATTTAGGCCTTTATCGAGGAACATAGTAATACAGGCAATAGACCTAATACTGCAAATGGCCGATAATGATTATGGTCGTTATTGTTGCATAAGCAGCGGTTAGGATAGTAAACATATAGCGATAACACAGTAAGGAACATCTATTACGAAAACTAATTTTATATGTCATGACTCGGCCGAAACTTTTATGGCACTAATCCGTGCGGCTAAAATCGCACGGATTTTTCTGCGATGTCGTAGCGTGCCTCGTACATCAAAAGTTAGAGAGATGGCGAGATTTCTGCTGGACTACTAAGTAAGAAACTGACCATGAGTAATAGACCCTGTGGGATGCGGTACGAGAAGAAGCCATGGAACCGATTTTATCTTAAACTATGTGTAAAGCCATTAATGCAGGCCCAGCAGAATCTACAACGTATGCAAAATTGTATTTTTGTATTGGGCGACCTACATCTCGACCGACATGCAACCTACGGTACGCAATTTCAGCATACGGGTTACACATATATACAGGGTGTTTCTAATTGTAAGTAAAACATACAAAGAGGGTTGCTTGATCACAAATAAACGCAGGACCAAGTTCATCCTCCTCGTAGCCGAGATTCCTACCTTTAGAATGTGAAGAGCATAGTTCAAATTGGATGTCGTTAATACACCTAGGTCTTTTATAGACCTTTTAGCAGTAAACTCCTTTGTGCCTAAAGTATATATATATATATATATATATTTATTATTAAATGCGCAAGTTAGAAAAGTGAATATCCCAGGACACTATTTCTTGTATACCCTTCTTCTATATCTATAAATATATATGGCATAGATACTCATAACCTTCGATTGCAAATAATTGACTGATGATTGCTATTGCGAAGTGTATGCATCATCTGCATATCTTGGAAGTTGTTGAAATTTGATAAAATGCGATATATATATATATATATATATATATATATATATATATATATATATCGTACGCAAGGCTCTTTTTTTCTATTAACCTGACACTAGGCGATACTGTTACATGCTCAGTAATGTACTAGTCTAGTTTATTTTACGGGCTATTATGTGGGGCTACATGGGCTATAGACTTTTTCGCAATTGTTGTAAATGGACTAATTTTGGAAATTCTGAAATCAATAATGAATAACTTAGTTTAAATTCATTTGCCGTCCAGAAAAAAACAATCCTATACAAAAATATAGAGATAGGCTTTACTTATTTTAAAATACAAAGCCTCTTGGACTAGTTTAATAGCTATGGGGCATGCTTTAATGTTTGGAACAGTTGCCCGCTTAGCGAGACAGATGATACAGAGGTCGCGTGATGCGACGCGACTATAACTACTCGTTCTCGTACGCTGGGGTCGCTGTGCAGTGCGGGTAAGTATGGTAATTAATTAACTCCGTGTCACCCGTAGTGGAACAGTGGTTTGTCCGCTTGCGAGAAGTGATTTCTGTGCAAACGATTCGGATAATTACCCCTCGATTGCAGCTACAATTAATGTACACGTTACATTGTTACTGAGCTTGGACATAGTTTAAACGTGGAGGCTTTTATGCTGTAAATATATATATATATATATATATGGAAGTCTGACTGCGCGTTTAAGGCATGCATCCGCGTCCTGTATAGCTCACGTTCGCCATTTCCACTGCTGTGAGGCATATTAGCAGTAGCGTTTGTTGGAGTTCTAGGAGTCTGTCATTAACGCCCCCTTTATTGTCATGCCATGTTCAATACAACATATTTTAAGGTAGAAACCAAAGGCTATTTCACGGTTGAAAACAACAACACAACGCATGTTATTCTTGCCATTCTTTCTGACGCAATTTGCTTATCGATGTCGGACGAGTAGCTTCTATCCTACACTGTGCGCTAACTCTGCTTGAATCATATACTTACTCTAATGCTTGCATCTGTTTGTAAGTCTTATATTCATCTGGTCTTTGGAATACAAGTCCGACAGTCGCGCAAACTATTAGCGCAACTATATGGCTCTTTGTATGTCACAGCTGATGTAGGGCAACTTTGCCTAGAACATGATATACGGTTTCATACTATGAATTACCGCTAGGATACTCTTCAAAAGCGAAGCGTCCATTTGTGTGTACGCTTTGGCTGTTTTCTGTTTGACCGTTGCACTGTTTATTACTGCTGTTATTCATGAAAGATAGCAACCCGTAAGGAGAAATTGCTTGACGCACTCTAGTCCCTGAGGTCGCATTTGTCAACTTGTGCCTAGCGCGTGAAAACCATGCGCAATATTTCCCGCAAATGACTAGCCTTTTTAGCAAATGGCTGCTAAGCCCCGTGAGGTTAACACAGTCCCCATACATATGCTATGCTAGACTCATTCATGACTCACTGCAAATAATCCATTTGGAACTAAAGTAACGAGGCCTAGAGACGTCTAATGTAGCGGCTTATCTGAATACCCTGTCACTAGTTTTTTGTTCGACTTGGACACAATGGCTAAGTTTCTCGCTTGGCTTTTTGAAAATTCTTTTTAGGCTGTCTTTGCTGCTACCTAGTGGAATTTACACACAGATAGCATACTGCTTTAATCGTGTATTTTGGGTAAAGGCTCGCCGCTAAATTCTATAAAATTATATGTATGTAAATTCTATAAATCCTATTATAATTGATGCCGCGAGTTTAATAAACGATCCTTAACATTAAGTTAGCATCAGTATAACGTGGAAATCGTAGTCGCTCGCCCAATTTGTGTGGTTCTTTGAAAACTAAGTAAATAGTAACAGCATGTAGCGTACCACTTAAACAGAGAGAGAATATGTTATTTTATAAGCACAAAATTAGTTTGTTGCAAAGCATGCTTTATGTCTTAGCAGACGTCAATTAAAATCGGCCTCGAAAGCCAACAGTCGATAGACACTTGTGCGAGACTTGTCAACAAGCCTTACTTTTGTGCATACTTGAATTTGATGTCCTTTATCATGTCTCCTCATCCCGCCTTCGCGTTACCACTTATTCACAGCAGAGCGCCTCTATGGAGAGTTAACAAGCAGCATCCGTATCAAATCGAAGCAGTCGATCAATAGACCCTCCTATCGTCTGATACTCTCACTCTCTCCTCTGATCGTCTGATCTCTGTAAGCAACTCGGCTAACGTTTTCCCGTACATCCTAGAAGAATCTAGATGAACATACACGTAGTCCACTGTCAGTTTCTTCTTTTACAGGCCACAAATATGGCAATAATATATATATATATATATATATATATATATATATATATATATATTCATACTTGATATACATACATACGTGCATGTATCTTAATATCAAAGGGAAGAGCCGTAAAGTGGTTTGGCTCAACGCGAGACGACTCTGCGACAAAGACAAGGCGCACAGCGACCAGCCCGATTCGAGTTGAGTCGGGGTTCTATGTCGGGTTGTGCCGGCAACACGCGCTAGCTGAGCTGAACACGAACTGGATCACGTTTTCATCATGATTCATACATTTTTTCCATGAGGGATCATTTTGCATGCGTATTTGCAGCCATTCTATACGCATCCTTGGCTTGACTCGGTTAGTGCTTCTCTACCGCGGCCAAATGTCATTGGTGTCAGTATTGTGACGATATACGTAAATAAAGACCCTTGTCTGCTTATGTTCTAAGCAGCGGATCTATTCGAGTAAATACTATTAAAAAACGCTTAAAAATATAACATTTATAGAAGAATTATATAGCAGAGAATGTGTAAGCTTCAAAAGCCCCGCAAGCCGGGTTGGCCAAAGATCAGGCAATTTTCATAGTGGGTAGTGTTCAAACTTTTTCAGATTGGGTAGTGTTCAAACCGTCATAGTGTTACAAACTGAGTGAATAAAACTGGGACAACAGCTCCTAGGACAACGTTTTCAATGTACGTTACATGCATTGTGAGCTAGCGCTTACTCACTTGTTACTAGGCAACCGCAAATCATTGTGTTGGTTTGTTCCATTTATCATTTACTTAGTGATGATAATTCGGCCATGGAGCATTATTTTATTACGCCTGTTCAAAGCACACAAACAATAACTGTTTTTATTCGAAACTGATTTTACCAACATGCCGTGTTTGTTTTTCATTCATTTCGTCACCATAATTTTGCAAAAACATTTGCTCAACTGTATTACTACTGTTTTACTGTATACAGGATTCCCCGGGGCGCCATGGCAGCGGACCTAAACTACAAATACAGAAGCAGCAAATATTGCTAACAGTCAAATGCGGAGTAAACCATCTTGAACATACTGGCACGATGCAAAAAAATAGGAAATCAATATTATGTTTAATAATTTGTTGTTTTTTGCCGTCCGTGGAGGCTAATGACGTAGTGGATAGGACTATAGGCGCATACATTTGTGCAGGTGACCTCTCGACGAAACCGAGATAAGGCTCAGAGGTCGATTAGGCTCAGAAAAACCATCTCATACTTGCAAGTAGGGGCAATAATCCGGAAGCGATTGTCTGCAATAGCTACAGGACAGCCGAGTTTCTGAACCCGCTTGGTAATTCCATGTTTGAAGGAATAGCTCGACAAAGGTTCAGAATCGCCCTCTTGCTCTCTGTTTCAGTTCCTTACGGAGCAATTTGTATCAAATACGTCTACCTCAGACAGCTCTACTTCCGCAACTTGCTTTTTTGAGATCTTTAAAAATCTTGAATTCTGGAGTCCAATCCAAACGTTTGAGCACAGATAGGGACCTTCAGAGTAGATCAGTGCATTTAAACGATTTTACCTGCGGCAAGGTTCGTAGTGATCGGGGGACGTACTTTACCCACTCCTGTCTAAGGTTAGCTGTCGGTTTCAGGCTCAAATGAGGTTCAGCCATCAGTTAGCACTTGTTAATACGTTTTCGGCTTTGTTTAGAAATGCAGCTAGTTAATATATGTAAACGTTTTTAATAACAAATGTTTTTTTTCGGAATATTTCGAACGCACAGCTCTTCCTTATACACCTTTGGCGTGCTCGAAACACAAGGAATAGCGATTTTCATACCTAATCGGGGATAGAACCTGCGGTTGAAAACACACCATCAGCCAAGCGGCAAGTATTGCGCATTAGCTATTCAGCAGAATCGAACCCGTTGGTGTCGTGGTGCATCCGTGTGCGCCTTGCGACCAAAGGAAACACATAGGTGCGAAATCAATTCCGTGGTCTTGCAACGCTATCGACTTCGGCGTTGTTGCTGCCAGCAGAGCTATCAAAGTTGACTAGCGGAGCCGACCCAGCACAGCACAGCACAGCACAAGGATGATGAAGAGGACAACGTCGTCATCATCATCATAGTGCAGCCACCGCATCGACGCCACCGAAATGAAATTGAGGAGCGAGCTTCGTATCCCGGCCTCGATCGTTATGTAATCAATGCGATGGTCGGTGGTCAATTGCTTGCTCTCTTGCCAGCCGGCCGAGCGAACAGCTCGCATATTTGACGAGTTGACCCCCGAACACATGATCTAATCTCTATTCCACGATGGGCAATTACCGACCGGCGCGACAGCAGTGGCGGGGGGGGGGGGGGAAGAACCCCGCACGCCATATTGTGGAGACCATTAGTTACCTAACCAACCGGCTTAGTTGTATAAAGCTCGGCCGGTCCCTTTCTCGAAGCAATTAGGCGCCTGGCCGCCAAGATCGAGTGGACTCTTGATGCACACAAATGTCAGCCAAACGCGATGCCACGCGACGGACATGGACTGCTGCTGGCTTTTCGTCGTCGTTACGCGCGTGCCGCTGGTACTGCAGCAGCAGCACTTTGAGCTGAACGGCCAAAGTCGCTAATTAGCGCGGGGCGAGGGGGTTAAGCAAAGTGCCATAAATATACATATATATATTTATATGTAAATATATATATATATATATATATATATATATTTATATACATATTTATATTATATATATATATATATATATATATATATATATATATATATATTTATATATAGTTTCTTTTTTAAGCTATGCATGCAATCGTTGACGTAGTTGAAAACTCCGGTCACTTTCTGTCGATCTGTTAGGGTAAGCGATACAATTGTTTGTTATTTCCGTGGCAGTACTACCACTTTGTGAATCTAGCTTTTCTTTGTCTAAGGAAAAATTGTTTTGTTTGTTTTATTTTTGTGACAGACAAATCGCCAGACAGGTCGCCGAACTGATGTGCGTGACCGTTTTTATATCCACGTAAAATGTATATATATATATATATATACAGGGTGTTGCAGAAATATTTTAAGCGCGATATACAAAATTGTAGAGCTCGTTAAAGCAAATATTTTTTTCAATGGAACATGGTCTCTGAGAAGTCTTGTTTCGGAGTGAGAGCGAAATTACTACAATTTGTAACACTAGTGTTTTTGCCCGACATAGGAGCACAAAATGTGCTGTTGCGAGACAACGAGTCTTCCCAGACAGAAACTAAGCACACCATCGTGTTCGTGATAAAATTTTGCTCCATTTGAAGAATATGCAAGGCCGGTCAGAAGACGCGACATGGTCGCTTAGAAGAGAATTCGCCAAAAATAAAGTTGTTTATTAGCGTTCACGCCAAATACTTTAGAATCATAAACCTACAGCCACTCACAGCGCTCAAAGCGGACATATTCAGCCAATGCGCAATTCATGGCGATTATTTTGGTACCAAACATGTGTCAATGCGAGCTGTGGTTGCGAAGTAATTACGATTTTTCGGCGGGATGTCCAGATTAAGTGCATGAAAAATGACGCGCTGCGGCTGTCGCGCGACACGTCGGCGGTAGTGAACGTCGCCACACAGTCATTTTACATGCACTTAATCTGGACATCCCGCCGAAAAATCGTAATTACTTCGCAACCACAGCTCGCATTGACACATGTTTGGTACCAAAATGATCGCCATAAATTGCGCATTGGCTGAATATGTCCGTTTTGAGCGCTGTGAGTGGTTGTAGGTTTATGATTCTAAAGTATTTCTAAGCGACCATGTCGCGTCTTCTGACCGGCCTTGCATATTCTTCAGATGGAGCAACATTTTATCACGAACACGATGGTGTGCTTAGTTTCTGTCTAGGAAGACTGGTTGTGTCGCAACAGCACATTTTGTGCTCCTATGTCGGGCAAAAACACTAGTGTCACAAATTGTAGTAATTTCACTCTCACTTCGAAACAAGACTTCTCAGAAACCATGTTCCATTGGAAAAAATATTTGCTTTAACAAGCTCTACAATTCTGTATATCTCGCTTCAAATATTCCTGCAACACCCTGTATATATATAATTGTCATAGGTGTATTCGTTTACAGCCTCGTCGTTACATAGCCTCCGCCTCATTCGGCATACCAAATATGAGAATGGTAACTGCGCGTTTCGATTTAGTTGCAGTTTGCTTTCTTTTAAGCCGGCCTAAATGTGTCTCTAGGTTTATTAGAGGAAAAGATCGAATCTTTGAAATTGTTCCCTAAAGGTTGTGGCGTGGGCGGTCCCCGTGGTAGACACTTGGGGACTTTCTGAGAACATCATCCTGTAGCCCACCGTTCGGGAATAGTGACTAGGAAACGCCAGATGTTCGACTGTAGCTCGGAGTTATGCATTTTATGCGCCTGAATCAGTGAACAGCACTTACGTCTGCTCCGCCGACGTGCAGTATGAACTGTACGATGAGTTATTTGCCGATCAGCGGTTGCGGTTATCGCTTTATTGTTTTTCAGGGATTTAGCTGGACTTCTGAAGTTGATACGACGCCGTGTTCGTAGCAGCTCTGAAATTCCAGCCAGTGGTTTGTATTACGTTCACCTGAAGACGGACTCTTTGTGTTCATACTCACTTTTAACATGCCGCGCTTATAGTAAAGCTGTGGTATATTAAACAAACGTCTGATCTAGTTGACTAGTAATGCGCATAATCTATGGTTCGTAAAGCATAATTTTGTGTTCCAGTCAAAGCAGCAAATCTGAACATTGCCAACAATGCGAACGTTGTGAGCACTCAATTTTGAAAAAAAAGTTTTATTTCGTTAAAACTGCTCTATAATATATATTGCTGCTTTATATATTACATGAATGCATTCAACACCATCCGTAGAGATCACCTTCTTCGTGCGGTTCGGGATACAGTCCCGGAACTCTTCACCTTAGTAGAACACGCGTACAAAGAGCCATCCGTCCTGTTGTTTGGCGCCGAGACGTTATTTTCGGCATCGGGCACACAGCAGGGGGACCCCTTGGGACCGGCCCTATTCAGCCTGGGGATACGTGAGCTGGTTAACTCCGTTCAAGTGCCATTCAACGCTTGGTACCAAGACGATGGCACACTTGGTGGACCGATGGTGGACTTGCTCGATGAGGTGCGCAGAGTCCTTGCTTTCGAGGCAGTCAGTGGTTTGGTGCTGAACACGGCCAAATGCGAGGTGTTTGCTCCGGAGACAGACCCAGACGATCCCTCATTGAGGGCCTTGCTCGAGCTGCTACCGGGGTGTAGAGTCGTGGCTGAACACGAAATAAACCTTCTTGGCGCACCGGTTCTGCCCTCTGCGCTGCCGGGACAACTCGACCCCTTGATGGACAGATTGTGGGCGATGCAGGAACGTCTACCGCTTGTTGGAGCCCACCAGGGACTCTACCTGCTTCGCTCGTCGTTCTCCGCGTGCCGCATCGTACATATTTTACGGTCCATAGACTGCTCAGGCGATTTGAACCATCTTCTCCAACCATTCGACGACCAGGTGGTGGAGGCCCTACAGACAGTGCTGAGTCTAAACTTACGACCACGAGAGGTGCGCCAGGCGGCCCTCCCCACGTCCATGGGCGGCCTTGGTCTCCCCTCAGCTCGATCCTTGGCGGGCCCGGCCGTGGCTGCCTCGATGCATGCTACGTCGGATAATGTTCAGCGCCTGCTCCCGCCGGCGGCTCAGGCAATGTTCGAGGCGGCTCGTGACGATATAGCGACTGGACTTCAAGCTTCATCGCCTGGTCTCGATAGACTAGCCTGCCAGAGGGCCTGGGCCGAGAAGGCTCACGAAGCTTTGCTTAGTTCGCTGCTTGAAGAATGCAAGGATGACCAGGACAAGGCACGCCTTTTAGCTGTCGCTCGCCCAGGAGCAAGCGACTGGTTGCATGCACTACCCGCTGACTCACTGGTACCCGCCGTGATGACCAATCCACCCAGATAGGCGTTCAAAGAAGAGAAAGTATGCGGACCTAAGTCGGGCGCACCACTTTTCGCCATTCGCGTTCGAGACGATGGGTGGCCCTGGGCCCCTCACGGTAACATTGATCTCTCGGGTTGGCGACGCATTACGGCAGGCGACAATGGACAAGAGGGCGCACGCCTTCTTCTCCCAGCGACTGTCCCTGGAGATCCAAAGAGGTAACGCGACCTCAGTGCTCGGAACTATGAGAGACTGGATGGACCCGGACCTTCGTGCCAGGGGGCGGGCAGGACTTCCTCACGGGCATGAGCGATAGAGCGACTACGGCGCGCAGAAGGAGCAACTAGGTCGACGAGCAGCAACGCCGTGAAGCATTTTATATATTCTTCTAAATTATAATGAAATAAATCTTTCAGCAAAATTAATTAATATTACATGAACCTATATTATGTTTGCTATACTTTGGCCAGACAAAGTCTGGTTTTTAATTAAAGCCAATCTGTTCCGCTATCTTCCAGTAATACAATGTATGATATGACCATCACCATCTGTACAATGACACATCCGTAGTTTGTTTTATTCACAGCTCCTCAGTCGTTTAATTTTAGTTACTTTTTAAACCCAACTACCAAAAAAATATGCACTGTTACAAATCTAGCGTCGACAAAAATACGACGGCATTTTAATGCGTAGTACGTACTTTGCGTGAAGGTCTGCAACGTTTACGTAATACTCAGGAAGGGTAATGAGACTCAATAATACTTTCATTCAATACGCACAACAAGAACGACGGCAACGAGAAAGCCGATAAACAACAACAACAATGATAACAACAACGACAACGAAAAAAACAACATAGAAAACAACAACACCAACAGAAAAAAAAAACAACAACAGCAGCAGTGGCGACTTGTAGGTGCGCATTTCTCTACCCTTGCATTTTCATAGCATTGCGTTTTGTTCTTCGGCGCGACTAGAGATGCCAACTAGAAATGGCTAGCCTCGCTCTACGAACGAAAAACAGTCAACCGGCAATAGAGTTACTTACTGTGTATGTACACACACACACACACGCCCAAGTACACACACACACACCCACACACCCGCAGGGGCAGCTGTAGGCAGGTGGCCACAGAGCCTATTACGCGGCCGCCGCCGCCAGACTACGTCTCGACGTCGGTCTTCGGTCCTCGGTCCTTGGCCGAGACGACCGGGCCACGGGATGCGGTGCCTTTTTTGTGTGTGTAGCGAGCGGGGTTTGCGCCCCCTGGAGACTCCGAGATGGCTGCCTACAAGCGGCTGCAATAATGGCCGCCGGCCGGCCGAAGGCATACTCGTCGTATATATGCGGCCATCTGCCGAAACGACGCTGAGAGCCCGCCGTACTCGGTTTGCACACTCGGATGCCTGGCTCTCTGGTGCGGCGAAGTCCAAGGCGACGGCGGCGAAGACGGTTGCTGCTGCTGCTGCTGCTTTTGCTGCTACCGGTGCCTGGGGACATCATTTCATCTACGTTGTCTTCATCTATGTAGCCAAACGTTGTAGGTAATATGGGCGGCCACCGGCCACCGTCAGCCGCCGCCACGCGCAAGGCCTTCAGGACGAGCAGGTTTGGCCTGCCCTATACATACATAATACCGGCCGTCGTAGCCAGCAGCTTGCATTACGACAAAATGCCTCACTGCAATTGGGGCAAACTTGCAACTATGCTGGGTGGCTGCCAGAGAAGGCCGATTGGCGAGAGATTAGCGAGAGTCTAAATGGTAGTGTTTGAGGCCAACGCCAAACCAGTATGACAAGTTAACCATTGGCTTTATTGGCATGCGCCGTTTAGTTTAATTTGCTATCATTATATATATATATATATATATATATATATATATATAGGTTTAAGAAAGCGTGTCATGTATGTGAACGGGAGAAGCGTTTAACGACTTCAATTGTTAGTTTCGTGTGGAGTGAGACATGTTAAAGTATGAAATAGATAATGTTGGTGTTAATACACATTTTAAATATTTTATATACGAGAACTTAAGCATTGTGACATTGCGGTTCCGTGAATAAACCTCAAATTGAAATTGAAATAAATATATATATATACATATATATATATATATATATATATATATATATATATATATATATATATATATATATATATACAATCAATAATCAGCGAGATGCATTCAACCCTCTTCAGCACTTCAAAAACATTATAAAATCTAGTTCAATTTGCATCACACCAACGAGCTCATTGCATCCTAAGTACGCACCCTTAACCTCTGACTGAATCCTCAAATGTTACAACAAGCACATCAACCAATTCAGCCAACAAACAAAATCAGTATCACTGAGACAGCTAACTGGTAGACAATTCAGATTTCATGCTCACGGTCCGCAAACCCACTGCATGGTTTGATGAACAATGCAAAGTCAGGAATTTAAATAGATTAAACAAAAAAGAAACAAGCAAATGCCATCACTCAACGCGTGACACGCGTACAAAACAGTGCTTCAAAGCCATGGATCACTCTCTAGAATCGACTCTCCTTGCCAAATACATCATTCCAGAAAATGCACATTTAATTTTGGTGCATATACGGTGGTGACTTCAAACTACCTGCGAAATAGAATATTTATGATCGAGCATTGATGTGACATTAGTCTATAACAACAAGACTGGGACGGTTTAAAGAAAAACACTCCCAACGCTTGGTTCGGCAAATTGTTACCTTACTGGCTAGATTCGAAAGAGAGAAAACCGATCTTCCACATCGCGTAGATTTTGACGGGTCATGGAAACCTTCAGTTTTACCTCTCGAAGATCGAGGAGCAATGTGCCTAATGGGTTACGATGGTCCTGAAAACACTTTACAATACATGGTAAAGAAAGAAGAAGAAAAAAAGAAGCTAGCAACAGGTGGATTTATCTCCCCCCGTTTGTGTGAAATAACTACGAAAGCAGTCCGCGATCTGTAAGGGGTATAGGAAAAGGACTGACTGTAAATGATTTAGAGCTAAACAGTTATGGCCCACAAGTTACCTAGTGGACTAGGGTGGCTTAGGCTGATGGGTTACACCCCACCTTTTTTAACACTTTAGCACAAGAGACTAAAATGATGATACGGTAGTTGGGGACAAACATACATTGAAAACAAAATGGCTTTATGAGTGAATTACAAATACGGGTATGTACTCATCTGAGGACCCCCCTAGATGACGACTCTATTCGGGTTACTGCGGGATTACGTTTGGGAGAAGGTCTCGTATTCCCCCTATCAAGGTTGTATGCGGCAATCAAGCGAGCCCACAGGCACACCATGGCCCCTCTTGCGCCTTGAGCTCAGGTAACCGACCCTGACACGCAGCACTTAACGGCACATTTGGCCAAACCTTAGGACCGGCTGGCTTTTCTTGTACGCTCGAGCCTCTTCATTGGCCCCTTCCAATGTCTGTGTGGGAACGGAACACGCTAACCATGCGTCTATGTTGGCAGAGCCCAAAAATGGCAGAAAATTTGCCAGTATTACTTTCAGCCAGGATTTCCACCCACTGGCATTTGAGACACTGGGGGAGCTGGCCCGAAGACCTAAAAACTTATTCAACGGCCCCCAACCGTTCGACAGGGGACATCAGAGTAGTCGAATGCCTGCAACGGGATACTATCGCGGACATTCAGCGGGATCACGCCGCTTCTGTGCGTGAAACTCTGCTAGACTGGACACGTCCGAACTGGGAGTATGGGTGACGTTTTCATTTATTTGATCGTGTGCATACGTTCATAAAGAGGCAAATATTACCTCTCATTTTTACAATACATTTTTTGATTAAAAAATATAGACGTGTAGAGTTACAATTACTAGAGATAACGTTTTATCGCTATTACTGATGTTTAATAATAGGTGTGTATTAAAGAAAACAATTTCCTACTATGAGCGATAGCGCCACTTTTTTTTTAAATGCGTATGGCAGCCCCTTAGACACTTTTTGTTTCACAACAGTTTGTAGAACACGCAAGTAAACTAAGTTGTCAGAAGTTCTACCATTCTAAAGGTAGAACGACGGAAAGATGTCTGGTTCACTCGGAACGTGAACAGTGTCCGGGCATTTGCTCTTTCCAACAGTGGGAACATTACGTGGATCAAGCGGGCAAGTCAACGGTCATTTCTGTGATTGACTTCTGAATTTACAGTGAATATTTTCTCTCTAAGAAGAAGCAAAAACAGCTAACTGCTTCATCTATAGAAGAAGAGAGGAACCAATGGAGAAATCAATGCTAGCGAGAAAATCTTTTGGCTTCCGCGGTCTCAAAGTATGCATATATATACACGTGGCCGCACATAGTTGTAGCTTATTTTTAATATAGAACAACTATAGGCATCGCATGAACATTGCTAATGAGATGTTGGACTCTGTCCGCGACGACCCAAATTTGCTCCAGAGGGTCATAACTGGTGACGAATCGTGGGTTTATGGTTATGACGTGGAAACCAAAGCTCAATCATCTCAATGGAAGCTGCCGCACGAACCAAGACCGAAAAAAGCGCGCCAAGTTCGGTTGAATGTGAAAGTTTTGCTGACAGTTTTCTTCGATTGCAGGGGCGTGGTGCATCATGAGTTCTTGCCACAGGGTAGAACGGTCAATAAGGAATATTACCTGCAAGTTATGCGCAATTTGCGCGAAGCAATCCGCCAGAAACGCCCGGATTTGTGGAAGAACAAAAATTGGCTTTTGCACCACGATAACGCCCCTGCTCACACATCGTTGCTTGTGCGCGAGTTTTTGGCCAAAAATATAATATATATATATAGATACGATAGTATATATATAGATATATATATAATATAGTTATATATATATATATATATATAGATAATATCATGAATAAATGAATAATTTTTGAAAAAACACAAATGTCGCGATACTTTTTGAACACACCTCGTATATATATATATATATATATATATATATATATATAGTTTAATTTATTAATTCTTTATTGAGCTTAAAATGTCTTAAATGTTGTATTTTAATTGTAGCATTTAGTTGTAGCAACTTAGGACATTCCACTGAAAAGGCTATCGCTAATTTTTGCCTATATATATATATATATATATATATATATAAATGATGTCGATGACGTGGTAATGTACTCGTCTAGAGGCCCTATTTTCAGCAAACTTTAGCAATAATACCACACCGTACCGCACAGCGGAAACTGAGAATTAACGTTCAGAACACCTAAGCTTTGACGTTCAGAGGAAGACGACATCTGACCTACTCACACGAGATTAGATTGTAAGGACGGGTTGAGTATTGAGTTTGGTTTCCTTGCTCATATCTGGATATATGCTAATATAGGGTATTCTACTAATTGGTGTTTTTGTGGATGAAGGTGCACTGCTCGTCTGCCTCATGGAAGCCAACTTTTGTGCACACTGCGTGATGAAAGCCGTGCATTAAATGACGCAAAATTCGGTGGCGAGTTTCGTGTCGGGCATCCTTCCACGAGTTGCCTGTTATGGCTTGCGCTATATAGAAATCAATTTTCACTTGACACATTCTAGTTTCCCACGTTAGTAAATGCTCTTGATACTCGGGGGTTAGCCACAGATTCAAGCGGCGCTGGGGTCCCACAATGGACGCTCACAACCCGTCTAATCTCTCGCGCGTCTTTCCGTTTTTAAGGGGCATAATTGCAACCCCAACTCATTTTCAAAGTGAATGGTTTGAAGGTATTGGCCGAGATAATGCTGGCTATTTCGCTGATAGGGCCTTAAAATACTGGCACTTTCTGAGGGATTGGGCTTGCTAACCAGAACAAATTTCGAAATTGCTGGACAAGAAGTGTGGACGAAATGAGGCATGCAATGCTTATACGAGGTGGGCCACTTTTAGGGTATTAGAGTACCACTTGCGAACCCTATTGTAAAAACCGGTCATTTCTGGACGCTATAGGGCGAAAAACAATGAGTGTTTCACACACCTTTAAGCCTTGTGGCAATGTCTGTTGAACTAGGGTTTTGAGCCCTGAGTGGCGGATGGAGCTACGTAATTTAGAATTGTCGTAGTCAGTTTTTGCTTGGACTCTCAATGCCGAGGTTACCCGAACCAGCGTTCAGTGTCCTAGACAAACGGTTGATGCGATCTGGATCTAGCAATTTTCCGACGTTGTTTCTTTTTGCTGTAGTATCGCTCGTTTGTACAAATAATAGCAAAGCTACCGGCCGCAGGGGCGACCTACTTTAAAAAGCCGTAATATCGCTTGCATATCGGCAATGTTGGATGTCATATGGGCTTAAGTTAGTTGCGAAATTGTGTGACTGTGGATGATCCTTGTTGCCCTTTAATGGTTTGTGATCACCCACATTTCAAATAAGGAACTAATATCCAGCAATATCTGCGTTCATCGTCCACCCGGTTAATCGAGGCGACAGTTTACGTCGCCAGCCAAAGCCGTTGATGCATTTAAATCAATTGCGTATAGGCCTTGCACCAGTCGATCAACAAACCTGTACAATTTCTTGAAGCAAGAGTATGCGGCGACTATGTTGATTCCATCTGCCTCGGGAACTACAAAGTTGTCTTCATTTAATTTACTTAAAACGACTTCAAAAAGTCGATTATCACAGACTGATAGTCCACCGCTGGGCCGGTCCCGACCGTGACTTTTAGAGACGGGCTATTAGCTGAGTAGAACCCTAAAAAGTCATTCCTATCAGACCATGTCTCGGTAAGAACGATAATATCAAACTTATTCGTTTCCGATGATACCAGCAGATATTACCGTTACCAAAGCCCTTGACGTTCCCCTGGCGAATCGTAAGTTGAGTCTTATTGGAGGAGCGCTGCTGGCGACCTTACGAGGGCACTTGCCCTCGCTACAGTATGTTCGAGTACATCAACGGCATCTGAAAATAGTTTCTAAACCCATCGAAAGCTGACCCATATATATATATATTAGTGGCGTTCATACCCTATGGGATCATAGAACTCCTGTAAATAAACATTTTATTTAGATGGATATATATATATATATATATATATTATATATATATATATATATATATATATATATATATATATATATATATATATATATATATATATATATATATATATATATATATATATATATATATATATATTATATATATATATATATATATATATTAGGAGCCAGGTGCGGTTGGCTATTGCAATATATCGCATCTGCAGCAGCCAATCGTCCTCTAGATTTAAACTTTATAGCCTTGGATTTCCGGGCATCTCTTTTGAGTACCTTGAATTGTAGAAGAGGGGACATTGTTTACATTTTACAAACCGTTACCTAGATACATACAATAGTCAGTTTACTGGTGCGCCGACATTTGCACTGTAAGCCTTTCAAATTCTCAGTGCCCTCGCTATCCGCCACGAAAACATGTTATTTACACGATCGGTCTTGGCGATTTGTTTCGACGAGATGGTGTTACCGCTTCTAAGATTGTTTAACCAAATGCTAAAATAGTTTGACTTATTTGATGAGTTTATGATACGATTGAACACGCGATAATCCGTTCTGGGCTGAAGTTCCCGAATAGGGCTTATCACAATAGAATTTCGGGCAATGTTACACCTTAACGAGACACGACGAAGGAATCTCCTCTGTACACTTTCCATTGCTTCAATGTGCTTATCTAAATAAGGCCGCCAAACCTCACAGCAATAGATAAACTTAGGTACAACCAAACTATTATAGAGCCTCATGTAAAAATTGTAATCATTAATTATAAAACAACGAAATATGGTATTAGATATAAGATTAGCTGATCGGATGACTTGTGTAATTTGAGTGCTAAAATCCAGTTGCAGTGTCACCGCAACCCCTAGGTCCTTAATACAATTTAAAATAGGGATAGCCTACCCACGTAGCATGTAGTTATGGGCTTCTTTTAAACACAATACAGCACATTTCGGCACTGATATAAGCATTTCATTATCCACACACCACTTAGAAACCGCCTCAATCGTACTATGTAGCCTTTCACTAGCGGTGTTGGAAGGTCCGTATAGTTTCAAATCATCAGCATAAAGCTTATAAGTTATCGACTCAGGAATAACGTTTTTATGATGTTTTTAGAATGTGAAAAATAAAAGTGGCCCGAGGCTTGATCCCTGAGGAACGCCTGAGGGGCACGTGCCCGACTCACTAAAGCTATTGTTTACGCGAACGCAGAACTCTCTACGGGTAAGATAACTAGCAGTCCATGATATAGAGCGAGTATCTACATCCAAGTACCTAAGCTTTTGTACAAGTTTCACATGGTTTACTCGATCAAATGCCTTCGAGAAATCAAAATATGTATAATCAAAGGCTAGCCTATTGTTTATCATAACAGTCGAATCTTGAGTCATTTCGACGAGTTGAGTTGCCGTGGATTTGCCTTTAGTATAACCATGTTGGTTCTTATCCGGCAAGCATTTGGATTGAAGAAAATTAAAAATATGGTCCACTAGCAGTTTTTTAAAGATGATACATGCGATAGATGATTGAGCTACAGGTCTGTAATTATCTACATTTGACTTTAGACCCTTCTTATGTACAGGGGTTACGACTGATTGCCGAAAATGTTTTGGCACAATGCCATCCTCATAACACCTACCGAATATAAAAAGAATATATATAGTTATAGTTGATTTTAGAAAGAATATTATATTCTGATATTTGTAAGTATGGACAGCTATCTCTCGAGACCACGTCGTTGGAAACATTTTCGGGAACTGAACTCCCTTGGGAAACATAAACCGACGAGAAGAAGTCCTTAAATGCATTTGCTTTAGAAGCGTCGTCGACGAGGACCGTCGGATCTATATTTAAAGCCGCAATGTTTTCTTTTCCCTTCAATCGTTTATTTGCATATCTAAAAAACGACTTTGTGCTTTTCAAATCAAGACTGGCTTCTTCCATTATACGAAGTCTTCTAGTCGCTTTCCTCAACGTTTTTTCATACTGCATATTTGGCTTCTGGTCAACTGCCTGTGCAACCAATACGTCCGATAACTTCAAAACCGAGGAGTGTTTGTGCATACCTCGAACAAAGTTGAGAGTTGAATTTACTAACTGCAACCACTTATTTCTAAATCACTACAAAATAAGGTGTATAGAAACAAGTTTCACTACACCTTCTGCAGCAATTTAGAAAAATAATGTCGAACGTGTTCAGATATGTTAGGCATCTCCCGAACGGTCTCAGCAAAGACAGACATTCTGACAATCAGATCCTCAATCGAGTCAACAAGGTGAAAGTGAGTGCGAATGTTGAGGTGGTTTCAAAAAAGGACGTCAACGCTTGATAACTCAGACAGTCGCCTTGGTCAGTCCACTGGTAACGTTTAGGTGATTCGTAATACAGCATCATTGTGCGCTGGCGCTTCATCGTTTTGGAACCACATTCTCGATAAATGTTTTTTTTAACGTCCACTAAGGGTTCTCCTAAGGCCTGCTCAGAAACATGTAGTGTATTGCCTTGATCTGACCTTCCTGAAAGTAGTAAAGGTTGAAATCTGTCAGCCTACACACTCGCGGATAGAATTGGAGTGCTTATGCGCGGGTTACATGAGCGTTCTCGGTCGGCCCACCAGCTATAATTCTAACACGCTTTTTCTGTGTAAATTAGTTATATCAGTGAAAATTGCAAGCGCACTAAACTTCTCTTATGTGGATTTTTACCTACCAGAAACTAGTGGCTGTAATGGACACGTTTTTGATAACCAGTAGTTTGGAGGACCTGAACTTATCGAGCCCGGTCCGAATAGAACTTTTTTCGCATGATGCTCAGCACCGCGACTCAACTCGACACTGGTCTAATACTTATAAAAGGACGGTCGGCTTACAGCACAGCAGAGAGTTTCATGCTATTTTTAATGCTAACACGAGTGGCACCTTCGATAAAGCAAGACAATATTTGACTTGTGTTCATCGACTCAGTTCCGACATTTCCACTGCTAAGTTTTACTTGCTCAAACTGCTAGCCAACGCTGAATGTTTTTTAGATTACACTTTTATTTTTACATAAAGCGTATACATATATATATATATATATATATATATATATATATATATATATATATATATATATATATATATATATACGAAATGCGACCATAGTCATTTCTAGTTTTCTGCTTTCTTCGGTGTTGTGCAAATCAACTCTGGCCGTTCTTAGTCGTCTGCCCTCATTTAGTATTGCGCAAATCGACTCTAGTCTTTTATGGTCTGCCCTCGTCGTCAATCGTCGCATCACACTACTCTCCTTCTGGTCGGTGATTATTATCTTAGCTGTCTGTTAGGCAAATTCGTCTTGTATTTTCGTATGCGATCAATGGAAAACGGGAAGACACGGGTTGCTTTGCGAGGGCCGCTTTAACCGCAACCTCAAGCTCAGGACTATTATGGTTCAGCCGAAAGATGAAAAGGCGAAGCTGTTAGTGGCGGCTGCCCATCGGACTTCGGATGCGTTGAGACTAGTGCAATTTAGAGGAAGCCCTACGATGCTAGTTGCTGCCAGTTGCCACAGCTGACAACGAAGAACGGGTTTGCAGATTCCAATTGGCAATTTCCAGGACGCGTTGTTGTGAATGACTCTGTGATGAACCATCATATTAGAGTTGAGGGTACTAACGTGAGCCAGAATGTGGCCCGTTCCGGCGACGAATGAAACTTGAAAACCAATACGAACACTAGTAGACGCACAAAGAATATCGAGAGAAAACATTAAAGTCGTCCATACGAAAGCGTTTAGTCAACCGAAAGGCGCGTATTATTGCATTATTGCGTGTTATTGCACGGAGGACGTACTTAACCAGAATGGTGTGACGGTAACCGCCAGCGAGCCGTTCAACGACAAGCTACTCTCGCTATGTAGTGAGGCGTAGAGGCTGCGCCTACACGGAAAGCCGGAATCCAGGTCTGGCCCTATTTTCGTCTGGCTCAACGACGGGGTTTAGAGGAGCGAGCAAATGGGGAGGTGAAGTTAACAACGTTACTTGATACCACGGTGGTGGCTGAGCGCTGAATAGCTTAGCTGCTTGCCGCGCAAGAATAAACGGAGTCGACAACGGACTCCGTGTAGTATTGCAAATCAATAGGATTCCACCGGCAGAAGTGTTCCTGGCATTCGGGACGCACGCTGCAGCGCGAACTGTAAGATTGAGACTGTACGCAAATGTTGTGGTCAAGCCGGGCATATGGCACTCAACTGCAAACAAGCGCCAAAACAAGTGTGTAAATGTGTCAGTTTTCCAACATGGCGTCAGCTGCACGGACGCGTTTTCTGAGTGCTCTTATAATTGTGTACTTTCTGGCAAAAGCCCATAGCAAAACTAGTGCTTTTTGTGACAAGAAGGAGTCTCAGGACGCAGTGAATGTTGTGACTATCTACCTCAACGTACCGCGCCGCAGTTTCATCAAGGCCCACACACTCCGAGCCACAGCACTTGTGATCATCCTGTTACAAGGAGGAGATATCGAGGCAAATCCTGGTCCTCCGTGTGTCACTTATGGAGGACAATTTCAACAAGTCATTAATAGAACTGTCTGCGAGAGCTGTGACAAGCATGTTCATACACATTTTTGGGTCGGGGTCTCAACGATAGTTTCTAAGTCGATAACTGTCAAGTCATCTTGTAATTGTCCCTCGGAGATACAGACGCTTAAAAAGCGGATCGACGAGCTATCCAGAACGATCAAATCGAACGGTAATGTTAGCACACAACAGCAACTGACAATCGGCCGACCGCAGGCTCAAACGTCCCAACAGATGATCGCCCTCCGCCAACGTGGTTTGCACGTACAAACACCGCACACACCGCGACGTCTTGGCTTTCACGACGACGTGCATAAGAAGAACCTACATGGACGCACACCAGCGAAGCCAGAGAAACGTGACGACAGGTGGCGTACACAAGGATGGAGAGATCGCACAACCAAAGCCATCACCACCGGCACGAACAGGATGACACATCTGAAGGTAGTCAAAGACGAAGACATACCTGAGCGACCACGGCAAAGAGCGCTGTTTGTAAGCCGTATTGATCTCACACACAACGAGCCAGATATTCAGGATTATGTTACTCGAATCGTTGGTACTAGCTCGGGCGTAAAAGTAACAAAGCTTGCTGGGCTTAACCAAGCATATTACAACACCTTCCATAATATAGTCAATCAGGACACTTTTTCTAATCTATTAGACCCAGCTGTATGGCCGGAAGGTACACGCTTTAGGCCCTTCCGAGGCCAATTAAAACCATACAGAGTATTTGGTGCACCACAACCACCGTCTTCAGGACTAGGTAACTAACGACCCCGAACCAAACAGTCTGATACAATGCTGGTCGAGAATAGCCGGCCAAATTGACTTCAAGTCGAATGCGACAACAACACACTTGTTAACACGACCAAATGTGCAGAACTCAAGACAATATCCCGATGTATCCTTTGGAATGTAGAAGGATTTCATTCAGTATTAGAAAGTTGTGGGGAAAACGAGTTTGAACAATATGACATAATGTTTCTTACCGAAACATTTGTAACAAACCCAACAGCTATTGTGCTACACAAACACAAGATCTACCATGGTGAAGCTATAAAGGCCCCCGGTAGAAGACGACCGAAATGGGGGGTCTCAGTCGCTGTACGCATGACCGAATGGTCTAGATTACTTAGATCCACGGCTAGACTACTTGTTGTTGAAATAAGGGACTTTTATTTAATATGTATATACAGCCCACCTGACCGCAACGTGACAGACATTTTACTTAATATAGGAGAGTCCCTGATGCTATGCACAGACAATGATAAACACACTATCATAGCAGGGGACATGAATTGTAACCTCGCTAAAGATGACTCACGAGGGACAGCTTTTATCGAGGGAGTAAGGGAAATGGGCTTGCAAATAGAAGATAATTATTTCGACGCTACATATATAGCATGAAATGGAAAAAGTGCTGTAGACCTAATTATGAGTACTTCTAGTGAACCGGGAGCTTATATAAAAGACCATAAAACGACAGTTTCAGCCGAGCGGAAGCACTGCAAAGTTACCTTCAGCCTTGCGCATACGAAGATAACTGGCCGTGACAAACGAATTTCCCTCGCCCGCAAGATAAGTCTCAGCAAGCTAGAACAAGCCTTATATCTACTCCCAGATGCGACCGAAGTAGACACAGACTTTTACGAGCGTTCACTTTGGTGGGCCATTCAATCTGCAGCATCATATAAGAGGAACACTGCGACGAGACACAAACCGTTGTTCGATCACGAGTGCAAAACCATCAAAACGCACATTTGTTGCCACAACGATTGGAGCCTATCAGGGCTGGCAAACCTAGCTGATCTAAAGAAAACGTATAAACCAATGATTCAGAAGAAGAAATATGAATACGAGACCGCGCAGCGCACACAACAGGTAAAAGAAAGCATCCAGAAACCATGGATCCTCTTACCGAAGAGACCTGCTGTAGCAAACCCACTAATAAACGACGAAGAATGGGTCTCGCATTTCACAACGCTACTGAGCCACGATGTTCAACTGCCTGACAATGAACACGCACCCCATATAGAGCCTGACTGGAAAGACTTTACGGAAGGGGAGGTTCGAATGGCTATACTAGCAAAGAAAAACGGAAAATCATCAGGTCCTGATGATATTTACTACGAACATCTTAAGCAGGGAATAGAGCACATAGCCCCAAAGCTAACAGCGCTGTTTAATGTATGCTTAGAACAAGGGCACATACCCGAGCAATGGCGCCGAAGCTACCTGCAACCAATTTACAAAAACAAAGGCGACGCCACAGACCCAGCGAACTACAGCGGGATAGCATTAACTAGCGTAGTCTACAAAATATTAACCTCACTAATTGTGACTCGACTATACAGCAAATGTAAAGACCTAATACCAACGGAACAGAATGGGTTCTTGGAAGGTCGCTCAACTGAACGAGCTCTCAGGGAAGTCCTTCGTCACGTGCGGGAACGTTCCAACGACGGACAGATGACCTACGCAGCGTTTGTTGACTTCAACACTGCTTTCTTCTGGATATTATGCGACAGCATTTTGGCATCAAAGGTCGAATGTTCAACCTAATGAGAAGCATTCTCACTGCGAACTATATCATAATCAGAAATAGGCCTCACTGTATTGCGCAAGAAGTTAAACAGACAATTGGGCTAGCACAAGGCGACACGGCAAGCCCTTTCTTATTCATCCTTTATGTCACAGGGTTAAGCCAAATACTTCGAAATGCTAAAGCCCCGCATATATTCTACGCTGACGATCTCATCATAATGGCCAAGTCAAGACCACATCTACAGTTTTACCTGAATCAAATGAGCCAATGGTGCGCACAGTATAAGCTGACAATTAATATATCCAAGACAAAAGTTCTTCGATTTTCTTGAGGAGGTCGCTACGCCAGTCTTGACCACATCATCAGGCTCAAGAACCAAAATATTGAATTAGTAAGTCAATTTAGCTATCTCGGAGTAATCTTGACCCCTGGCCTATCTTTTACAAAGCACATAGAGAACAAACGTGCAAAAGCAGTATCAGCCATGACGCTACTCGGAGATCTTACCCAAATTGACATTAAGACTGGAATGAACCTTTTTAAGATAAAAATAGCTCCGATTATAACTTACTGCCTTCGGGCCATTGCACCAAACTTAACCTTAGACAACATTAAGGAGATAGACAAAATAAAAACAAATTTTGTGAAATATATGCTCGGACTGCCGCGTAACGCATCGACAACCTTGGCGATGGAACTATGCCAAGAGCGAAAGTTTGTGGAAAATCTTATCTTGGACAAATACGTTTTTAGCCCACTCGTCGTAGAGCAATATCGCGCATACAGAGAAAAGCGTAATTTGAGCTTTGCCACAGAGAATTTCACTGACGGTCCTGCATTCACGACAGACCGTTGGAAGCAGGGAATGCAAGTGAACAGACGGGTACTCTGCAGACTTACCTGGCATGGCTACCACCAATATATATGCCTAAAAGCGTATTGCTTTGAAATTGAAGATTGTATATGTAAATATTGTGGCACATGTAATATTGACCGATACCACATACTGCAATGCAAGGAAATAGAAGCTGGTTCAATGCATGCAGTAGTGAAAGATGTTATTAGCCGATATGAATTTTAGGTAGCATCTACCAATTTCTGGTGAAATAAGCCTGTATATATATATATATATATATATATATATATATATATATGGAGTGTATATATATATATATATATATATATATATATATATATATATGGAGTGTATAAAAAATCCAAATATGTGAAATTTCAATTTCAATTTATTCACACTTTATCGTGTCATTATACCTAGTGATGTCCTATAAGCTGGAATTTGGTGAGTATAAACATATGTAAATTTAGGATTCTACTTATAAAATACATATGTTTATATACCAACATCGTCAGGAAGATAAAACGTTCAATTCTGTAAGTTGGGTCAATGACCTAATTTGATTACAATTTCCCACATGAAGAGGACAAACAGAACGAATCGTCATTTGGTCACCAGGTTTGCCGTGCACGGCTTCCATCATTTGACGTGCATGACGCAAGGTTATCACGAAATATGTGAAATAGAAAAACGAAAGGCGCTGATGGAATGCCGCCTGCTGCAGCGGATCAGCTTCATCCATACGGAACAAACCACTATTAGGTTGGATGGTTTATCATTGCCAGAAATGCCCGCGGAATCAGAGATGGATCCTAATTCGTCGTCTAATGTGTCTCCTGTTTCGTGTGATGGCGACGCAGTCCCTACATTTTTTTATATCACACTGTATAAGAACGTGATGCATGAATAGCATCACGTTCTTGTGTCGCTGTCGCCAGGTCTCTAGTAGTGGAAACGTCTTCTACCCCGAACTTTGCGTAAATTTCTCGGGGTTTTTCACTCTTCCTAAAATGAAAGATCTCTCTAGCATGCAGAAGACCAAGAAGAGTCCTTAGTTGCTCCTCCACGCGAAGACTCTACTTAGTTGTCCAGAAATTCGAGTGATAAATGTGAACACCTGCTCGACGCCGAAAAAAAAACTAAAGCCAATCTTAAGAGTATTGATTGCAGTGTCCTCAAGAAAGCTAAATGTTAAAAAGACTTAGTCAATTATTCGCTTGATCAGCGATGAGTTCAGTCGGCGATTTCGGCATTTGCTTAGGGCTTCTAGCGTATGTATCACTTTAGTTATGACTTGTCATAACTTGACCAACCTGTAGCAAGGTAAAGTATACATGGCTGTCAATTTTAGAACGACTTCAGACTGAGGTCTACTAGGTTAGCAGTTATTTATTTAAATGAGAGTACTAATAGCTTAGAAATTTAGCTAACTCAGCAATTGGTTTAACCCACAGCGCCAGTTCTGCTTACCAAAAATGGCCCACTAAACATATTTATTTAGCAGCGTTCTTCAATTGAGAAAGAACACTTACACCCATTAAAAGTTTGAGAGTAGGTTGAGGCTATACACGCCCCAATACCTCTATTCATTCGCTTTACGGAATGAAACTAAAAATGTACGCTTGCTATCCTGAGGGAAACTTCGGAAGGAACCAGCTACTAGATGGTTCAATTAGTCTTTCGCCCAGACCACCAGAGTTTCATCTGGCTTTATCTTCACTAGGCATAGGTCACCATTTTTCGGGTATCAAACTTCACGCTTGTAGTCTACAAACGCCAGAAAGCATAAGTAGCTTATCGCTTAATCATGGAACAATCACAAATAACAATACGTCTGCTTTTCACTTCGCCTTTGGGTGATTAAACCCAATGACTCGCGTGCCATTTGAACTCCCGAGTCAGTTAGGGATATTAGCTAACTTTCTTGACGAAGAAGGCAGCAACCTTTTGAAGTTGGTTGATCTAATAAGGCAACAGTAGTCTGTGAAACGTGATTAAAGCATTGTAACGTAGCACTCTACCAGCGGCTCCGAGTTTCTATCGCGGCAAATAGCGAATTTGTGAGATTGGTAGGGGACGTATGTATAAACGAGAGCCCCGACTGTTCATACCATCTGGCTGTTCCCTCGACAAGATGTCCTTTAGGTCATCTGCAGTTTGAGATCAAGTCATGTATGACTTCTATCTGTCCAGTGTCTCTGTCGGTCTGTTTCTTTGAAACTCGCTGCTGTCAATTGACATGTCTTACTGTCTTGCTGAAATCCTTAGTCGTTCCCTATAATTTTTCACTACGATTTGCATGCAGTGGTGCATGGTGTTTGAGGTGACCTTGTACCATTCCTCGATTAGCTCAATTTTGTCAGCTAATTGGCACAGAAACGCTTCTTCCTTTTTTCCCCTCAACGGATCTACTGCAGAGTCAGCGTGCTCCACCACCTCTGGCTGGTCGCAGTCCGAGTCCTTGCGCGAAGGTGTTGTCGACCAAGAGAACTAGGAGTGTCAGAGAAAGTCATCTTATGGCGTATAAATGCTATTAGTAGTACCAATTCTTTGTTTTGGTACCTGTATTTGGGGAATTCAACTTAGGTTTTGGACCTGGGACCTGTTGTTATTATAGGCCAGGGTGATAGCTGCTTAGCTGCAGCCTATATATACAATATGACCCTTATAATACGGCCGGGGCAAAGTTGACTAGATTCTGATAATAGCCTAGCGTCGATGGAGAAAATGACAGTGACGACCACGATAGTGACGATAGAACTTTGCATTGCAGGTACCGCTAGCTAGTACCAGACGATTGCTGAAACTGTATCGTAAATGTTAATTCACCTGGATGTACTGCAACCAACGTGGCGGCAAGTTAATGCAGACTTGCCGCCACAGGGGCGTCTTAATCCTAGTCTACTATAAATCCGCTCAACAAACTCGACTTAGCAATCGCATTTGCAGGTGACACCACGTTAATGTTTGGTCAATGTGAACCACCTAAAGTTAGATACCGACGTACGGCGAAGTCGCCGTTAGATGTGAAAAAATAAATTTTTCTTTAGATGTAGTTGGCATCTTCAACAGGTCTTTCGGTCTGGTTGGCAAATAAAGTCTATCTCGTTGTTTTTCGTACCTCGCTGAGAGTTCTAGACATGCCAGACAATCTTGTGATTCTCGCAAGTCGCCTTTTTTCAAACATTTAGGTGCCTGGGACTTCTTCTAAGGACTGAATATGAAGTGGCAGTCCCATCTAGATTTTATCTGCTTTAAATTTTAGGCCATATTCTCTGCGCTGCAGTGATTAATGTTATCATGAAGGGCCTATTCTTCGAGAGTGCAAAGCCCTGTTTGTACTTATATTCGATTCTATGCTACGATATTTTTATCTGGAGTTGAGGATATAAATAGATCAACCGCAGAACTCAACTAATTGGGAAGAAGAGCTCTTAGGACATTTAGAGTTATTTTTACAACTGATTTTACAACTGATTGTTTTAAATGTCTAAACCGTATTTTTTTTCTTAACGAGGACTAGCGTTGTAAAATGTAGTTTCGTCAACAAGCCACGCTGTGTTATATATATATATATATATATATATATATATACGATATTTTGTTGTTTTATTATCAGGTGTCCAATGTATATCCGCCTTTATCATAGTCTTGTAGTTTCTAAACTAATCTATAGCTGTAAGGTCTAACAGCCGTATATATATATATATATATATATATATATATATATATATATATATATATATATATATATATTCTATATATATATAATATATATATATATATATATTATTATATATATATATATATATATATAAATATATATCTCATATCTATATATATATATTTTATCTATATATCTACTATCTCTTATCTATCTATATAGAACTATATCTATATTTATATCTATATATATATAAGATATATAAATATATATATAGCTAGTTGTAGCACTCACGCTACGCACGGATCTAGGGCTTACGCTTAGGTACTCTAACATATCACAGTTGTTAGGATTCCTTTGCTAGTACCGACCAAATCCTTTAGTACTTACAGTTGAGCCCTTCGGCTGAGCTGGGATTTCTAGCTTTTCCAGTCATTGACGCTATAGGTTTGGCCTCATCGTTTGGGACACTTTTAAGCCTTGTCATAATAGCATTAGTTCGAAGGTGACTGAAGTTTTTTTCCTCACCTAAATCTAGATGCCTTCGAATTGTAGCGCTGAATCGCTCGTCCCCAGGCATTGGTATGAAAATAGTAGCAGTTTTCCCACCGACCACTTAGGAACTATAGGCGCTCGAAAGCTTTTCCAGCCAACCTCAAAGCAGAACAATAAGCCGAATCTTGCACAAGATGCACACCGTAAATGGAAACTGCTTAGATAACAGAAGTGTCCATTTATACCCCAAAAAAACCGGGAGCGGTTGGCTTGAGCCGCTTTTCTCGAGAAACTTCGTAACTGAGTGAGGCGATGTCTTATGCTGTGACGCTCTCGTTGTTCCATACCGCGATAGACGTATGTCTCCAAGTTTCGCACAAAGAAAAAAATAGAAAGAACAGCAGCGAACAAACCACTCAAAACAACTGAAGCACAGACCGAAGCGCTATCAATGTTGTTCCCTCTAGTCTAGCTTGGGCGGGGGGGGGGGGGTGGGGTATTTGAGAAGTTCGCCCCCGGTAATCTCTCCAAATCGGTTACGCTGTACGGCAAATTGTGACAAGCACGGCTCTCTCAGCAGTCTATGCAAAGCCTATTACATATATATATATATATATATATATATATATATATATATATATATATATATATATATAAACACATGTTCAATATGTACTGGCATTAGCTGCGTTAGCAAGGCTTGTTACATGTTGGCAGAATTGGCCGAGGTAGCGGCACGACGAAACGGTAGGCAGAAGACGAGGCGAGTGTGGTCGATAGCCTCTCCTCCATCGGATCGTTAATCTCCATCAGATCTTTCTCGTCGGGGTGTCCCTAGAGACCTAAAATAGATAGGACTATGTGCCGGCCAATGTATCGTTGAATCTAAGCCGCTTGATTCCCATGCCCTATATTGCTTGGAACGGCTTGATGCTGCTGCCGCTGCTGCTGCTGCTGCCGCTGCCGCTGCTACTACGGGCCTACCTGATTTGTTTATACGACGCACGCACGCATAAACATGTATATACATGCTCTCGTATACATGCATCATGGTGTCTCAACAACGAGCGGTGCTGCACAGCACACACACACACACACACACAGATGTCGGAGGTCAAAATTGAGACTAGACTAAAATTCATTTGAGCTATCCGAGTTGACAATGATAGCGATAATCTGAGATTGTCGCGTGCTGGCTGCCCTTGTACAACCTCGATCTCCGAGATCTACGACATACAACGTACACCTAGCAAATGCCCGCCCCGTTCGCGAGCCCGCCCGTCCGTAATAGTGCAGCTACAAACGTGCAGATACAAACACCTATGCCTGTCCTACCTTGCGTAAGAAGTGAAGGACGGATTTAGAAGGTGACTGTAGTAGTAGTAGTAGCTGTAAATTTAGTCCATCAGACCGGAGGGAAGTATTTATACTACATTAATTATGAACTCGCTGCTGTCCTTCGCTACCGATTGTTCGAGCGCTTGAGATCGAGCGGAACCAATCATTGTTGGCTAATTACGCGCGGCGCAGCATACTTATAGGCTTGATTTTCCTTGGTGGACGCTCACGGCGAGTGGTACGTGGACTAACATGTATTCCTAGACTACCTGTATCCTTCGGGCAATATCCGCTTGCCCGGACGAGCGGGTCCAGAGATTCGAGACACCCAACGCCTCCTTGGGCTTCTCCCACGTCAACAAGTGGCTTGATCGCAGGAGACGAGTATTCTTCTTCAACCCCAAGCTTTCCTCACTAACCAGTGACAACTAAAATGTTGTACGACGCCGATAGATAACGGCGCAGTAAATGATCTGAATAATAGCTTCCTTAATGATAATTACCAGACATTATGTGCAAATATTCACCACTGACCACCGGAGTTGTGCACAGCCATTTGAAATGTACGGTAAATTATGTGCTTATTTCCTCATAATACAAATAGTTTTCGTTAGGGATATCAGTTCAGTTCAATTTCGGTTCAATCTGAAATTGGTCTGTAACGAACTCACATACAATGTGGTGGTAATAATGCAGCACGCGCGCAAATGACCCCAGCCCGACAAGTGCAAGGACTTTTCTGCTTGAACTCGGAAAACTAAGCTAAGACTCGCGTATATATTGCACTTACCAACACGGAGCCCTCTGCATTTATACATGATTGTGCCTGAGATGTGAAAAAAAAGCGTGTGTTAGCTTTGTTTAAAATATTTTCACAAACTAGGCATGTGTAATATGTTTTTGGCTGTCGAACGGGCGAACCGACGGGATCGAGAATGCTTTTAAGATTCTACGAAACAATGCTGTCGTAAATAATTCATGCATCAGCGCGCTATGAAGTGCTTTATCCTGACGGTGCTGTTTCCATTGCAGTCAGTGAACACATGTCTGCTACCTGTGTAATGTTATCATCTGCTATCGTCAAAAGTTATTTATCTGCACACGATGTTACT